>CM055348.1:25124715-25155255 GCA_029228515.1 Populus alba x Populus x berolinensis | reverse complement strand
TGCCCCCCCCCCGGTTGCCCGAAATTCAGTTGCCTCTGACTTTTGGTTGATCCCCTCTTGTGCATGTATGCTTTTGCTACTTTTTCTACATCATACTTCCTTCCTCAAAAATGGCCAAACGCTTTGACTCGGTGACGTTCGCGGCATTCCGACTTAGTTGCCCCCGGTTGCTGAAAATTCTGTTCCTTTGAATTTCGGGTGAATCCCTCTTGAGCATGTAAGCTTTCTGCTACTTGTTATACATCACACTTTCTTCTTCCGCAAATGGCGAAACGCTTTGACTCGAACTTGTGTTTGGCGGCATTCCGACTTGGATGCCCCGGTTGCCGAAAATTCAGTTGGCTTTGAATTTCAGGTGATCCCTCTTGAGCATGTATGATTCTGCTACTTGTTCTACATCACTTACTTCCTCTCCGCCAACAGCGAAAGGCCTGACCCCCACCTACTTTTCCCTCCCCTCCCTTTTATTTTTTTCCTTTTTTTTTCCCCCTTTTTTTTGGTGAGTTTCGTGGCATTCCGACTTGGTTTACCCGGTTGCCAAAATTCAGTTGCCTTTGAATTTCTGGTGATCCCTCTTGAGCATGTATGCTTCTGCTCTACTTGCTTCTACATCAGAATTCTTCCTCAAATGGCCAAACGCTTTGACTCTAGTGAGTTTCGCGGCACTCCGACTTCGATGCCCCGGTTGCCGAAATTGAGTTGCCTTTGAATTTCGGGTGATCCCTCTTGAGCATTTATGCTTCTTGCTACTTGGTTCTACAATCACACTTTCTTCCGCAAGCGGCGAAAACGCTTTGAATCGGTGACTTTTGCGGTATTCCGAACCTCGATGCCACGGTTGCCGAAATTCAGTTGCCTTTGAATTTTTGGGTGATCCCTCTTGAGCATTTATTCTTCAGCTACTTGTTCTACATCAGACATTCCTTCTCAAATGGCGAAACGCTTTGACTCGGTGAGTTTCGCGGCATTCCGACTTCGTTGCCCGGTTTGCCGAAATTCAGTTGCCTTTGAATTTCAGGTGATTCCCCTCTTGAGCATGTATGCTTACTGCTACTTGTTCTGCATCACACTTCCTTCAGCAACGGCGAAACGCTTTGACTCGGTGAGTTTCGCGGCATTCCGACTCTCGATGCCCCGGTTGACGAAAGTACGTTGCCTTTGAATTTCGGGTGATCCCTCTTGGGAGCATGTATGCTTCTGCTACTTTGCTACTTTTCTACATCAGTCTTCCTTCCACAAAGGGCTTAATGCTTTGACTCGATGAGTTTTGGCGCGCATTCCGATTTGGATGCCCTGGTTGCCGAAATTCAGTTGCCTTTGATTTTCAGGTGTTCCCTCTTGAGCCATGTATGCTTCTGCTACTTGTTTCTACATCACACTTCCTTCCGCAAACGGCGAAACGCTTTGACTCGCGTGAGTTTCGCGGCATTCCGACTTCGATGCCCCGGTTGCCGAAATTTCAGTTGCCTTTGGAATTTGGGTAACCCCTTTTGAGCATGTATGCTTCGGCTACTTGTTCTACATCACACTTCCTTCTTCGCTAACGGCGAAACGCTTTGACTCGGTTGAGTTTCGCGGCATTCCGACTTCGATGCCCCAGTTGCTGAAAGTCTGGTGGCCTTTGAATTTCGGGTGATCCCTCGTGAGCATGTATGCTTATGCTACTTGTCGTCTAACATCTACACTTCCTTCCGCTTAAACGGGCGTAATGTTTTGACTCGATGAGTTTTGCGGCATTCCGACTTGGATGCCCCGGTTGCCGAAATTCAGTTGCCTTTGATTTTCGGGTGATCCCTCTTGAGCATGTATGCTTCTGCTACTTGTTCTACATCTCACTCTCTTCCGCAAACAACGAAAGGCTTTGACTCAGTTAGTTTCAAGGCATTCCGACTTGGATTCCCCGGTTACCGAAATTCAGTTGCCTTTGAATTTCGGGTGATCCCTCTTGAGCATGTATGCTTCTGCTACTTGTTCTACATCAGTCTTCCTTCCACAAAGGGCTTAATGCTTTGACTCGATGAGTTTCGCGGCATTCCGAATAGGATTGCCCTGAGTTGCCGAGAATCAGTTGCCTTTGAATTTTGGGTGATCCCTCTTGTGCATGTAATGCTTCTGCTACATGTTCCTACATCACAATTCTTCCGCAAACAGCGAAACTCTTGGTATCGGTGAGTTTCGCGGCATTCCGACTTCGATGACCCGGTTGCCGCAATTCAGTTGCCCATTTGAATTTCGGGTGATCCCTCTTGAGCATGTAAAATAAAAAGTATGCTTTCTGCTTCTTGTTCTACATCACACTTCTTCCGCAAATGGCGAAACGCTTTGACTCGGTGGAGTTTCACGGAATTCCGACTTCGATGCCCCGGTTGCCGAAATGTCCGTTGCCTTTGAATTTTAGGGTGATCCCTCTTGAGCATGTATGCTTCTGCTACTTGTTCTACATCACACTTCCTTTCCGCAAAGGGCGTAATGCTTTGACTCGATGAGTTTTGCGGCATTCCAGGACTTGGATGCCCCGGTTGCCGAAAATCAGTTGCCTTTGAATTTAGGGTGATACCTCTTGAGCTTGTTTGCTTCTGCTACTTGTTCTACATCCACTTCTTCCTCAAACGGCCAAACGCTTTGACTCGGTGAGTTTCGCGGCATTCCGAATTCGATGCCCCGGTTGCCGAAAGTCAGTTGCTCTTGGGAATTTCGGGCTGATCCCTCTAGAGCAGGTATGCTTCTGCTACTTGTTCTTACATCCACTTCTTCTTCCGTAAATGGCCAAAACGCTTTGACTCGGTCAGTTTTTGCAGCATTCAGTCTTAGAGGCCCCGGTTGCTGAAATTCAGTTGCCTAGGAATTTCGGGGTGATCCCTCTTGGAGTATGTATGCTTCTGCTATCTTGTTTCTACATCACACTTTCTTCCGGCAAACGCCGAAACGCTTTGACTCGGTGAGTTTCGCGGCATTCCGCCTTCGATGCCCCGGTTGCCGAAATTCAGTTGGCTTTGAATTTCGGGTGATCCGTCTTGAGCATGTATGCTTCTGCTACTTGTTCTACATCACACTTCCTTCCGCAAACGGCGAAACGCTTTGACTCGGTGAGTTTCGCGGCATTCCGACTTCGATGCCCCGGTTGCCGAAAGTCCGTTGCCTTTGAATTTCGGGTGATCCCTCTTGAGCATGTATGCTTCTGCTACTTGTTCTACATCACACTTCCTTCCGCAAATGGCGATACGCTTTGACTCGGTGAGTTTCCCGGCATTCCGACTTCGATGCCCCGGTTGCCGAAAGTCCGTTGCCTTGGAATTTTAGGTGAACCCTCTTGAGCATGTATGCTTCTGCTACTTGTTCTACATCACACTTCCTTCCGCAAATGGCCAAACGCTTTGACTCGGTGAGTTTTACAGCATTCCGACTTGGATGCCCCGGTTGCTAAAATTCAGTTGCCTTTGAATTTCGGGTGATCCCTCTTGAGCAGGTACGCTTGTGCTACTTGTTCTACATCAGACTTCCTTCCGCAAACGGCGAAACGCTTTGACTCGGTGAGTTTCTTGGCATTCCGACTTCGATTCCCCGATTGCCGAAAGTCAGTTGCCTTTGAATTTCGGGTGATCCCTCTAGAGCATGTATGCTTCTGCTACTTGTTCTACATCACACTTCCTTCCGCAAATGGCCAAACGCTTTGACTCGGTGAGTTTTGCAGCATTCCGACTTGGATGCCCCGGTTGCCAAAATTCAGTTGCCTTTGAATTTCGGGTCATCCCTCTTGAGCATGTATGCTTCTGCTACTTGTTCTACATCACACTCTCTTCCGCAAACAGCGAATGGCTTTGACTCGGTGAGTTTTGCGGCATTCCGCCTTGGATTCCCCGGTTGCCGAAATTCAGTTGCCTTTGAATTTCGGGAGATCCCTCTTGAGCAGGTATGCTTCTGCTACTTGTTCTACATCAGACTTCCTTCCGCAAACAGCGAAACGCTTTGATTCGGTGAGTTTCTTGGAATTCCGACTTCGATTCCCCGATTGCCGAAAGTCAGTTGCCTTTGAATTTCGGGTGATCCCTCTAGAGCATGTATGCTGCTGCTACTTGTTCTACATCACACTTCCTTCCGCAAATGGCCAAATGCTTTGACTCGGTAAGTTTTGCAGCATTCCGACTTGGATGCCCCGGTTGCCAAAATTCAGTTGCCTTTGAATTTCGGGTCATCCCTCTTGAGCATGTATGCTTCTGCTACTTGTTCTACATCACACTCTCTTCCGCAAAACAGCGAATGGCTTTGACTCGTAGAGTTTTGCCGGCATTCCGACTTGGATGCCCCGGATGCCGAAATTCAGTTGCCTTTGAATTTCGGGTGATCCCTCTTGAGCATGTATGCTTCTGCTACTTGGTCTCAATCAGACTTTCTTTCTCAAACTGGGCCAAACGCTTTGAATCGGTGGAGTTTCGCGGCATTCCGACTTCGATGCCCCGGTTGCCGAAATTTCGTTGCCTTTGATTTTTGGCGTGATCTTCTCTTGATAATGTATGCTCTTGCTACATGTTCTACATCACACTTCCTTCCGCAAACGGCGAAACGCTTTGACTCGGTGAGTTTCGCAGCATTCCGACCTTGATGGCCCCGGTTGAGAAAGTCCGTTGCCTTTGAATTTTGGGTGATCCCTCTTGAGCATGTATGCTTCGGCTACTTGTTCTTAAATCAGACTTCCTTCCGACAAACGGCGAAACGCTTTGACTCGGTGAGTTTCTTGGCATTCCGACTTCGATTCCCCGATTGTCGAAAGTCAGTTGCCTTTGAATTTCGGGTGATCCCTCTAGAGCATGTATGCTTCTGCTACTTTTCTACATCACACTTCCTTCCGCAAATGGCCAAACGCTTTGACTCGGTGAGTTTTGCAGCATTCCGACTTGTTTGCCCTGGTTGCCAAAATTCAGTTGCCTTTGAATTTCGGGTCATCCCTCTTGAGCATGTATGCTTCTGCTACTTGTTCTACATCACACTCTCTTCCGCAAACAGGGAATGGCTTTGACTAGGTGAGTTTTGCGGCATTTCGACTTGGATGCCCCGGTTGCCAAAATTCAGTTGCCTTTGAATTTCGGGTGATCCCTCTTGAGCAGGTACGCTTGTGCTACTTGTTCTACATCAGAATTCTTCCGCAATAAGAAACGTCTTTGACTCGGTGAGTTTTTGGCATTCCGACTTCCGATTCCCAGATTGCCGAAAGTCAGTTGCCTTTGAATTTCGGGTGATCCCTCTAGAGCATGTATGCTTCTGCTACTTGTTCTACATCACACTTCCTTCCGCAAATGGCCAACGCTTTGACTCGGGTCAGTTTTGCTGCATTCCCGACTTGGGATGCCCCGGTTGCCATAATTCAGTTTGCCTTTGAATTTCGGGTCATCCCTCTTAAGCATGTATGCTTCTGCTACTTGTTCTACATCACACTCTCTTCCGCAAACAGCGGATGGCTTTGACTCGGTGAGTTTTGCCGCATTCCGACTTGGATGCCCCGGTTGCCAAAATTCAGTTGCCTTTGAATTTCGGGTGATCCCTCTTGAGCAGGTATGCTTCTGCTACCTGTTCTACATCAGACTTCCTTCCGCAAACGGCGAAACGTTTTGACTCGGTGAGTTTCGCGGCATTCCGACTTCGATGCCCCGGTTGCCGAAATTCAGTTGCCTTTGAATTTCGGGTGATCCCTCTTGAGCATGTATGCTTCTGCTACTTGTTCTACATCAGACTTCTCTTCCGCAAACGGCGAAACGCTTTGACTCGGTGAGTTTCGCGGCATTCCGACTTCGATGCCCCGGTTGCCGAAATTCAGTTGCCTTTGAATTTCGGGTGATCCCTCTTGAGCATGTATGCTTCTGCTACTTGTTCTACATCAGACTTCTTCCGCAAACGGCGAAACGCTTTGACTCGGTGAGTTTCGCGGCATTCCGACTTCGATGCCCCGGTTGCCGAAATTCAGTTGCCTTTGAATTTCGGGTGATCCCTCTTGAGCATGTATGCTTCTGCTACTTGTTCTACATCAGACTTTCTTCCGCAAACGGCGAAACGCTTTGACTCGGTGAGTTTCGCGGCATTCCGACTTCGATGCCCCGGTTGCCGAAATTCAGTTGCCTTTGAATTTCGGGTGATCCCTCTTGAGCATGTATGCTTCTGCTACTTGTTCTACATCAGACTTTCTTCCGCAAACGGCGAAACGCTTTGACTCGGTGAGTTTCGCGGCATTCCGACTTCGATGCCCCGGTTGCCGAAATTCAGTTGCCTTTGAATTTCGGGTGATCCCTCTTGAGCATGTATGCTTCTGCTACTTGTTCTACATCAGACTTTCTTCCGCAAACGGCGAAACGCTTTGACTCGGTGAGTTTCGCGGCATTCCGACTTCGATGCCCCGGTTGCCGAAATTCAGTTGCCTTTGAATTTCGGGTGATCCCTCTTGAGCATGTATGCTTCTGCTACTTGTTCTACATCAGACTTTCTTCCGCAAACGGCGAAACGCTTTGACTCGGTGAGTTTCGCGGCATTCCGACTTCGATGCCCCGGTTGCCGAAATTCAGTTGCCTTTGAATTTCGGGTGATCCCTCTTGAGCATGTATGCTTCTGCTACTTGTTCTACATCAGACTTCTTCCGCAAACGGCGAAACGCTTTGACTCGGTGAGTTTCGCGGCATTCCGACTTCGATGCCCCGGTTGCCGAAATTCAGTTGCCTTTGAATTTCGGGTGATCCCTCTTGAGCATGTATGCTTCTGCTACTTGTTCTACATCAGACTTTCTTCCGCAAACGGCGAAACGCTTTGACTCGGTGAGTTTCGCGGCATTCCGACTTCGATGCCCCGGTTGCCGAAATTCAGTTGCCTTTGAATTTCGGGTGATCCCTCTTGAGCATGTATGCTTCTGCTACTTGTTCTACATCAGACTTTCTTCCGCAAACGGCGAAACGCTTTGACTCGGTGAGTTTCGCGGCATTCCGACTTCGATGCCCCGGTTGCCGAAATTCAGTTGCCTTTGAATTTCGGGTGATCCCTCTTGAGCATGTATGCTTCTGCTACTTGTTCTACATCAGACTTCTTCCGCAAACGGCGAAACGCTTTGACTCGGTGAGTTTCGCGGCATTCCGACTTCGATGCCCCGGTTGCCGAAATTCAGTTGCCTTTGAATTTCGGGTGATCCCTCTTGAGCATGTATGCTTCTGCTACTTGTTCTACATCAGACTTCTTCCGCAAACGGCGAAACGCTTTGACTCGGTGAGTTTCGCGGCATTCCGACTTCGATGCCCCGGTTGCCGAAATTCAGTTGCCTTTGAATTTCGGGTGATCCCTCTTGAGCATGTATGCTTCTGCTACTTGTTCTACATCAGACTTCTTCCGCAAACGGCGAAACGCTTTGACTCGGTGAGTTTCGCGGCATTCCGACTTCGATGCCCCGGTTGCCGAAATTCAGTTGCCTTTGAATTTCGGGTGATCCCTCTTGAGCATGTATGCTTCTGCTACTTGTTCTACATCAGACTTTCTTCCGCAAACGGCGAAACGCTTTGACTCGGTGAGTTTCGCGGCATTCCGACTTCGATGCCCCGGTTGCCGAAATTCAGTTGCCTTTGAATTTCGGGTGATCCCTCTTGAGCATGTATGCTTCTGCTACTTGTTCTACATCAGACTTCTTCCGCAAACGGCGAAACGCTTTGACTCGGTGAGTTTCGCGGCATTCCGACTTCGATGCCCCGGTTGCCGAAATTCAGTTGCCTTTGAATTTCGGGTGATCCCTCTTGAGCATGTATGCTTCTGCTACTTGTTCTACATCAGACTTTCTTCCGCAAACGGCGAAACGCTTTGACTCGGTGAGTTTCGCGGCATTCCGACTTCGATGCCCCGGTTGCCGAAATTCAGTTGCCTTTGAATTTCGGGTGATCCCTCTTGAGCATGTATGCTTCTGCTACTTGTTCTACATCAGACTTTCTTCCGCAAACGGCGAAACGCTTTGACTCGGTGAGTTTCGCGGCATTCCGACTTCGATGCCCCGGTTGCCGAAATTCAGTTGCCTTTGAATTTCGGGTGATCCCTCTTGAGCATGTATGCTTCTGCTACTTGTTCTACATCAGACTTTCTTCCGCAAACGGCGAAACGCTTTGACTCGGTGAGTTTCGCGGCATTCCGACTTCGATGCCCCGGTTGCCGAAATTCAGTTGCCTTTGAATTTCGGGTGATCCCTCTTGAGCATGTATGCTTCTGCTACTTGTTCTACATCAGACTTCTTCCGCAAACGGCGAAACGCTTTGACTCGGTGAGTTTCGCGGCATTCCGACTTCGATGCCCCGGTTGCCGAAATTCAGTTGCCTTTGAATTTCGGGTGATCCCTCTTGAGCATGTATGCTTCTGCTACTTGTTCTACATCAGACTTCTTCCGCAAACGGCGAAACGCTTTGACTCGGTGAGTTTCGCGGCATTCCGACTTCGATGCCCCGGTTGCCGAAATTCAGTTGCCTTTGAATTTCGGGTGATCCCTCTTGAGCATGTATGCTTCTGCTACTTGTTCTACATCAGACTTTCTTCCGCAAACGGCGAAACGCTTTGACTCGGTGAGTTTCGCGGCATTCCGACTTCGATGCCCCGGTTGCCGAAATTCAGTTGCCTTTGAATTTCGGGTGATCCCTCTTGAGCATGTATGCTTCTGCTACTTGTTCTACATCAGACTTTCTTCCGCAAACGGCGAAACGCTTTGACTCGGTGAGTTTCGCGGCATTCCGACTTCGATGCCCCGGTTGCCGAAATTCAGTTGCCTTTGAATTTCGGGTGATCCCTCTTGAGCATGTATGCTTCTGCTACTTGTTCTACATCAGACTTCTTCTTCCGCAAACGGCGAAACGCTTTGACTCGGTGAGTTTCGCGGCATTCCGACTTCGATGCCCCGGTTGCCGAAATTCAGTTGCCTTTGAATTTCGGGTGATCCCTCTTGAGCATGTATGCTTCTGCTACTTGTTCTACATCAGACTTCTTCCGCAAACGGCGAAACGCTTTGACTCGGTGAGTTTCGCGGCATTCCGACTTCGATGCCCCGGTTGCCGAAATTCAGTTGCCTTTGAATTTCGGGTGATCCCTCTTGAGCATGTATGCTTCTGCTACTTGTTCTACATCAGACTTTCTTCCGCAAACGGCGAAACGCTTTGACTCGGTGAGTTTCGCGGCATTCCGACTTCGATGCCCCGGTTGCCGAAATTCAGTTGCCTTTGAATTTCGGGTGATCCCTCTTGAGCATGTATGCTTCTGCTACTTGTTCTACATCAGACTTCTTCCGCAAACGGCGAAACGCTTTGACTCGGTGAGTTTCGCGGCATTCCGACTTCGATGCCCCGGTTGCCGAAATTCAGTTGCCTTTGAATTTCGGGTGATCCCTCTTGAGCATGTATGCTTCTGCTACTTGTTCTACATCAGACTTCTTCCGCAAACGGCGAAACGCTTTGACTCGGTGAGTTTCGCGGCATTCCGACTTCGATGCCCCGGTTGCCGAAATTCAGTTGCCTTTGAATTTCGGGTGATCCCTCTTGAGCATGTATGCTTCTGCTACTTGTTCTACATCAGACTTCTTCCGCAAACGGCGAAACGCTTTGACTCGGTGAGTTTCGCGGCATTCCGACTTCGATGCCCCGGTTGCCGAAATTCAGTTGCCTTTGAATTTCGGGTGATCCCTCTTGAGCATGTATGCTTCTGCTACTTGTTCTACATCAGACTTTCTTCCGCAAACGGCGAAACGCTTTGACTCGGTGAGTTTCGCGGCATTCCGACTTCGATGCCCCGGTTGCCGAAATTCAGTTGCCTTTGAATTTCGGGTGATCCCTCTTGAGCATGTATGCTTCTGCTACTTGTTCTACATCAGACTTTCTTCCGCAAACGGCGAAACGCTTTGACTCGGTGAGTTTCGCGGCATTCCGACTTCGATGCCCCGGTTGCCGAAATTCAGTTGCCTTTGAATTTCGGGTGATCCCTCTTGAGCATGTATGCTTCTGCTACTTGTTCTACATCAGACTTTCTTCCGCAAACGGCGAAACGCTTTGACTCGGTGAGTTTCGCGGCATTCCGACTTCGATGCCCCGGTTGCCGAAATTCAGTTGCCTTTGAATTTCGGGTGATCCCTCTTGAGCATGTATGCTTCTGCTACTTGTTCTACATCAGACTTTCTTCCGCAAACGGCGAAACGCTTTGACTCGGTGAGTTTCGCGGCATTCCGACTTCGATGCCCCGGTTGCCGAAATTCAGTTGCCTTTGAATTTCGGGTGATCCCTCTTGAGCATGTATGCTTCTGCTACTTGTTCTACATCAGACTTTCTTCCGCAAACGGCGAAACGCTTTGACTCGGTGAGTTTCGCGGCATTCCGACTTCGATGCCCCGGTTGCCGAAATTCAGTTGCCTTTGAATTTCGGGTGATCCCTCTTGAGCATGTATGCTTCTGCTACTTGTTCTACATCAGACTTTCTTCCGCAAACGGCGAAACGCTTTGACTCGGTGAGTTTCGCGGCATTCCGACTTCGATGCCCCGGTTGCCGAAATTCAGTTGCCTTTGAATTTCGGGTGATCCCTCTTGAGCATGTATGCTTCTGCTACTTGTTCTACATCAGACTTTCTTCCGCAAACGGCGAAACGCTTTGACTCGGTGAGTTTCGCGGCATTCCGACTTCGATGCCCCGGTTGCCGAAATTCAGTTGCCTTTGAATTTCGGGTGATCCCTCTTGAGCATGTATGCTTCTGCTACTTGTTCTACATCAGACTTCTTCCGCAAACGGCGAAACGCTTTGACTCGGTGAGTTTCGCGGCATTCCGACTTCGATGCCCCGGTTGCCGAAATTCAGTTGCCTTTGAATTTCGGGTGATCCCTCTTGAGCATGTATGCTTCTGCTACTTGTTCTACATCAGACTTTCTTCCGCAAACGGCGAAACGCTTTGACTCGGTGAGTTTCGCGGCATTCCGACTTCGATGCCCCGGTTGCCGAAATTCAGTTGCCTTTGAATTTCGGGTGATCCCTCTTGAGCATGTATGCTTCTGCTACTTGTTCTACATCAGACTTTCTTCCGCAAACGGCGAAACGCTTTGACTCGGTGAGTTTCGCGGCATTCCGACTTCGATGCCCCGGTTGCCGAAATTCAGTTGCCTTTGAATTTCGGGTGATCCCTCTTGAGCATGTATGCTTCTGCTACTTGTTCTACATCAGACTTTCTTCCGCAAACGGCGAAACGCTTTGACTCGGTGAGTTTCGCGGCATTCCGACTTCGATGCCCCGGTTGCCGAAATTCAGTTGCCTTTGAATTTCGGGTGATCCCTCTTGAGCATGTATGCTTCTGCTACTTGTTCTACATCAGACTTTCTTCCGCAAACGGCGAAACGCTTTGACTCGGTGAGTTTCGCGGCATTCCGACTTCGATGCCCCGGTTGCCGAAATTCAGTTGCCTTTGAATTTCGGGTGATCCCTCTTGAGCATGTATGCTTCTGCTACTTGTTCTACATCAGACTTTCTTCCGCAAACGGCGAAACGCTTTGACTCGGTGAGTTTCGCGGCATTCCGACTTCGATGCCCCGGTTGCCGAAATTCAGTTGCCTTTGAATTTCGGGTGATCCCTCTTGAGCATGTATGCTTCTGCTACTTGTTCTACATCAGACTTCTTCCGCAAACGGCGAAACGCTTTGACTCGGTGAGTTTCGCGGCATTCCGACTTCGATGCCCCGGTTGCCGAAATTCAGTTGCCTTTGAATTTCGGGTGATCCCTCTTGAGCATGTATGCTTCTGCTACTTGTTCTACATCAGACTTTCTTCCGCAAACGGCGAAACGCTTTGACTCGGTGAGTTTCGCGGCATTCCGACTTCGATGCCCCGGTTGCCGAAATTCAGTTGCCTTTGAATTTCGGGTGATCCCTCTTGAGCATGTATGCTTCTGCTACTTGTTCTACATCAGACTTTCTTCCGCAAACGGCGAAACGCTTTGACTCGGTGAGTTTCGCGGCATTCCGACTTCGATGCCCCGGTTGCCGAAATTCAGTTGCCTTTGAATTTCGGGTGATCCCTCTTGAGCATGTATGCTTCTGCTACTTGTTCTACATCAGACTTTCTTCCGCAAACGGCGAAACGCTTTGACTCGGTGAGTTTCGCGGCATTCCGACTTCGATGCCCCGGTTGCCGAAATTCAGTTGCCTTTGAATTTCGGGTGATCCCTCTTGAGCATGTATGCTTCTGCTACTTGTTCTACATCAGACTTTCTTCCGCAAACGGCGAAACGCTTTGACTCGGTGAGTTTCGCGGCATTCCGACTTCGATGCCCCGGTTGCCGAAATTCAGTTGCCTTTGAATTTCGGGTGATCCCTCTTGAGCATGTATGCTTCTGCTACTTGTTCTACATCAGACTTTCTTCCGCAAACGGCGAAACGCTTTGACTCGGTGAGTTTCGCGGCATTCCGACTTCGATGCCCCGGTTGCCGAAATTCAGTTGCCTTTGAATTTCGGGTGATCCCTCTTGAGCATGTATGCTTCTGCTACTTGTTCTACATCAGACTTTCTTCCGCAAACGGCGAAACGCTTTGACTCGGTGAGTTTCGCGGCATTCCGACTTCGATGCCCCGGTTGCCGAAATTCAGTTGCCTTTGAATTTCGGGTGATCCCTCTTGAGCATGTATGCTTCTGCTACTTGTTCTACATCAGACTTTCTTCCGCAAACGGCGAAACGCTTTGACTCGGTGAGTTTCGCGGCATTCCGACTTCGATGCCCCGGTTGCCGAAATTCAGTTGCCTTTGAATTTCGGGTGATCCCTCTTGAGCATGTATGCTTCTGCTACTTGTTCTACATCAGACTTTCTTCCGCAAACGGCGAAACGCTTTGACTCGGTGAGTTTCGCGGCATTCCGACTTCGATGCCCCGGTTGCCGAAATTCAGTTGCCTTTGAATTTCGGGTGATCCCTCTTGAGCATGTATGCTTCTGCTACTTGTTCTACATCAGACTTTCTTCCGCAAACGGCGAAACGCTTTGACTCGGTGAGTTTCGCGGCATTCCGACTTCGATGCCCCGGTTGCCGAAATTCAGTTGCCTTTGAATTTCGGGTGATCCCTCTTGAGCATGTATGCTTCTGCTACTTGTTCTACATCAGACTTTCTTCCGCAAACGGCGAAACGCTTTGACTCGGTGAGTTTCGCGGCATTCCGACTTCGATGCCCCGGTTGCCGAAATTCAGTTGCCTTTGAATTTCGGGTGATCCCTCTTGAGCATGTATGCTTCTGCTACTTGTTCTACATCAGACTTTCTTCCGCAAACGGCGAAACGCTTTGACTCGGTGAGTTTCGCGGCATTCCGACTTCGATGCCCCGGTTGCCGAAATTCAGTTGCCTTTGAATTTCGGGTGATCCCTCTTGAGCATGTATGCTTCTGCTACTTGTTCTACATCAGACTTTCTTCCGCAAACGGCGAAACGCTTTGACTCGGTGAGTTTCGCGGCATTCCGACTTCGATGCCCCGGTTGCCGAAATTCAGTTGCCTTTGAATTTCGGGTGATCCCTCTTGAGCATGTATGCTTCTGCTACTTGTTCTACATCAGACTTTCTTCCGCAAACGGCGAAACGCTTTGACTCGGTGAGTTTCGCGGCATTCCGACTTCGATGCCCCGGTTGCCGAAATTCAGTTGCCTTTGAATTTCGGGTGATCCCTCTTGAGCATGTATGCTTCTGCTACTTGTTCTACATCAGACTTTCTTCCGCAAACGGCGAAACGCTTTGACTCGGTGAGTTTCGCGGCATTCCGACTTCGATGCCCCGGTTGCCGAAATTCAGTTGCCTTTGAATTTCGGGTGATCCCTCTTGAGCATGTATGCTTCTGCTACTTGTTCTACATCAGACTTTCTTCCGCAAACGGCGAAACGCTTTGACTCGGTGAGTTTCGCGGCATTCCGACTTCGATGCCCCGGTTGCCGAAATTCAGTTGCCTTTGAATTTCGGGTGATCCCTCTTGAGCATGTATGCTTCTGCTACTTGTTCTACATCAGACTTTCTTCCGCAAACGGCGAAACGCTTTGACTCGGTGAGTTTCGCGGCATTCCGACTTCGATGCCCCGGTTGCCGAAATTCAGTTGCCTTTGAATTTCGGGTGATCCCTCTTGAGCATGTATGCTTCTGCTACTTGTTCTACATCAGACTTTCTTCCGCAAACGGCGAAACGCTTTGACTCGGTGAGTTTCGCGGCATTCCGACTTCGATGCCCCGGTTGCCGAAATTCAGTTGCCTTTGAATTTCGGGTGATCCCTCTTGAGCATGTATGCTTCTGCTACTTGTTCTACATCAGACTTTCTTCCGCAAACGGCGAAACGCTTTGACTCGGTGAGTTTCGCGGCATTCCGACTTCGATGCCCCGGTTGCCGAAATTCAGTTGCCTTTGAATTTCGGGTGATCCCTCTTGAGCATGTATGCTTCTGCTACTTGTTCTACATCAGACTTCTTCCGCAAACGGCGAAACGCTTTGACTCGGTGAGTTTCGCGGCATTCCGACTTCGATGCCCCGGTTGCCGAAATTCAGTTGCCTTTGAATTTCGGGTGATCCCTCTTGAGCATGTATGCTTCTGCTACTTGTTCTACATCAGACTTTCTTCCGCAAACGGCGAAACGCTTTGACTCGGTGAGTTTCGCGGCATTCCGACTTCGATGCCCCGGTTGCCGAAATTCAGTTGCCTTTGAATTTCGGGTGATCCCTCTTGAGCATGTATGCTTCTGCTACTTGTTCTACATCAGACTTTCTTCCGCAAACGGCGAAACGCTTTGACTCGGTGAGTTTCGCGGCATTCCGACTTCGATGCCCCGGTTGCCGAAATTCAGTTGCCTTTGAATTTCGGGTGATCCCTCTTGAGCATGTATGCTTCTGCTACTTGTTCTACATCAGACTTCTTCCGCAAACGGCGAAACGCTTTGACTCGGTGAGTTTCGCGGCATTCCGACTTCGATGCCCCGGTTGCCGAAATTCAGTTGCCTTTGAATTTCGGGTGATCCCTCTTGAGCATGTATGCTTCTGCTACTTGTTCTACATCAGACTTCTCTTCCGCAAACGGCGAAACGCTTTGACTCGGTGAGTTTCGCGGCATTCCGACTTCGATGCCCCGGTTGCCGAAATTCAGTTGCCTTTGAATTTCGGGTGATCCCTCTTGAGCATGTATGCTTCTGCTACTTGTTCTACATCAGACTTTCTTCCGCAAACGGCGAAACGCTTTGACTCGGTGAGTTTCGCGGCATTCCGACTTCGATGCCCCGGTTGCCGAAATTCAGTTGCCTTTGAATTTCGGGTGATCCCTCTTGAGCATGTATGCTTCTGCTACTTGTTCTACATCAGACTTTCTTCCGCAAACGGCGAAACGCTTTGACTCGGTGAGTTTCGCGGCATTCCGACTTCGATGCCCCGGTTGCCGAAATTCAGTTGCCTTTGAATTTCGGGTGATCCCTCTTGAGCATGTATGCTTCTGCTACTTGTTCTACATCAGACTTTCTTCCGCAAACGGCGAAACGCTTTGACTCGGTGAGTTTCGCGGCATTCCGACTTCGATGCCCCGGTTGCCGAAATTCAGTTGCCTTTGAATTTCGGGTGATCCCTCTTGAGCATGTATGCTTCTGCTACTTGTTCTACATCAGACTTTCTTCCGCAAACGGCGAAACGCTTTGACTCGGTGAGTTTCGCGGCATTCCGACTTCGATGCCCCGGTTGCCGAAATTCAGTTGCCTTTGAATTTCGGGTGATCCCTCTTGAGCATGTATGCTTCTGCTACTTGTTCTACATCAGACTTTCTTCCGCAAACGGCGAAACGCTTTGACTCGGTGAGTTTCGCGGCATTCCGACTTCGATGCCCCGGTTGCCGAAATTCAGTTGCCTTTGAATTTCGGGTGATCCCTCTTGAGCATGTATGCTTCTGCTACTTGTTCTACATCAGACTTCTTCCGCAAACGGCGAAACGCTTTGACTCGGTGAGTTTCGCGGCATTCCGACTTCGATGCCCCGGTTGCCGAAATTCAGTTGCCTTTGAATTTCGGGTGATCCCTCTTGAGCATGTATGCTTCTGCTACTTGTTCTACATCAGACTTTCTTCCGCAAACGGCGAAACGCTTTGACTCGGTGAGTTTCGCGGCATTCCGACTTCGATGCCCCGGTTGCCGAAATTCAGTTGCCTTTGAATTTCGGGTGATCCCTCTTGAGCATGTATGCTTCTGCTACTTGTTCTACATCAGACTTTCTTCCGCAAACGGCGAAACGCTTTGACTCGGTGAGTTTCGCGGCATTCCGACTTCGATGCCCCGGTTGCCGAAATTCAGTTGCCTTTGAATTTCGGGTGATCCCTCTTGAGCATGTATGCTTCTGCTACTTGTTCTACATCAGACTTTCTTCCGCAAACGGCGAAACGCTTTGACTCGGTGAGTTTCGCGGCATTCCGACTTCGATGCCCCGGTTGCCGAAATTCAGTTGCCTTTGAATTTCGGGTGATCCCTCTTGAGCATGTATGCTTCTGCTACTTGTTCTACATCAGACTTTCTTCCGCAAACGGCGAAACGCTTTGACTCGGTGAGTTTCGCGGCATTCCGACTTCGATGCCCCGGTTGCCGAAATTCAGTTGCCTTTGAATTTCGGGTGATCCCTCTTGAGCATGTATGCTTCTGCTACTTGTTCTACATCAGACTTTCTTCCGCAAACGGCGAAACGCTTTGACTCGGTGAGTTTCGCGGCATTCCGACTTCGATGCCCCGGTTGCCGAAATTCAGTTGCCTTTGAATTTCGGGTGATCCCTCTTGAGCATGTATGCTTCTGCTACTTGTTCTACATCAGACTTTCTTCCGCAAACGGCGAAACGCTTTGACTCGGTGAGTTTCGCGGCATTCCGACTTCGATGCCCCGGTTGCCGAAATTCAGTTGCCTTTGAATTTCGGGTGATCCCTCTTGAGCATGTATGCTTCTGCTACTTGTTCTACATCAGACTTTCTTCCGCAAACGGCGAAACGCTTTGACTCGGTGAGTTTCGCGGCATTCCGACTTCGATGCCCCGGTTGCCGAAATTCAGTTGCCTTTGAATTTCGGGTGATCCCTCTTGAGCATGTATGCTTCTGCTACTTGTTCTACATCAGACTTTCTTCCGCAAACGGCGAAACGCTTTGACTCGGTGAGTTTCGCGGCATTCCGACTTCGATGCCCCGGTTGCCGAAATTCAGTTGCCTTTGAATTTCGGGTGATCCCTCTTGAGCATGTATGCTTCTGCTACTTGTTCTACATCAGACTTCTTCCGCAAACGGCGAAACGCTTTGACTCGGTGAGTTTCGCGGCATTCCGACTTCGATGCCCCGGTTGCCGAAATTCAGTTGCCTTTGAATTTCGGGTGATCCCTCTTGAGCATGTATGCTTCTGCTACTTGTTCTACATCAGACTTTCTTCCGCAAACGGCGAAACGCTTTGACTCGGTGAGTTTCGCGGCATTCCGACTTCGATGCCCCGTTGCCGAAATTCAGTTGCCTTTGAATTTCGGGTGATCCCTCTTGAGCATGTATGCTTCTGCTACTTGTTCTACATCAGACTTTCTTCCGCAAACGGCGAAACGCTTTGACTCGGTGAGTTTCGCGGCATTCCGACTTCGATGCCCCGGTTGCCGAAATTCAGTTGCCTTTGAATTTCGGGTGATCCCTCTTGAGCATGTATGCTTCTGCTACTTGTTCTACATCAGACTTTCTTCCGCAAACGGCGAAACGCTTTGACTCGGTGAGTTTCGCGGCATTCCGACTTCGATGCCCCGGTTGCCGAAATTCAGTTGCCTTTGAATTTCGGGTGATCCCTCTTGAGCATGTATGCTTCTGCTACTTGTTCTACATCAGACTTTCTTCCGCAAACGGCGAAACGCTTTGACTCGGTGAGTTTCGCGGCATTCCGACTTCGATGCCCCGGTTGCCGAAATTCAGTTGCCTTTGAATTTCGGGTGATCCCTCTTGAGCATGTATGCTTCTGCTACTTGTTCTACATCAGACTTCTTCCGCAAACGGCGAAACGCTTTGACTCGGTGAGTTTCGCGGCATTCCGACTTCGATGCCCCGTTGCCGAAATTCAGTTGCCTTTGAATTTCGGGTGATCCCTCTTGAGCATGTATGCTTCTGCTACTTGTTCTACATCAGACTTTCTTCCGCAAACGGCGAAACGCTTTGACTCGGTGAGTTTCGCGGCATTCCGACTTCGATGCCCCGGTTGCCGAAATTCAGTTGCCTTTGAATTTCGGGTGATCCCTCTTGAGCATGTATGCTTCTGCTACTTGTTCTACATCAGACTTCTTCCGCAAACGGCGAAACGCTTTGACTCGGTGAGTTTCGCGGCATTCCGACTTCGATGCCCCGGTTGCCGAAATTCAGTTGCCTTTGAATTTCGGGTGATCCCTCTTGAGCATGTATGCTTCTGCTACTTGTTCTACATCAGACTTTCTTCCGCAAACGGCGAAACGCTTTGACTCGGTGAGTTTCGCGGCATTCCGACTTCGATGCCCCGGTTGCCGAAATTCAGTTGCCTTTGAATTTCGGGTGATCCCTCTTGAGCATGTATGCTTCTGCTACTTGTTCTACATCAGACTTTCTTCCGCAAACGGCGAAACGCTTTGACTCGGTGAGTTTCGCGGCATTCCGACTTCGATGCCCCGGTTGCCGAAATTCAGTTGCCTTTGAATTTCGGGTGATCCCTCTTGAGCATGTATGCTTCTGCTACTTGTTCTACATCAGACTTTCTTCCGCAAACGGCGAAACGCTTTGACTCGGTGAGTTTCGCGGCATTCCGACTTCGATGCCCCGGTTGCCGAAATTCAGTTGCCTTTGAATTTCGGGTGATCCCTCTTGAGCATGTATGCTTCTGCTACTTGTTCTACATCAGACTTTCTTCCGCAAACGGCGAAACGCTTTGACTCGGTGAGTTTCGCGGCATTCCGACTTCGATGCCCCGGTTGCCGAAATTCAGTTGCCTTTGAATTTCGGGTGATCCCTCTTGAGCATGTATGCTTCTGCTACTTGTTCTACATCAGACTTTCTTCCGCAAACGGCGAAACGCTTTGACTCGGTGAGTTTCGCGGCATTCCGACTTCGATGCCCCGGTTGCCGAAATTCAGTTGCCTTTGAATTTCGGGTGATCCCTCTTGAGCATGTATGCTTCTGCTACTTGTTCTACATCAGACTTTCTTCCGCAAACGGCGAAACGCTTTGACTCGGTGAGTTTCGCGGCATTCCGACTTCGATGCCCCGGTTGCCGAAATTCAGTTGCCTTTGAATTTCGGGTGATCCCTCTTGAGCATGTATGCTTCTGCTACTTGTTCTACATCAGACTTCTTCCGCAAACGGCGAAACGCTTTGACTCGGTGAGTTTCGCGGCATTCCGACTTCGATGCCCGGTTGCCGAAATTCAGTTGCCTTTGAATTTCGGGTGATCCCTCTTGAGCATGTATGCTTCTGCTACTTGTTCTACATCAGACTTTCTTCCGCAAACGGCGAAACGCTTTGACTCGGTGAGTTTCGCGGCATTCCGACTTCGATGCCCCGGTTGCCGAAATTCAGTTGCCTTTGAATTTCGGGTGATCCCTCTTGAGCATGTATGCTTCTGCTACTTGTTCTACATCAGACTTTCTTCCGCAAACGGCGAAACGCTTTGACTCGGTGAGTTTCGCGGCATTCCGACTTCGATGCCCCGTTGCCGAAATTCAGTTGCCTTTGAATTTCGGGTGATCCCTCTTGAGCATGTATGCTTCTGCTACTTGTTCTACATCAGACTTTCTTCCGCAAACGGCGAAACGCTTTGACTCGGTGAGTTTCGCGGCATTCCGACTTCGATGCCCCGGTTGCCGAAATTCAGTTGCCTTTGAATTTCGGGTGATCCCTCTTGAGCATGTATGCTTCTGCTACTTGTTCTACATCAGACTTTCTTCCGCAAACGGCGAAACGCTTTGACTCGGTGAGTTTCGCGGCATTCCGACTTCGATGCCCCGGTTGCCGAAATTCAGTTGCCTTTGAATTTCGGGTGATCCCTCTTGAGCATGTATGCTTCTGCTACTTGTTCTACATCAGACTTTCTTCCGCAAACGGCGAAACGCTTTGACTCGGTGAGTTTCGCGGCATTCCGACTTCGATGCCCCGTTTGCCGAAATTCAGTTGCCTTTGAATTTCGGGTGATCCCTCTTGAGCATGTATGCTTCTGCTACTTGTTCTACATCAGACTTTCTTCCGCAAACGGCGAAACGCTTTGACTCGGTGAGTTTCGCGGCATTCCGACTTCGATGCCCCGGTTGCCGAAATTCAGTTGCCTTTGAATTTCGGGTGATCCCTCTTGAGCATGTATGCTTCTGCTACTTGTTCTACATCAGACTTTCTTCCGCAAACGGCGAAACGCTTTGACTCGGTGAGTTTCGCGGCATTCCGACTTCGATGCCCCGGTTGCCGAAATTCAGTTGCCTTTGAATTTCGGGTGATCCCTCTTGAGCATGTATGCTTCTGCTACTTGTTCTACATCAGACTTTCTTCCGCAAACGGCGAAACGCTTTGACTCGGTGAGTTTCGCGGCATTCCGACTTCGATGCCCCGGTTGCCGAAATTCAGTTGCCTTTGAATTTCGGGTGATCCCTCTTGAGCATGTATGCTTCTGCTACTTGTTCTACATCAGACTTTCTTCCGCAAACGGCGAAACGCTTTGACTCGGTGAGTTTCGCGGCATTCCGACTTCGATGCCCCGGTTGCCGAAATTCAGTTGCCTTTGAATTTCGGGTGATCCCTCTTGAGCATGTATGCTTCTGCTACTTGTTCTACATCAGACTTTCTTCCGCAAACGGCGAAACGCTTTGACTCGGTGAGTTTCGCGGCATTCCGACTTCGATGCCCGGTTGCCGAAATTCAGTTGCCTTTGAATTTCGGGTGATCCCTCTTGAGCATGTATGCTTCTGCTACTTGTTCTACATCAGACTTTCTTCCGCAAACGGCGAAACGCTTTGACTCGGTGAGTTTCGCGGCATTCCGACTTCGATGCCCCGGTTGCCGAAATTCAGTTGCCTTTGAATTTCGGGTGATCCCTCTTGAGCATGTATGCTTCTGCTACTTGTTCTACATCAGACTTTCTTCCGCAAACGGCGAAACGCTTTGACTCGGTGAGTTTCGCGGCATTCCGACTTCGATGCCCCGGTTGCCGAAATTCAGTTGCCTTTGAATTTCGGGTGATCCCTCTTGAGCATGTATGCTTCTGCTACTTGTTCTACATCAGACTTTCTTCCGCAAACGGCGAAACGCTTTGACTCGGTGAGTTTCGCGGCATTCCGACTTCGATGCCCCGGTTGCCGAAATTCAGTTGCCTTTGAATTTCGGGTGATCCCTCTTGAGCATGTATGCTTCTGCTACTTGTTCTACATCAGACTTTCTTCCGCAAACGGCGAAACGCTTTGACTCGGTGAGTTTCGCGGCATTCCGACTTCGATGCCCCGGTTGCCGAAATTCAGTTGCCTTTGAATTTCGGGTGATCCCTCTTGAGCATGTATGCTTCTGCTACTTGTTCTACATCAGACTTTCTTCCGCAAACGGCGAAACGCTTTGACTCGGTGAGTTTCGCGGCATTCCGACTTCGATGCCCCGGTTGCCGAAATTCAGTTGCCTTTGAATTTCGGGTGATCCCTCTTGAGCATGTATGCTTCTGCTACTTGTTCTACATCAGACTTTCTTCCGCAAACGGCGAAACGCTTTGACTCGGTGAGTTTCGCGGCATTCCGACTTCGATGCCCGGTTGCCGAAATTCAGTTGCCTTTGAATTTCGGGTGATCCCTCTTGAGCATGTATGCTTCTGCTACTTGTTCTACATCAGACTTTCTTCCGCAAACGGCGAAACGCTTTGACTCGGTGAGTTTCGCGGCATTCCGACTTCGATGCCCCGGTTGCCGAAATTCAGTTGCCTTTGAATTTCGGGTGATCCCTCTTGAGCATGTATGCTTCTGCTACTTGTTCTACATCAGACTTTCTTCCGCAAACGGCGAAACGCTTTGACTCGGTGAGTTTCGCGGCATTCCGACTTCGATGCCCCGGTTGCCGAAATTCAGTTGCCTTTGAATTTCGGGTGATCCCTCTTGAGCATGTATGCTTCTGCTACTTGTTCTACATCAGACTTTCTTCCGCAAACGGCGAAACGCTTTGACTCGGTGAGTTTCGCGGCATTCCGACTTCGATGCCCCGTTGCCGAAATTCAGTTGCCTTTGAATTTCGGGTGATCCCTCTTGAGCATGTATGCTTCTGCTACTTGTTCTACATCAGACTTTCTTCCGCAAACGGCGAAACGCTTTGACTCGGTGAGTTTCGCGGCATTCCGACTTCGATGCCCCGGTTGCCGAAATTCAGTTGCCTTTGAATTTCGGGTGATCCCTCTTGAGCATGTATGCTTCTGCTACTTGTTCTACATCAGACTTTCTTCCGCAAACGGCGAAACGCTTTGACTCGGTGAGTTTCGCGGCATTCCGACTTCGATGCCCCGGTTGCCGAAATTCAGTTGCCTTTGAATTTCGGGTGATCCCTCTTGAGCATGTATGCTTCTGCTACTTGTTCTACATCAGACTTTCTTCCGCAAACGGCGAAACGCTTTGACTCGGTGAGTTTCGCGGCATTCCGACTTCGATGCCCGGTTGCCGAAATTCAGTTGCCTTTGAATTTCGGGTGATCCCTCTTGAGCATGTATGCTTCTGCTACTTGTTCTACATCAGACTTTCTTCCGCAAACGGCGAAACGCTTTGACTCGGTGAGTTTCGCGGCATTCCGACTTCGATGCCCCGGTTGCCGAAATTCAGTTGCCTTTGAATTTCGGGTGATCCCTCTTGAGCATGTATGCTTCTGCTACTTGTTCTACATCAGACTTTCTTCCGCAAACGGCGAAACGCTTTGACTCGGTGAGTTTCGCGGCATTCCGACTTCGATGCCCCGGTTGCCGAAATTCAGTTGCCTTTGAATTTCGGGTGATCCCTCTTGAGCATGTATGCTTCTGCTACTTGTTCTACATCAGACTTCTTCCGCAAACGGCGAAACGCTTTGACTCGGTGAGTTTCGCGGCATTCCGACTTCGATGCCCCGGTTGCCGAAATTCAGTTGCCTTTGAATTTCGGGTGATCCCTCTTGAGCATGTATGCTTCTGCTACTTGTTCTACATCAGACTTTCTTCCGCAAACGGCGAAACGCTTTGACTCGGTGAGTTTCGCGGCATTCCGACTTCGATGCCCCGGTTGCCGAAATTCAGTTGCCTTTGAATTTCGGGTGATCCCTCTTGAGCATGTATGCTTCTGCTACTTGTTCTACATCAGACTTTCTTCCGCAAACGGCGAAACGCTTTGACTCGGTGAGTTTCGCGGCATTCCGACTTCGATGCCCCGGTTGCCGAAATTCAGTTGCCTTTGAATTTCGGGTGATCCCTCTTGAGCATGTATGCTTCTGCTACTTGTTCTACATCAGACTTTCTTCCGCAAACGGCGAAACGCTTTGACTCGGTGAGTTTCGCGGCATTCCGACTTCGATGCCCCGGTTGCCGAAATTCAGTTGCCTTTGAATTTCGGGTGATCCCTCTTGAGCATGTATGCTTCTGCTACTTGTTCTACATCAGACTTTCTTCCGCAAACGGCGAAACGCTTTGACTCGGTGAGTTTCGCGGCATTCCGACTTCGATGCCCCGGTTGCCGAAATTCAGTTGCCTTTGAATTTCGGGTGATCCCTCTTGAGCATGTATGCTTCTGCTACTTGTTCTACATCAGACTTTCTTCCGCAAACGGCGAAACGCTTTGACTCGGTGAGTTTCGCGGCATTCCGACTTCGATGCCCCGGTTGCCGAAATTCAGTTGCCTTTGAATTTCGGGTGATCCCTCTTGAGCATGTATGCTTCTGCTACTTGTTCTACATCAGACTTTCTTCCGCAAACGGCGAAACGCTTTGACTCGGTGAGTTTCGCGGCATTCCGACTTCGATGCCCGGTTGCCGAAATTCAGTTGCCTTTGAATTTCGGGTGATCCCTCTTGAGCATGTATGCTTCTGCTACTTGTTCTACATCAGACTTCTTCCGCAAACGGCGAAACGCTTTGACTCGGTGAGTTTCGCGGCATTCCGACTTCGATGCCCCGGTTGCCGAAATTCAGTTGCCTTTGAATTTCGGGTGATCCCTCTTGAGCATGTATGCTTCTGCTACTTGTTCTACATCAGACTTTCTTCCGCAAACGGCGAAACGCTTTGACTCGGTGAGTTTCGCGGCATTCCGACTTCGATGCCCCGTTGCCGAAATTCAGTTGCCTTTGAATTTCGGGTGATCCCTCTTGAGCATGTATGCTTCTGCTACTTGTTCTACATCAGACTTTCTTCCGCAAACGGCGAAACGCTTTGACTCGGTGAGTTTCGCGGCATTCCGACTTCGATGCCCCGGTTGCCGAAATTCAGTTGCCTTTGAATTTCGGGTGATCCCTCTTGAGCATGTATGCTTCTGCTACTTGTTCTACATCAGACTTTCTTCCGCAAACGGCGAAACGCTTTGACTCGGTGAGTTTCGCGGCATTCCGACTTCGATGCCCCGGTTGCCGAAATTCAGTTGCCTTTGAATTTCGGGTGATCCCTCTTGAGCATGTATGCTTCTGCTACTTGTTCTACATCAGACTTTCTTCCGCAAACGGCGAAACGCTTTGACTCGGTGAGTTTCGCGGCATTCCGACTTCGATGCCCCGTTGCCGAAATTCAGTTGCCTTTGAATTTCGGGTGATCCCTCTTGAGCATGTATGCTTCTGCTACTTGTTCTACATCAGACTTCTTCCGCAAACGGCGAAACGCTTTGACTCGGTGAGTTTCGCGGCATTCCGACTTCGATGCCCCGTTTGCCGAAATTCAGTTGCCTTTGAATTTCGGGTGATCCCTCTTGAGCATGTATGCTTCTGCTACTTGTTCTACATCAGACTTTCTTCCGCAAACGGCGAAACGCTTTGACTCGGTGAGTTTCGCGGCATTCCGACTTCGATGCCCGGTTGCCGAAATTCAGTTGCCTTTGAATTTCGGGTGATCCCTCTTGAGCATGTATGCTTCTGCTACTTGTTCTACATCAGACTTTCTTCCGCAAACGGCGAAACGCTTTGACTCGGTGAGTTTCGCGGCATTCCGACTTCGATGCCCCGGTTGCCGAAATTCAGTTGCCTTTGAATTTCGGGTGATCCCTCTTGAGCATGTATGCTTCTGCTACTTGTTCTACATCAGACTTTCTTCCGCAAACGGCGAAACGCTTTGACTCGGTGAGTTTCGCGGCATTCCGACTTCGATGCCCCGGTTGCCGAAATTCAGTTGCCTTTGAATTTCGGGTGATCCCTCTTGAGCATGTATGCTTCTGCTACTTGTTCTACATCAGACTTTCTTCCGCAAACGGCGAAACGCTTTGACTCGGTGAGTTTCGCGGCATTCCGACTTCGATGCCCCGGTTGCCGAAATTCAGTTGCCTTTGAATTTCGGGTGATCCCTCTTGAGCATGTATGCTTCTGCTACTTGTTCTACATCAGACTTTCTTCCGCAAACGGCGAAACGCTTTGACTCGGTGAGTTTCGCGGCATTCCGACTTCGATGCCCCGGTTGCCGAAATTCAGTTGCCTTTGAATTTCGGGTGATCCCTCTTGAGCATGTATGCTTCTGCTACTTGTTCTACATCAGACTTTCTTCCGCAAACGGCGAAACGCTTTGACTCGGTGAGTTTCGCGGCATTCCGACTTCGATGCCCCGGTTGCCGAAATTCAGTTGCCTTTGAATTTCGGGTGATCCCTCTTGAGCATGTATGCTTCTGCTACTTGTTCTACATCAGACTTTCTTCCGCAAACGGCGAAACGCTTTGACTCGGTGAGTTTCGCGGCATTCCGACTTCGATGCCCCGGTTGCCGAAATTCAGTTGCCTTTGAATTTCGGGTGATCCCTCTTGAGCATGTATGCTTCTGCTACTTGTTCTACATCAGACTTCTTCCGCAAACGGCGAAACGCTTTGACTCGGTGAGTTTCGCGGCATTCCGACTTCGATGCCCGGTTGCCGAAATTCAGTTGCCTTTGAATTTCGGGTGATCCCTCTTGAGCATGTATGCTTCTGCTACTTGTTCTACATCAGACTTTCTTCCGCAAACGGCGAAACGCTTTGACTCGGTGAGTTTCGCGGCATTCCGACTTCGATGCCCGGTTTGCCGAAATTCAGTTGCCTTTGAATTTCGGGTGATCCCTCTTGAGCATGTATGCTTCTGCTACTTGTTCTACATCAGACTTCTTCCGCAAACGGCGAAACGCTTTGACTCGGTGAGTTTCGCGGCATTCCGACTTCGATGCCCCGGTTGCCGAAATTCAGTTGCCTTTGAATTTCGGGTGATCCCTCTTGAGCATGTATGCTTCTGCTACTTGTTCTACATCAGACTTTCTTCCGCAAACGGCGAAACGCTTTGACTCGGTGAGTTTCGCGGCATTCCGACTTCGATGCCCCGGTTGCCGAAATTCAGTTGCCTTTGAATTTCGGGTGATCCCTCTTGAGCATGTATGCTTCTGCTACTTGTTCTACATCAGACTTCTTCCGCAAACGGCGAAACGCTTTGACTCGGTGAGTTTCGCGGCATTCCGACTTCGATGCCCCGGTTGCCGAAATTCAGTTGCCTTTGAATTTCGGGTGATCCCTCTTGAGCATGTATGCTTCTGCTACTTGTTCTACATCAGACTTTCTTCCGCAAACGGCGAAACGCTTTGACTCGGTGAGTTTCGCGGCATTCCGACTTCGATGCCCCGGTTGCCGAAATTCAGTTGCCTTTGAATTTCGGGTGATCCCTCTTGAGCATGTATGCTTCTGCTACTTGTTCTACATCAGACTTTCTTCCGCAAACGGCGAAACGCTTTGACTCGGTGAGTTTCGCGGCATTCCGACTTCGATGCCCGGTTTGCCGAAATTCAGTTGCCTTTGAATTTCGGGTGATCCCTCTTGAGCATGTATGCTTCTGCTACTTGTTCTACATCAGACTTTCTTCCGCAAACGGCGAAACGCTTTGACTCGGTGAGTTTCGCGGCATTCCGACTTCGATGCCCCGTTGCCGAAATTCAGTTGCCTTTGAATTTCGGGTGATCCCTCTTGAGCATGTATGCTTCTGCTACTTGTTCTACATCAGACTTTCTTCCGCAAACGGCGAAACGCTTTGACTCGGTGAGTTTCGCGGCATTCCGACTTCGATGCCCGGTTGCCGAAATTCAGTTGCCTTTGAATTTCGGGTGATCCCTCTTGAGCATGTATGCTTCTGCTACTTGTTCTACATCAGACTTTCTTCCGCAAACGGCGAAACGCTTTGACTCGGTGAGTTTCGCGGCATTCCGACTTCGATGCCCGGTTGCCGAAATTCAGTTGCCTTTGAATTTCGGGTGATCCCTCTTGAGCATGTATGCTTCTGCTACTTGTTCTACATCAACTTTCTTCCGCAAACGGCGAAACGCTTTGACTCGGTGAGTTTCGCGGCATTCCGACTTCGATGCCCCGGTTGCCGAAATTCAGTTGCCTTTGAATTTCGGGTGATCCCTCTTGAGCATGTATGCTTCTGCTACTTGTTCTACATCAGACTTTCTTCCGCAAACGGCGAAACGCTTTGACTCGGTGAGTTTCGCGGCATTCCGACTTCGATGCCCCGGTTGCCGAAATTCAGTTGCCTTTGAATTTCGGGTGATCCCTCTTGAGCATGTATGCTTCTGCTACTTGTTCTACATCAGACTTTCTTCCGCAAACGGCGAAACGCTTTGACTCGGTGAGTTTCGCGGCATTCCGACTTCGATGCCCCGGTTGCCGAAATTCAGTTGCCTTTGAATTTCGGGTGATCCCTCTTGAGCATGTATGCTTCTGCTACTTGTTCTACATCAGACTTTCTTCCGCAAACGGCGAAACGCTTTGACTCGGTGAGTTTCGCGCATTCCGACTTCGATGCCCCGTTGCCGAAATTCAGTTGCCTTTGAATTTCGGGTGATCCCTCTTGAGCATGTATGCTTCTGCTACTTGTTCTACATCAGACTTTCTTCCGCAAACGGCGAAACGCTTTGACTCGGTGAGTTTCGCGGCATTCCGACTTCGATGCCCCGGTTGCCGAAATTCAGTTGCCTTTGAATTTCGGGTGATCCCTCTTGAGCATGTATGCTTCTGCTACTTGTTCTACATCAGACTTTCTTCCGCAAACGGCGAAACGCTTTGACTCGGTGAGTTTCGCGGCATTCCGACTTCGATGCCCGGTTGCCGAAATTCAGTTGCCTTTGAATTTCGGGTGATCCCTCTTGAGCATGTATGCTTCTGCTACTTGTTCTACATCAGACTTTCTTCCGCAAACGGCGAAACGCTTTGACTCGGTGAGTTTCGCGGCATTCCGACTTCGATGCCCGGTTGCCGAAATTCAGTTGCCTTTGAATTTCGGGTGATCCCTCTTGAGCATGTATGCTTCTGCTACTTGTTCTACATCAGACTTTCTTCCGCAAACGGAAACGCTTTGACTCGGTGAGTTTCGCGGCATTCCGACTTCGATGCCCGGTTGCCGAAATTCAGTTGCCTTTGAATTTCGGGTGATCCCTCTTGAGCATGTATGCTTCTGCTACTTGTTCTACATCAGACTTTCTTCCGCAAACGGCGAAACGCTTTGACTCGTGAGTTTCGCGGCATTCCGACTTCGATGCCCCGGTTGCCGAAATTCAGTTGCCTTTGAATTTCGGGTGATCCCTCTTGAGCATGTATGCTTCTGCTACTTGTTCTACATCAACTTTCTTCCGCAAACGGCGAAACGCTTTGACTCGGTGAGTTTCGCGCATTCCGACTTCGATGCCCCGGTTGCCGAAATTCAGTTGCCTTTGAATTTCGGGTGATCCCTCTTGAGCATGTATGCTTCTGCTACTTGTTCTACATCAGACTTCTTCCGCAAACGGCGAAACGCTTTGACTCGTGAGTTTCGCGGCATTCCGACTTCGATGCCCCGGTTGCCGAAATTCAGTTGCCTTTGAATTTCGGGTGATCCCTCTTGAGCATGTATGCTTCTGCTACTTGTTCTACATCAGACTTTCTTCCGCAAACGGCGAAACGCTTTGACTCGGTGAGTTTCGCGGCATTCCGACTTCGATGCCCGGTTGCCGAAATTCAGTTGCCTTTGAATTTCGGGTGATCCCTCTTGAGCATGTATGCTTCTGCTACTTGTTCTACATCAACTTTCTTCCGCAAACGGCGAAACGCTTTGACTCGGTAGTTTCGCGGCATTCCGACTTCGATGCCCCGGTTGCCGAAATTCAGTTGCCTTTGAATTTCGGGTGATCCCTCTTGAGCATGTATGCTTCTGCTACTTGTTCTACATCAGACTTCTTCCGCAAACGGCGAAACGCTTTGACTCGATGAGTTTCGAGGTATTCCGACTTCGATGCCCTGGTTGCCGAAATTCAGTTGCCTTTGAATTTCGGGTGATCGCTCTTGAGCATGTATGCTTCTGCTACTTGTTCTACATCAGTTTTTCTTCCGCAAACGGCAAAACGCTTTGACTCGTTGAGTTTCGCGGCATTCCGACTTCGATGCCCCGGTTGCCGAAATTCAGTTGCCTTTGAATTTCGGGTGATCCCTCTTGAGCATGTATGCTTCTACTACTTGTTCTACATCACACTTCCTTCTGCAAACAGCGAAACGCATTGACTCGATGAGTTTCGCGGCATTCCGACTTCGATGCACCGGTTGCCGAAATTCAGTTTCCTTTCAATTTCGGGTGATCCCTCATGAGCATGTACGCTTCTGGTACTTGTTCTAAATCAGATTTTCTTCCGCAAAGACGAAACGCTTTGACTCGTTGAGTTTCGCGGCATTCCGACTTCGATGCCCCGGTTGCCGAAATTCAGTTGCCTTTGAATTTCGGGTGATCCCTCTTGAGCATGTATGCTTCTGCTACTTGGTCTACATCAGACTTCTTCCGCAAATGGCCAAACGCTTTGACTCAGTGAGTTTCGCGGCATTCCGACTTCGATGCCCCGGTTGCCGAAATTCAGTTGCCTTTGAATTTCGGGTGATCCCTCTTGAGCATGTATGCTTCTGCTACTTGTTCTACATCAGACTTCTTCCGCAAACGGCGAAACGCTTTGACTCGTGAGTTTCGCGGCATTCCGACTTCCGATGCCCCGGTTGCCGAAATTCAGTTGCCTTTGAATTTCGGGTGATCCCTCTTGAGCATGTATGCTTCTGCTACTTGTTCTACATCAGACTTCTTCCGCAAACGCGAAACGCTTTGACTCGGTGAGTTTCGCGCATTCCGACTTCGATGCCCCGGTTGCCGAAATTCAGTTGCCTTTGAATTTCGGGTGATCCCTCTTGAGCATGTATGCTTCTGCTACTTGTTCTACATCAGACTTTCTTCCGCAAACGCGAAACGCTTTGACTCGGTGAGTTTCGCGGCATTCCGACTTCGATGCCCCGGTTGCCGAAATTCAGTTGCCTTTGAATTTCGGGTGATCCCTCTTGAGCATGTATGCTTCTGCTACTTGTTCTACATCAGACTTTCTTCCGCAAA
>CM055348.1:25113292-25124615 GCA_029228515.1 Populus alba x Populus x berolinensis | reverse complement strand
TAATTTGAAAACAAATAAACTATCTTACAAGTACCAGAAACGAGAGATCCTACTTAATTTCTTGTAAGGAAAATTATTTCATAATTTTAAAACATTAAGACTATCAATCATCTGTCAGAAACAGAGATGCTACATTAATTTTGTAAAGAAATTATTGTATTAATTTTAAAACATTTTAAACTCTCTTTCAAGGATCAGCATTAGAGATCATACTTACTTTTTGTAAATAATATTTTTTGTAATTTTAAAACATTTAAACTATCAATTCATCTTTCAGAAATAGAGATACTAATAACTTTACTTTTGTTAAAAAATTATTTTCACAAATTTAAAAACATTTTAAAACTATCTTTCAAGTATAAGCAACAGAGGTCCTACTTACTCTTTGAAAGAAAATTATTTTCATAATTTGAAAACATATTAAACTATCATTCAACTAGTCAGAAACAGAGATCCTATTTATTTTTGTAAACAAATTATTTTTATAATTTGCAAAAAACATTTAAACTATCTTTCAAGTATTGAGAAACAGAGATCCTACTTACTTTTTCTAAAATATTATTTTTAATAATTTGAAAACATTTAAACTATCAACTTATCTATCAGAAACAGATGACTCCTACTAACTTTTTTTAAAAAAATTACTTTTTTAAAATTTGAATCAGTTTAAACTATCTTTCAAGTATACAGCAACTGAGATCCTACTTACTTCCTTAGTAAAAATTTATTTTCATAATTTGAAAACATTTACTTATCTTTCAAGTATAACAAACAGAGATCCGACTTCACTCCTTGTAAAAAAATTATTTTCATAATTTGAAAACATTTAAACCTATCTTTCAAAGTATCACAAACAGAGATCCTACTTATTTTTGTTAAAAAATTATTTTTCCAATAATTTTTCAACAGTTTAAACTATCTTCCAAGTATCAGAAACAAGATCCTCCTCACTTTTAGTAAAAACTTATTTGTAAAATTTCAAAACATTTGAATTATCAATCATCTATCAGTAACAGAGCATCCCAATAACTTTTTGTAAACAAATTATTTTCATAATTTGAAAACATTTAAACGTCTTTCAAGTCTAAGTAACAACAAATCCTACTTACTTTTTGTAAAACAATTTATTTTTAATAATTTGAAAACCATTTAAACTATCTTTCAAGTATGAGCAAACAGTAGATCCTATTTTAATTTTTTTAAAAAAATTATTTTTATAATTTTAAAGCAATTTAAACTATCATTCACTATCAGAAAGGAGATCCTACTTATTTTTTCAAACAAATTATTTTTATACTTTGAAAACATTTAAACTATCTTCCAAGTATGCAAATCAGTAGATCCTACTCCACTTTTATTAAATACTTATTTTTAAAATTTCAAAACATTTTAGCGATCAATCAACTATCAGAAAACATAGATCTTACATTGAGTTTTCAAAGAAAAATATTTTTATAATTTTAAAATAGTTTAAGACTATGTTTTCAGTTATGAGAAACTAATATCCAACAACTTTTTACAAAAATTATTTTAAAAATTTGAAAACATTTAAAACTTTCTTTCAACTATCAGAAACAAACGATCCTATGATCGTTTTGTAATACACAAATATTTTTTTTATAATTTGAAAACATTTAAACTATATTCCAAGTATCAAAAACAGAGATCCTAATCACTTTTTATTAAAAAAATTATTTTTAACAATTCTAAACACATTTAAGTTCTATCAAATCAACTATCAAGAACAAACATCTTACTTAGTGTTTGAACAAAAAATTATTTTTATAATTTTAAAACATTTAAACTATTTTTCAAGGATCAGAAAATAAGATCCTACTAACTTTTTGATAAAAATTATTTTCAAAATTTGAAAACATTTAAATTATCTTTCAACTATCAGAAATAGAGATCCTTTTTTTTTTTTGTAAACAAATTATTTTTATAATTTGAAAACATTTAAACTATCTTCCAAGTATCAGAAACAAAGATCCTACTTACTTTTTTTAAAAAATTATTTTTATAATTTGAAAACATTTAAACTATCAATTATCTATCAGAAATAGAGATCCTACTTATTTTTGTAAAGAAAATATTTTCATAATTTTAAAACATTTAAACTATCAATCATCTGTCAGAAACAGAGATCCTATTTAATTTTTTTAAAAAATTATTTTTATAATTTGAAAACATTTAAACTATCTTTCAAGTATCAGAAACAGAGATCCTATTTACTTTTTGTAAACAAATTATTTTTAAAATTTGAAAACATTTAAACTATCTTTAAGAGTATCAGAAACAGAGATCCTATTTATTTTTGTAAACAAATTATTTTTCTAATTTGAAAACATTTAAACTATCTTTCAAGTATAAGAAACTGAGATCCTACTTACTTTTTTTAAAAATTATTTTTATAATTTTAAAACATTTAAACTATCTTTCAAGTATCAGAAACAGAGATCCTATTTATTTTTTTAAAAAATTATTTTAAAAATTTGAAAAACATTTAAACTATCTTTAGAGTATAAGAAACATAGATCCTATTTACTCTTTGTAAAAAAATATTTTTATAATTTGAAAACATTTAAACTATCTTTCAAGTATCAGAAACAGAGATCCTATTTAGTTTTTTAAAAAAATTATTTTTATAATTTTAAAACACATAAACTATCTTCCAAGTATCAGAAACAGAGATCCTATTTACTTTTTTTTAAAAAATTATTTTTACAATTTTAAAACATTTAAACTATCTTCCAGTATCAGAAACAGAGATCCTACTAACTTTTATTAAAAACTTCTTTTTAAAATTTCAAAACATTTAAGCTATCAATCATCTATCACCAACAGAGATTCTACTTAGTTTTTCAACAAAAATATTTTTATAATTTTAAAACATTTAAACTATCTTTCAAGTATCAGAAACACAGGTCCTATTTACTTTTTTCAAAAAATTATTTAAAAATTTGAAAACATTTAAACTATCTTTCAACTATCAGAAACAAAGATCCTATTTAATTTTTTAAAAAAATTAATTTTTATAATTTGAAAACATTTAAACTATCTTCCAAGTATCAGAAACAGAGATCCTACTCACTTTTATTAAAAAATTATTTTTAAAATTTCAAAATATTTAAGCTATCAATCAACTATCAGAAACATAGATACTTACGTTAGTTTTGAAAGAAAATTATTTCTTTTTTTTATAATTTAAAACATTTTAAACTATTTTTTCAAGGACTCTAGAAAATAAAGATCCTACTAAACTTTTTGAAAAAAATTATTTTCAAAATTCTGAAAAACATTTAAACTATCTTTCAACTATCAGAAATAGAGATCCCCTTTTTTTTTTTTTGTAAAACAAATTTATTTTTATAGATTTGAAAACACAATAAATTATATTTCAAAGTATCAGGAAACAAAGATCCTACTTACTTTTTTTAAAAAAATTATTTTTATAATTTGGAAAACATTCATAAAAGTTCTTAAATTAAAAAAGTTTAGAACAAAAATAACTATCAATTATCTATCAGCACACAGAGATCTCTACTTATTCTTTGTAAGGAAAAATATTTTCATAAATTTTAAAACATTTAAACTATCAATCATTCTGTCAGAAACAGAGATGCTACTTATTTTTCGTAAAGAAATTTATTTTATTAATTTTAAAACATTTAAACTTCTCTTTCAAGTATCAGCACATAGAGATCATACCTTGTACTTTTTTTAAATAATTATTTTATGTAATTTTAAAACATTTAAACTAACCAAGTCATCTATCAGGAAATAGAGATCCTAATAAAACTTTTTTTAAAAAATTATTTTTCAAAATTTAAAAACACATTTAAACTATCTTTTCATAGTATAAGCAACAGAGATCCTACTTTACCTCTTTGAAAAAAAATTATTTTATCATAATTTGAAAACATTTAAACATACATTTCAACTATCACAGAGACAGAGATCCCTTATTTATTTTTGTAAACAAATTATTTTGATAATTTTTTGAAAACATTTAAACTATCTTTCAAGTATTAAAAACAGAGTAATCCTACTATACGTTTTTGTTTATAAAAAAATTATTTTTGAATAATTGAAAACATTTAAACGATCATTATCTATCAGAAACAGAGATCGCTAACTAACTTTTTTTAAAAAATTCTTTTTTAAAATTTGGAGAATCATTTAAACTATCAGTTTCACAGTATAAGCAACAGAGATCCTACGTTACTCCTTGTAAAAATTTATTTCATAATTTGCGAAAACATTTAAACTATCATTCAAGTCCTATAAGCAACAGAGCTCCCTACTTTACTCTTTGTAAAAAAATATTGTTCATAATTCTGAAAACATTTAACAGCTATCTTTCAAGATATCAGGCAACAGAGACTCCTAGTATAAATTTTTTATAAAAAAATTATTTTTATATAATTTTCAAAACATTTAAAACTATCTTACTTCCAAGTATCAGAAACAGAGATCCTCCTCCCACTTTTTTATTTAAAAACTTATTTTAAAAATTTCAAAAACATTTGAATTAACAATCATCCTATCAGACATCCAGAGATCCCCAATAATTACTTTTTGTAAACAAATTATTTTCATAATTTTAAAACATTTAAACTATCTTTCAAGTCTAAGAAACAAAGATCCTACTGATTTTTGTAAACAAATTATTTTTATAATTTGAAAACATTTAAACTATCTTTCAAGTATGAGCAACAGAGATCCTATTCAATTTTTAAAAAAATTATTTTTATAATTTTAAAACATTTAAACTATCAATCAAGTATCAGAAACAGAGATCCTACTCCACTTTTATTAAAAACTTATTTTTAAAATTTCAAAACATTTAAGCTATCTTTCAACTATCATCAACATAGATCCTACTTAGTTTTTCAAAAAAAATATTTTTATAAATTTAAATATTTAAACTATTTTTCAACTATCAGAAACTAATATCCTACCAACTTTTTTATAAAAAATTATTTTTAAAATTTGAAAACATTTAAACTATCTTTCAACTATCAGAAACAAGATCCTATTGATTTTTAAACAAATTATTTTTATAATTTGAAAACATTTAAACTATCTTTCAAGTATCAGAAACAGAGATCCTACTCACTTTTATTTAAATAATTATATTTTAAATTTCAAAATATTTAAGCTATCAATCAACTATCAGAAACATAGATCCTACTTAGTTTCTGAAAAAATTATTTTTATAATTTAAAACATTTAAACTATCTTTTCAAGGATCAGAAAATAAGATCCTACTTACTTTTGAAAAACAATATTTTCAAAATTTGGACAACATTTAAACTATCTTTCAACTATCAGAAATAAAGATCCTATTTTTTTTTTTTGTAAACAAATTATTTTTATAATTTGAAAACAAATAAACTATCTTTCAAGTATAAGAAACAGAGATCCTACTTACTTTTGTTAAAAAATTATTTTTATAATTTTAAAACATTTAAACTATCAATTATCTATCAGAAACAGAGATCCTATTTACTTTTTTAAAAAAAATATTTTCATAATTTGAAAACATTTAAATATCTTTCAAATATCAGAAACAGAGATCCTATTTATTTTTTTTAACAAATTATTTTTATAATTTGAAAACATTTAAAACTATCTTTCAAGTATCAGAAACAGAGATCTACTTACTTTTTTTAAATAATTATTTTATAATTTGAAAACAGTTAAACTATCAATTATCTATCAGAAACAGAGATCCTACTAACTTTTTTTAAAAATTATTTTCATAATTTAAAAACATTTAAACTATCTTTCAAGTATAAGCAACAGAGATCCTACTTACTCTTTGTAAAAAAATTATTTTCATAATTTGAAAATCATTTAAACTATCTTTCAACTATCTGCAACAGAGATCCTATTTAATTTTGTAAAAAAATTATTTTCATAATTTGAAAACATTTAAACTATCTTTCAAGTATCAGAAACATAGATCCTACTCACTTTTTTTAAAAAATTATTTTTAAAATTTGAAAACATTTAAATTATCAATCATCTATCAGAAACAGAGATCCCAATAACTTTTTTTAAACAAATTATTTTCATAATTTTAAAACATTTAAACTATCTTTCAAGTCTAAGTAACACAGATCCTACTTACTTTTTGTAAAAATTTATTTTTATAATTTGAAAACATTTAAACTATCTTTCAAGTATCAGCAAACAGAGATCCTATTTATTTTTGTTAACAAATTATTTTTATAATTTGAAAACAATTAAACTATCTTGCCAAGTATCAGAAACAGAGATCCTACTCACTTTTATTAAAAAATTATTTTTATAATTTCAAAACATTTAAGCTATCAATCAACTATCAGAAACATAGATCTTACTTTTTTTTTCAAAAAATATTTTTATAATTTTAAAATATTTAAACTATTTTCAAGTATGAGAAACTAAGATCCTACTAACTTTTTTAAAAAAATTATTTTAAAAATTTTAAAACATTTAAACTATCTTTCAACTATCAGAAATAGAGATCCTATTGATTTTTGTAAACAAATTATTTTTATAATTTGAAAACATTTAAACTATCTTTCAAGTATCAGAAATAGAGATCCGAATTACTTTTTTTAAAAAAATTATTTTTATAATTTGAAAACATTTAAACTATCTTTCATGTATCAGCAACAGAGATCCTACTTACTCTTTGTAAAAAAATATTTTTATAATTTGAAAACATTTAAACTATCTTTCATCTATCAGAAATAGAGATCCTACTTATTTTTGTAAACAAATTATTTTTATAATTTTAAAACATTTAAACTATCTTTCATGTATCAGAAATAGAGATCCTACTTCCTTTTTTTAAAAATTATTTTATAATTTTAAAACATTTAAACTATCAATCATCTATCAGAAATAGAGATCCTAATAAGTTTTTTAAAAAAATTATTTTCAAAATTTGAAAACATTTAAACTATCTTTCATGTATAAGCAACAGAGATCCTACTTACTCTTTGTAAAAAATTATTTTCATAATTTGAAAACATTTAAACTATCTTTCAAGTATCAGAAACAGAGATCCTATTTAATTTTTGTAAAAAAATTATTTTTATAATTTGAAAACATTTAAACTATCTTTCATGTATCAGAAACAAGATCCAATTTATTTTTTTAAAAAAATTATTTTTATAATTTGAAAACATTTAAACTATCTTTCAACTATCAGAAACAGAGATCCTACTAACTTTTTTAAAAAATTATTTTTATAATTTGAAAGCATTTAAACTATCTTTCAATTATCAGAAACAGAGATCCTACTTATTTTTTAAAAAAAATTATTTTCATAATTTTAAAATATTTAAACTATCTTCCAAGTATCAGAAACAGAGATCCTACTAAATTTTATTAAAAAATTATTTTTAAAATTTGAAAACATTTAAACTATCAATCAACTATCAGAAACAGAGATCCTACTAATTTTTTAACAAAATTATTTTTATAATTTGAAAACATTTAAACTATCTTTCAAGTATCAGAAACTAAGATCCTACTAAATTTTTGTAAAAAATTATTTTCAAAATTTGAAAACATTTAAACTATCTTTCAAGTATCAGAAACAGAGATCCTATTTTTTTTTGTAAAAAATTATTTTTATAATTTGAAAACATATAAACTATCTTCCAAGTATCAGAAACAGAGATACTATTGATTTTTTGTAAAAAATTATTTTTATAATTTGAAAACATTTAAACTACCTTTCAACTATCAGAAACAGAGATACTATTGATTTTTGTAAAAAAATATTTTCATAATTTGAAAACATTTAAACTATCTTTCAAGTATCAGAAACAGAGATCCTATGATTTTTTTAAAAAATTATTTTTATAATTTGAAAACATTTAAACTATCTTTCAAGTATCAGAAACAGAGATCCTATTGATTTTTTTTAAAAAATTATTTTTTAATTTGAAAACATTTAAACTATCTTCCAAGTATCAGAAACAGAGATCCTATTTACTTTTTGTAAAAAATTATTTTTATAATTTTAAAACATTTAAACTATCTTTCAAGTATCAGAAACAGAGATCCTATTTACTTTTTTAAAAAAATTATTTTTATAATTTTAAAACATTTAAACTATCTTTCAAGTATCAGAAACAGAGATCCTATTTACTTTTTAAAAAAAAATTATTTTGATAATTTCAAAACATTTAAACTATCAATCAAGTATCAGAAACATAGATCCTACTTATTTTTGAAAACAAATTATTTTTATAATTTCAAAACATTTAAACTATTTTTCAAGTATCAGAAAATGAGATCCTACTAAACTTTTTGAAAAAAATTATTTTTCAAAATTTTAAAACATTTAAACTATCTTCGAAGTATCAGAAACAGAGATCCTACTCACTTTTATTAAAAAATTATTTTTAAAATTTCAAAACATTTATGCTATCAATCAACTATCAGAAACATAGATCTTACTTAGTTTTGAAAGAAAATTATTTTTATAATTTTAAAACATTTAAACTATTTTTCAAGGATCAGAAAATAAGATCCTACTAACTTTTTGAAAAAAATTATTTTCAAAATTTGAAAACATTTAAATTATCTTCGAAGTATCAGAAACAGAGATCCTACTCACTTTTATTAAAAAATTATTTTTAAAATTTCAAAACATTTAAGCTATCAATCAACTATCAGAAACATAGATCTTACTTAGTTTTGAAAGAAAATTATTTTTATAATTTTAAAACATTTAAACTATTTTTCAAGGATCAGAAAATAAGATCCTACTAACTTTTTGAAAAAAATTATTTTCAAAATTTGAAAACATTTAAATTATCTTTCAACTATCAGAAATAGAGATCCTTTTTTTTTTTTTTTTTTGTAAACAAATTATTTTTATAATTTGAAAACAAATGAACTATCTTTCAAGTATCAGAAACAAAGATCCTACTTACTTTTTTTTTTAAATTTTTTTTTATAATTTGAAAACATTTAAACTATCAATTATCTATCAGAAACAGAGATCCTATTTATTTTTTAAATAAAATATTTTCATAATTTGAAAACATTTAAATATCTTTCAACTATCAGAAACAGAGATCCTATTTATTTTTGTAAACAAATTATTTTGATAATTTGAAAACATTTAAACTATCTTTCAAGTATAAGAAACATAGATCCTACTTACTTTTTTAAAAAAATTATTTTTATAATTTGAAAACATTTAAACTATCAATTATCTATGAGAAACAGAGATCCTACTAACTTTTTTTAAAAAATTCTTTTCAAAATTAGGAATCATTTAAACTATCTTTCAAGTATAATCAATAGAGATCCTACTTACTCCTTGTAAAAATTTATTTTCATAATTTAAAAACATTTAAACTATCTTTCAACTATCAGAAACAGAGATCCTATTTATTTTTGTTAACAAATTATTTTTCTAATTTGAAAACACTTAAACTATCTTACAAGTATAAGAAACAAAGATCCTACTTACTTTTTTTAAAAAATTATTTTTATAATTTTAAAGCATTTAAACTATCAATCATCTATCAGAAACAGAGATCCTACTTATTTTTTTAAACAAATTATTTTCATAATTTTAAAATATTTAAACTATTTTTCAAGTATCAGAAACTAATATCCTACTAAATTTTTTTAAAAAATTATTTTAAAAATTTGAAAACATTTAAACTACCTTTCAACTATCAGAAACAGAGATACTATTGATTTTTGTAGACAAATTATTTTTATAATTTGAAAACATTTAAACTATCTTTCAAGTATCAGCAACAGAGATCCTATTGATTTTTGTAAAAAAATGTTTTCATAATTTGAAAACATTTAACCTATCTTTCAAGTATCAGCAACAGAGATCCTAGTTAACTTTTTTAAAAAATTATTTCTATAATTTGAAAACATTTAAACTATCTTCCAAGTATCAGAAACAGAGATACTATTGATTTTTGTAAACAAATTATTTTTATAATTTGAAAACGTTTAAACTACCTTTCAACTATCAGAAACAGAGATACTATTGATTTTTGTAAAAAAATATTTTCATAATTTGAAAACATCTAACCTATCTTTCAAGTATCAACAACAGAGATCCTAGTTAACCTTTTTAAAAAATTATTTTTATAATTTGAAAACATTTAAACTATCTTCCAAGTATCAGAAACAGAGATCCTACTCACTTTTATTAAAAACTTATTTTTAAAATTTCAAAACATTTCAATTATCAATCATCTATCAGAAACAGAGATCCCAATAATTTTTGTAAACAAATTATTTTCATAATTTTAAAACATTTAAACTATCTTTCAAGTCTAAGTAACACAGATCCTACTTACTTTTTGTAAAAATTTATTTTTATAATTTGAAAACATTTAAACTATCTTTCAAGTATCAGCAACAGAGATCCTATTTAATTTTTTTAAAAAAATTATTTTTATAATTTGAAAACATTTAAACTATCGTCCATGTATCAGCAACAGAGATCCTATTTAATTTTTTAAAAAAATTTATTTTTATAATTTGAAAACATTTAAACTATCTTTCAAATATCAGCAACAGAGATCCTATTTAAGTTTTTTTAAAAAATTATTTTTATAATTTGAAAACATTTAAATTATCTTCCAAGTATGAGAAACAGAGATCCTACTCACTTTTATTAAAAACTTATTTTTAAAATTTCAAAACATTTAAGCCATCAATCAACTATCAGAAACATAGATCTTACTTAGTTTTCAAAGAAAAATATTTTTATAATTTTAAAACATTTAAACTATTTTTCAAGGATCAGAAAATAAGATCCTACTAACTTTTTGAAAAAAATTATTTTCAAAATTTGAAAACATTTAAATTATCTTTCAACTATCAGAAATAGAGATCCTTTTTTTTTTTTTTTTTTGTAAACAAATTATTTTTATAATTTGAAAACAAATGAACTATCTTTCAAGTATCAGAAACAAAGATCCTACTTACTTTTTTTAAAAAAAAAAATTTATAATTTGAAAACATTTAAACTATCAATTATCTATCAGAAACAGAGATCCTATTTATTTTTTAAATAAAATATTTTCATAATTTGAAAACATTTAAATATCTTTCAACTATCAGAAACAGAGATCCTATTTATTTTTGTAAACAAATTATTTTGATAATTTGAAAACATTTAAACTATCTTTCAAGTATAAGAAACATAGATCCTACTTACTTTTTTAAAAAAATTATTTTTATAATTTGAAAACATTTAAACTATCAATTATCTATGAGAAACAGAGATCCTACTAACTTTTTTTAAAAAATTCTTTTCAAAATTAGGAAT
>CM055348.1:25096890-25113192 GCA_029228515.1 Populus alba x Populus x berolinensis | reverse complement strand
GTTTGCGGAAAGAAGTGTGATGTAGAACAAGTAGCAGAAGCATACATGCTCAAGAGGGATCACCCGAAATTCAAAGGCAACTGAATTTCGGCAACGGGGCATCGAAGTCGGAATGCCGCGAAACTCACCGAGTCAAAGCGTTTCGCCGTTTGCGGAAGGAAGTCTGATGTAGAACAAGTAGCAGAAGCATACATGCTCAAGAGGGATCACCCGAAATTCAAAGGCAACTGAATTTCGGCAACCGGGCATCGAAGTCGGAATGCCGCGAAACTCACCGAGTCAAAGCGTTTCGCCGTTTGCGGAAGGAAGTGTGATGTAGAACAAGTAGCAGAAGCATACATGCTCAAGAGGGATCACCCGAAATTCAAAGGCAACTGAATTTCGGCAACCGGGGCATCGAAGTCGGAATGCCGCGAAACTCACCGAGTCAAAGCGTTTCGCCGTTTGCGGAAGAAAGTGATGTAGAACAAGTAGCAGAAGCATACATGCTCAAGAGGGATCACCCGAAATTCAAAGGCAACTGAATTTCGGCAACGGGGCATCGAAGTCGGAATGCCGCGAAACTCACCGAGTCAAAGCGTTTCGCCGTTTGCGGAAAGAAGTGTGATGTAGAACAAGTAGCAGAAGCATACATGCTCAAGAGGGATCACCCGAAATTCAAAGGCAACTGAATTTCGGCAACCGGGCATCGAAGTCGGAATGCCGCGAAACTCACCGAGTCAAAGCGTTTCGCCGTTTGCGGAAGAAGTCTGATGTAGAACAAGTAGCAGAAGCATACATGCTCAAGAGGGATCACCCGAAATTCAAAGGCAACTGAATTTCGGCAACCGGGGCATCGAAGTCGGAATGCCGCGAAACTCACCGAGTCAAAGCGTTTCGCCGTTTGCGGAAGGAAGTGTGGTGGAGAACAAGTAGCAGAAGCATACATGCTCAATAGGGATCACCCGAAATTCAAAGGCAACTTAATTTCGGCAACCGGGGCATCGAAGTCGGAATGGCGTAAAACTCACCGAGTCAAAGCGTTTGGCCCTTTGCGGAAGAAGTCTGATCTAGAACAAGTAGCAGAAGCATACATGCTCAAGAGGGAACACCCGAAATTCAAAGGCAACTGAATTTCGGCAACCGGGGAATCCAAGTCGGAATGCCGCGAAACTCACCGATTCAAAGCGTTTCGCTGTTTGCGGAAAAGAGTGTGATGTACAACTAGTAGCAGAAGCATCCATGCTCAAGAGGGATCACCCGAAATTCAAAGCCAACTGAATTTCGGCAACCGGGGAATCCAAGTCGGAATGCCGTGAAACTCACCGAGTCAAAGCGTTTCGTTGTTTAAGGAAAGAAGTGTGATGTAGAACAAGTAGCAGAAGCATACATGCTCAAGAGGGATCACCCGAAATTGGAAGGCAACTTAATTTTGGCAACGTGTTTAAGGAAAGAAGTGTGATGTAGAACAAGTAGCAGAAGCATACATGCTCAAGAGGGATCACCCAAAATTCAAAGGCAACTGAATTTCGGCAACCGGGGCATCGAAGTCAGAATGCCGCGAAACTCTCCGAGTTAAAGCGTTTCGATGTTTAAGGAAAGAAGTGTGATGTAGAACAAGTAGCAGAAGCATACATGCTCAAGAGGGATCACCCGAAATTCAAAGGCAACTGAATTTCGGCAACCGGGGCATCGAAGTTGGAATGCCGCGAAACTCACCGAGTCAAAGCGTTTCGCTGTTTGAGGAAAGAAGTGTGATGTAGAACAAGTAGCAGAAGCATACATGCTCAAGAGGGATCACCCGAAATTCAAAGGCAACTGAATTTCGGCAACCGGGGCATCGAAGTCAGAATGCCGCGAAACTCACCGAGTGAAAGCGTTTCGCTTTGCGGAGGAAGTGTGATGTAGAACAAGTAGCAGAAGCATACATGCTCAAGAGGGATCACCCGAAATTCAAAGGCAACTGAATTTCGGCAACCGGGGATCGAAGTCGGAATGCCGCGAAACTCACCGAGTCAAAGCGTTTCGCCGTTTGCGGAAGGAAGTGATGTAGAACAAGTAGCAGAAGCATACATGCTCAAGAGGGATCACCCGAAATTCAAAGGCAACTGAATTTCGGCAACCGGGGCATCGAAGTCGGAATGCCGCGAAACTCACCGAGTCAAAGCGTTTCGCCGTTTGCGGAAGAAGTTGATGTAGAACAAGTAGCAGAAGCATACATGCTCAAGAGGGATCACCCGAAATTCAAAGGCAACTGAATTTCGGCAACCGGGGCATCGAAGTCGGAATGCCGCGAAACTCACCGAGTCAAAGCGTTTCGCCGTTTGCGGAAGAAGTCTGATGTAGAACAAGTAGCAGAAGCATACATGCTCAAGAGGGATCACCCGAAATTCAAAGGCAACTGAATTTCGGCAACCGGGGCATCGAAGTCGGAATGCCGCGAAACTCACCGAGTCAAAGCGTTTCGCCGTTTGCGGAAGGAAGTGTGATGTAGAACAAGTAGCAGAAGCATACATGCTCAAGAGGGATCACCCGAAATTCAAAGGCAACTGAATTTCGGCAACCGGGGCATCGAAGTCGGAATGCCGCGAAACTCACCGAGTCAAAGCGTTTCGCCGTTTGCGGAAGAAGTGTGATGTAGAACAAGTAGCAGAAGCATACATGCTCAAGAGGGATCACCCGAAATTCAAAGGCAACTGAATTTCGGCAACCGGGGCATCGAAGTCGGAATGCCGCGAAACTCACCGAGTCAAAGCGTTTCGCCGTTTGCGGAAGAAGTGTGATGTAGAACAAGTAGCAGAAGCATACATGCTCAAGAGGGATCACCCGAAATTCAAAGGCAACTGAATTTCGGCAACCGGGCATCGAAGTCGGAATGCCGCGAAACTCACCGAGTCAAAGCGTTTCGCCTTTGCGGAAGGAAGTGTGATGTAGAACAAGTAGCAGAAGCATACATGCTCAAGAGGGATCACCCGAAATTCAAAGGCAACTGAATTTCGGCAACCGGGGCATCGAAGTCGGAATGCCGCGAAACTCACCGAGTCAAAGCGTTTCGCCGTTTGCGGAAGGAAGTCTGATGTAGAACAAGTAGCAGAAGCATACATGCTCAAGAGGGATCACCCGAAATTCAAAGGCAACTGAATTTCGGCAACCGGGGCATCGAAGTCGGAATGCCGCGAAACTCACCGAGTCCAATGGTTTCGCCGTTTGCGGAAAGAAGTGGGATGTAGAACAAGTAGCAGAAGCATACATGCTCAAGAGGGATCACCCGAAATTCAAAGGCAACTGAATTTCGGCAACGGGGCATCGAAGTCGGAATGCCGCGAAACTCACCGAGTCAAAGCGTTTCGCCGTTTGCGGAAGAAGTGTGATGTAGAACAAGTAGCAGAAGCATACATGCTCAAGAGGGATCACCCGAAATTCAAAGGCAACTGAATTTCGGCAACCGGGGCATCGAAGTCGGAATGCCGCGAAACTCACCGAGTCAAAGCGTTTCGCCGTTTGCGGAAGAAGTCTGATGTAGAACAAGTAGCAGAAGCATACATGCTCAAGAGGGATCACCCGAAATTCAAAGGCAACTGAATTTCGGCAACCGGGGCATCGAAGTCGGAATGCCGCGAAACTCACCGAGTCAAAGCGTTTCGCCGTTTGCGGAAGAAGTCTGATGTAGAACAAGTAGCAGAAGCATACATGCTCAAGAGGGATCACCGAAATTCAAAGGCAACTGAATTTCGGCAACCGGGGCATCGAAGTCGGAATGCCGCGAAACTCACCGAGTCAAAGCGTTTCGCCGTTTGCGGAAGAAGTGTGATGTAGAACAAGTAGCAGAAGCATACATGCTCAAGAGGGATCACCCGAAATTCAAAGGCAACTGAATTTCGGCAACCGGGGCATCGAAGTCGGAATGCCGCGAAACTCACCGAGTCAAAGCGTTTCGCCGTTTGCGGAAGAAGTCTGATGTAGAACAAGTAGCAGAAGCATACATGCTCAAGAGGGATCACCCGAAATTCAAAGGCAACTGAATTTCGGCAACCGGGGCATCGAAGTCGGAATGCCGCGAAACTCACCGAGTCAAAGCGTTTCGCCGTTTGCGGAAGAAGTCTGATGTAGAACAAGTAGCAGAAGCATACATGCTCAAGAGGGATCACCCGAAATTCAAAGGCAACTGAATTTCGGCAACCGGGGCATCGAAGTCGGAATGCCGCGAAACTCACCGAGTCAAAGCGTTTCGCCGTTTGCGGAAGAAGTCTGATGTAGAACAAGTAGCAGAAGCATACATGCTCAAGAGGGATCACCCGAAATTCAAAGGCAACTGAATTTCGGCAACCGGGGCATCGAAGTCGGAATGCCGCGAAACTCACCGAGTCAAAGCGTTTCGCCGTTTGCGGAAGAAGTCTGATGTAGAACAAGTAGCAGAAGCATACATGCTCAAGAGGGATCACCCGAAATTCAAAGGCAACTGAATTTCGGCAACCGGGGCATCGAAGTCGGAATGCCGCGAAACTCACCGAGTCAAAGCGTTTCGCCGTTTGCGGAAGAAGTGTGATGTAGAACAAGTAGCAGAAGCATACATGCTCAAGAGGGATCACCCGAAATTCAAAGGCAACTGAATTTCGGCAACCGGGGCATCGAAGTCGGAATGCCGCGAAACTCACCGAGTCAAAGCGTTTCGCCGTTTGCGGAAGGAAGTGTGATGTAGAACAAGTAGCAGAAGCATACATGCTCAAGAGGGATCACCCGAAATTCAAAGGCAACTGAATTTCGGCAACCGGGGCATCGAAGTCGGAATGCCGCGAAACTCACCGAGTCAAAGCGTTTCGCCGTTTGCGGAAGAAGTCTGATGTAGAACAAGTAGCAGAAGCATACATGCTCAAGAGGGATCACCCGAAATTCAAAGGCAACTGAATTTCGGCAACCGGGGCATCGAAGTCGGAATGCCGCGAAACTCACCGAGTCAAAGCGTTTCGCCTTTGCGGAAGGAAGTCTGATGTAGAACAAGTAGCAGAAGCATACATGCTCAAGAGGGATCACCCGAAATTCAAAGGCAACTGAATTTCGGCAACCGGGCATCGAAGTCGGAATGCCGCGAAACTCACCGAGTCAAAGCGTTTCGCCGTTTGCGGAAGAAGTGTGATGTAGAACAAGTAGCAGAAGCATACATGCTCAAGAGGGATCACCCGAAATTCAAAGGCAACTGAATTTCGGCAACCGGGGCATCGAAGTCGGAATGCCGCGAAACTCACCGAGTCAAAGCGTTTCGCCGTTTGCGGAAGGAAGTCTGATGTAGAACAAGTAGCAGAAGCATACATGCTCAAGAGGGATCACCCGAAATTCAAAGGCAACTGAATTTCGGCAACCGGGGCATCGAAGTCGGAATGCCGCGAAACTCACCGAGTCAAAGCGTTTCGCCGTTTGCGGAAGAAGTCTGATGTAGAACAAGTAGCAGAAGCATACATGCTCAAGAGGGATCACCCGAAATTCAAAGGCAACTGAATTTCGGCAACCGGGGCATCGAAGTCGGAATGCCGCGAAACTCACCGAGTCAAAGCGTTTCGCCGTTTGCGGAAGGAAGTCTGATGTAGAACAAGTAGCAGAAGCATACATGCTCAAGAGGGATCACCCGAAATTCAAAGGCAACTGAATTTCGGCAACCGGGCATCGAAGTCGGAATGCCGCGAAACTCACCGAGTCAAAGCGTTTCGCCGTTTGCGGAAGAAGTCTGATGTAGAACAAGTAGCAGAAGCATACATGCTCAAGAGGGATCACCCGAAATTCAAAGGCAACTGAATTTCGGCAACGGGGCATCGAAGTCGGAATGCCGCGAAACTCACCGAGTCAAAGCGTTTCGCCGTTTGCGGAAGGAAGTGTGATGTAGAACAAGTAGCAGAAGCATACATGCTCAAGAGGGATCACCCGAAATTCAAAGGCAACTGAATTTCGGCAACCGGGGCATCGAAGTCGGAATGCCGCGAAACTCACCGAGTCAAAGCGTTTCGCCGTTTGCGGAAGGAAGTCTGATGTAGAACAAGTAGCAGAAGCATACATGCTCAAGAGGGATCACCCGAAATTCAAAGGCAACTGAATTTCGGCAACCGGGGCATCGAAGTCGGAATGCCGCGAAACTCACCGAGTCAAAGCGTTTCGCCGTTTGCGGAAGGAAGTCTGATGTAGAACAAGTAGCAGAAGCATACATGCTCAAGAGGGATCACCCGAAATTCAAAGGCAACTGAATTTCGGCAACCGGGGCATCGAAGTCGGAATGCCGCGAAACTCACCGAGTCAAAGCGTTTCGCCGTTTGCGGAAGGAAGTCTGATGTAGAACAAGTAGCAGAAGCATACATGCTCAAGAGGGATCACCCGAAATTCAAAGGCAACTGAATTTCGGCAACCGGGGCATCGAAGTCGGAATGCCGCGAAACTCACCGAGTCAAAGCGTTTCGCCGTTTGCGGAAGGAAGTCTGATGTAGAACAAGTAGCAGAAGCATACATGCTCAAGAGGGATCACCCGAAATTCAAAGGCAACTGAATTTCGGCAACCGGGGCATCGAAGTCGGAATGCCGCGAAACTCACCGAGTCAAAGCGTTTCGCCGTTTGCGGAAGAAGTCTGATGTAGAACAAGTAGCAGAAGCATACATGCTCAAGAGGGATCACCCGAAATTCAAAGGCAACTGAATTTCGGCAACCGGGCATCGAAGTCGGAATGCCGCGAAACTCACCGAGTCAAAGCGTTTCGCCGTTTGCGGAAGGAAGTCTGATGTAGAACAAGTAGCAGAAGCATACATGCTCAAGAGGGATCACCCGAAATTCAAAGGCAACTGAATTTCGGCAACCGGGGCATCGAAGTCGGAATGCCGCGAAACTCACCGAGTCAAAGCGTTTCGCCGTTTGCGGAAGGAAGTCTGATGTAGAACAAGTAGCAGAAGCATACATGCTCAAGAGGGATCACCCGAAATTCAAAGGCAACTGAATTTCGGCAACGGGGCATCGAAGTCGGAATGCCGCGAAACTCACCGAGTCAAAGCGTTTCGCCGTTTGCGGAGGAAGTCTGATGTAGAACAAGTAGCAGAAGCATACATGCTCAAGAGGGATCACCCGAAATTCAAAGGCAACTGAATTTCGGCAACCGGGGCATCGAAGTCGGAATGCCGCGAAACTCACCGAGTCAAAGCGTTTCGCCGTTTGCGGAAGAAGTCTGATGTAGAACAAGTAGCAGAAGCATACATGCTCAAGAGGGATCACCCGAAATTCAAAGGCAACTGAATTTCGGCAACGGGGCATCGAAGTCGGAATGCCGCGAAACTCACCGAGTCAAAGCGTTTCGCCGTTTGCGGAAGAAGTCTGATGTAGAACAAGTAGCAGAAGCATACATGCTCAAGAGGGATCACCCGAAATTCAAAGGCAACTGAATTTCGGCAACCGGGGCATCGAAGTCGGAATGCCGCGAAACTCACCGAGTCAAAGCGTTTCGCCGTTTGCGGAAGAAGTCTGATGTAGAACAAGTAGCAGAAGCATACATGCTCAAGAGGGATCACCCGAAATTCAAAGGCAACTGAATTTCGGCAACCGGGGCATCGAAGTCGGAATGCCGCGAAACTCACCGAGTCAAAGCGTTTCGCCGTTTGCGGAAGAAGTCTGATGTAGAACAAGTAGCAGAAGCATACATGCTCAAGAGGGATCACCCGAAATTCAAAGGCAACTGAATTTCGGCAACGGGGCATCGAAGTCGGAATGCCGCGAAACTCACCGAGTCAAAGCGTTTCGCCGTTTGCGGAAGGAAGTCTGATGTAGAACAAGTAGCAGAAGCATACATGCTCAAGAGGGATCACCCGAAATTCAAAGGCAACTGAATTTCGGCAACCGGGGCATCGAAGTCGGAATGCCGCGAAACTCACCGAGTCAAAGCGTTTCGCCGTTTGCGGAAGAAGTCTGATGTAGAACAAGTAGCAGAAGCATACATGCTCAAGAGGGATCACCCGAAATTCAAAGGCAACTGAATTTCGGCAACCGGGGCATCGAAGTCGGAATGCCGCGAAACTCACCGAGTCAAAGCGTTTCGCCGTTTGCGGAAAGAAGTCTGATGTAGAACAAGTAGCAGAAGCATACATGCTCAAGAGGGATCACCCGAAATTCAAAGGCAACTGAATTTCGGCAACCGGGGCATCGAAGTCGGAATGCCGCGAAACTCACCGAGTCAAAGCGTTTCGCCGTTTGCGGAAGGAAGTCTGATGTAGAACAAGTAGCAGAAGCATACATGCTCAAGAGGGATCACCCGAAATTCAAAGGCAACTGAATTTCGGCAACCGGGGCATCGAAGTCGGAATGCCGCGAAACTCACCGAGTCAAAGCGTTTCGCCGTTTGCGGAAGAAGTCTGATGTAGAACAAGTAGCAGAAGCATACATGCTCAAGAGGGATCACCCGAAATTCAAAGGCAACTGAATTTCGGCAACCGGGGCATCGAAGTCGGAATGCCGCGAAACTCACCGAGTCAAAGCGTTTCGCCGTTTGCGGAAGGAAGTCTGATGTAGAACAAGTAGCAGAAGCATACATGCTCAAGAGGGATCACCCGAAATTCAAAGGCAACTGAATTTCGGCAACCGGGGCATCGAAGTCGGAATGCCGCGAAACTCACCGAGTCAAAGCGTTTCGCCGTTTGCGGAAGAAGTGTGATGTAGAACAAGTAGCAGAAGCATACATGCTCAAGAGGGATCACCCGAAATTCAAAGGCAACTGAATTTCGGCAACCGGGGCATCGAAGTCGGAATGCCGCGAAACTCACCGAGTCAAAGCGTTTCGCCTTTGCGGAAGAAGTCTGATGTAGAACAAGTAGCAGAAGCATACATGCTCAAGAGGGATCACCCGAAATTCAAAGGCAACTGAATTTCGGCAACCGGGCATCGAAGTCGGAATGCCGCGAAACTCACCGAGTCAAAGCGTTTCGCCGTTTGCGGAAGGAAGTCTGATGTAGAACAAGTAGCAGAAGCATACATGCTCAAGAGGGATCACCCGAAATTCAAAGGCAACTGAATTTCGGCAACCGGGGCATCGAAGTCGGAATGCCGCGAAACTCACCGAGTCAAAGCGTTTCGCCGTTTGCGGAAGAAGTCTGATGTAGAACAAGTAGCAGAAGCATACATGCTCAAGAGGGATCACCCGAAATTCAAAGGCAACTGAATTTCGGCAACCGGGGCATCGAAGTCGGAATGCCGCGAAACTCACCGAGTCAAAGCGTTTCGCCGTTTGCGGAAGGAAGTCTGATGTAGAACAAGTAGCAGAAGCATACATGCTCAAGAGGGATCACCCGAAATTCAAAGGCAACTGAATTTCGGCAACCGGGGCATCGAAGTCGGAATGCCGCGAAACTCACCGAGTCAAAGCGTTTCGCCGTTTGCGGAAGAAGTCTGATGTAGAACAAGTAGCAGAAGCATACATGCTCAAGAGGGATCACCCGAAATTCAAAGGCAACTGAATTTCGGCAACCGGGGCATCGAAGTCGGAATGCCGCGAAACTCACCGAGTCAAAGCGTTTCGCCGTTTGCGGAAGGAAGTCTGATGTAGAACAAGTAGCAGAAGCATACATGCTCAAGAGGGATCACCCGAAATTCAAAGGCAACTGAATTTCGGCAACCGGGGCATCGAAGTCGGAATGCCGCGAAACTCACCGAGTCAAAGCGTTTCGCCGTTTGCGGAAGAAGTCTGATGTAGAACAAGTAGCAGAAGCATACATGCTCAAGAGGGATCACCCGAAATTCAAAGGCAACTGAATTTCGGCAACCGGGGCATCGAAGTCGGAATGCCGCGAAACTCACCGAGTCAAAGCGTTTCGCCGTTTGCGGAGGAAGTCTGATGTAGAACAAGTAGCAGAAGCATACATGCTCAAGAGGGATCACCCGAAATTCAAAGGCAACTGAATTTCGGCAACCGGGCATCGAAGTCGGAATGCCGCGAAACTCACCGAGTCAAAGCGTTTCGCCGTTTGCGGAAGGAAGTCTGATGTAGAACAAGTAGCAGAAGCATACATGCTCAAGAGGGATCACCCGAAATTCAAAGGCAACTGAATTTCGGCAACCGGGGCATCGAAGTCGGAATGCCGCGAAACTCACCGAGTCAAAGCGTTTCGCCGTTTGCGGAAGGAAGTCTGATGTAGAACAAGTAGCAGAAGCATACATGCTCAAGAGGGATCACCCGAAATTCAAAGGCAACTGAATTTCGGCAACCGGGGCATCGAAGTCGGAATGCCGCGAAACTCACCGAGTCAAAGCGTTTCGCCGTTTGCGGAAGAAGTCTGATGTAGAACAAGTAGCAGAAGCATACATGCTCAAGAGGGATCACCCGAAATTCAAAGGCAACTGAATTTCGGCAACCGGGGCATCGAAGTCGGAATGCCGCGAAACTCACCGAGTCAAAGCGTTTCGCCGTTTGCGGAAGAAGTCTGATGTAGAACAAGTAGCAGAAGCATACATGCTCAAGAGGGATCACCCGAAATTCAAAGGCAACTGAATTTCGGCAACCGGGGCATCGAAGTCGGAATGCCGCGAAACTCACCGAGTCAAAGCGTTTCGCCGTTTGCGGAAGAAGTCTGATGTAGAACAAGTAGCAGAAGCATACATGCTCAAGAGGGATCACCCGAAATTCAAAGGCAACTGAATTTCGGCAACCGGGGCATCGAAGTCGGAATGCCGCGAAACTCACCGAGTCAAAGCGTTTCGCCGTTTGCGGAAGAAGTCTGATGTAGAACAAGTAGCAGAAGCATACATGCTCAAGAGGGATCACCCGAAATTCAAAGGCAACTGAATTTCGGCAACCGGGGCATCGAAGTCGGAATGCCGCGAAACTCACCGAGTCAAAGCGTTTCGCCGTTTGCGGAAGAAGTCTGATGTAGAACAAGTAGCAGAAGCATACATGCTCAAGAGGGATCACCCGAAATTCAAAGGCAACTGAATTTCGGCAACCGGGGCATCGAAGTCGGAATGCCGCGAAACTCACCGAGTCAAAGCGTTTCGCCGTTTGCGGAAGAAGTCTGATGTAGAACAAGTAGCAGAAGCATACATGCTCAAGAGGGATCACCCGAAATTCAAAGGCAACTGAATTTCGGCAACCGGGGCATCGAAGTCGGAATGCCGCGAAACTCACCGAGTCAAAGCGTTTCGCCGTTTGCGGAAGAAGTCTGATGTAGAACAAGTAGCAGAAGCATACATGCTCAAGAGGGATCACCCGAAATTCAAAGGCAACTGAATTTCGGCAACCGGGGCATCGAAGTCGGAATGCCGCGAAACTCACCGAGTCAAAGCGTTTCGCCGTTTGCGGAAGAAGTCTGATGTAGAACAAGTAGCAGAAGCATACATGCTCAAGAGGGATCACCCGAAATTCAAAGGCAACTGAATTTCGGCAACCGGGGCATCGAAGTCGGAATGCCGCGAAACTCACCGAGTCAAAGCGTTTCGCCGTTTGCGGAAGAAGTCTGATGTAGAACAAGTAGCAGAAGCATACATGCTCAAGAGGGATCACCCGAAATTCAAAGGCAACTGAATTTCGGCAACCGGGGCATCGAAGTCGGAATGCCGCGAAACTCACCGAGTCAAAGCGTTTCGCCGTTTGCGGAAGAAGTCTGATGTAGAACAAGTAGCAGAAGCATACATGCTCAAGAGGGATCACCCGAAATTCAAAGGCAACTGAATTTCGGCAACCGGGGCATCGAAGTCGGAATGCCGCGAAACTCACCGAGTCAAAGCGTTTCGCCGTTTGCGGAAGAAGTCTGATGTAGAACAAGTAGCAGAAGCATACATGCTCAAGAGGGATCACCCGAAATTCAAAGGCAACTGAATTTCGGCAACCGGGGCATCGAAGTCGGAATGCCGCGAAACTCACCGAGTCAAAGCGTTTCGCCGTTTGCGGAAGAAAGTCTGATGTAGAACAAGTAGCAGAAGCATACATGCTCAAGAGGGATCACCCGAAATTCAAAGGCAACTGAATTTCGGCAACCGGGGCATCGAAGTCGGAATGCCGCGAAACTCACCGAGTCAAAGCGTTTCGCCGTTTGCGGAAGGAAGTGTGATGTAGAACAAGTAGCAGAAGCATACATGCTCAAGAGGGATCACCCGAAATTCAAAGGCAACTGAATTTCGGCAACGGGGCATCGAAGTCGGAATGCCGCGAAACTCACCGAGTCAAAGCGTTTCGCCGTTTGCGGAAGGAAGTGTGATGTAGAACAAGTAGCAGAAGCATACATGCTCAAGAGGGATCACCCGAAATTCAAAGGCAACTGAATTTCGGCAACCGGGGCATCGAAGTCGGAATGCCGCGAAACTCACCGAGTCAAAGCGTTTCGCCGTTTGCGGAAGGAAGTCTGATGTAGAACAAGTAGCAGAAGCATACATGCTCAAGAGGGATCACCCGAAATTCAAAGGCAACTGAATTTCGGCAACCGGGGCATCGAAGTCGGAATGCCGCGAAACTCACCGAGTCAAAGCGTTTCGCCGTTTGCGGAAGGAAGTGTGATGTAGAACAAGTAGCAGAAGCATACATGCTCAAGAGGGATCACCCGAAATTCAAAGGCAACTGAATTTCGGCAACCGGGGCATCGAAGTCGGAATGCCGCGAAACTCACCGAGTCAAAGCGTTTCGCCGTTTGCGGAAGAAGTCTGATGTAGAACAAGTAGCAGAAGCATACATGCTCAAGAGGGATCACCCGAAATTCAAAGGCAACTGAATTTCGGCAACGGGGCATCGAAGTCGGAATGCCGCGAAACTCACCGAGTCAAAGCGTTTCGCCGTTTGCGGAAGGAAGTGTGATGTAGAACAAGTAGCAGAAGCATACATGCTCAAGAGGGATCACCCGAAATTCAAAGGCAACTGAATTTCGGCAACCGGGGCATCGAAGTCGGAATGCCGCGAAACTCACCGAGTCAAAGCGTTTCGCCGTTTGCGGAAGGAAGTCTGATGTAGAACAAGTAGCAGAAGCATACATGCTCAAGAGGGATCACCCGAAATTCAAAGGCAACTGAATTTCGGCAACCGGGGCATCGAAGTCGGAATGCCGCGAAACTCACCGAGTCAAAGCGTTTCGCCGTTTGCGGAAGAAGTCTGATGTAGAACAAGTAGCAGAAGCATACATGCTCAAGAGGGATCACCCGAAATTCAAAGGCAACTGAATTTCGGCAACCGGGGCATCGAAGTCGGAATGCCGCGAAACTCACCGAGTCAAAGCGTTTCGCCGTTTGCGGAAGAAGTGTGATGTAGAACAAGTAGCAGAAGCATACATGCTCAAGAGGGATCACCCGAAATTCAAAGGCAACTGAATTTCGGCAACCGGGGCATCGAAGTCGGAATGCCGCGAAACTCACCGAGTCAAAGCGTTTCGCCGTTTGCGGAAGGAAGTCTGATGTAGAACAAGTAGCAGAAGCATACATGCTCAAGAGGGATCACCCGAAATTCAAAGGCAACTGAATTTCGGCAACCGGGGCATCGAAGTCGGAATGCCGCGAAACTCACCGAGTCAAAGCGTTTCGCCGTTTGCGGAAGGAAGTCTGATGTAGAACAAGTAGCAGAAGCATACATGCTCAAGAGGGATCACCCGAAATTCAAAGGCAACTGAATTTCGGCAACCGGGGCATCGAAGTCGGAATGCCGCGAAACTCACCGAGTCAAAGCGTTTCGCGTTTGCGGAAGAAGTCTGATGTAGAACAAGTAGCAGAAGCATACATGCTCAAGAGGGATCACCCGAAATTCAAAGGCAACTGAATTTCGGCAACGGGGCATCGAAGTCGGAATGCCGCGAAACTCACCGAGTCAAAGCGTTTCGCCGTTTGCGGAAGGAAGTGTGATGTAGAACAAGTAGCAGAAGCATACATGCTCAAGAGGGATCACCCGAAATTCAAAGGCAACTGAATTTCGGCAACCGGGGCATCGAAGTCGGAATGCCGCGAAACTCACCGAGTCAAAGCGTTTCGCCGTTTGCGGAAGGAAGTGTGATGTAGAACAAGTAGCAGAAGCATACATGCTCAAGAGGGATCACCCGAAATTCAAAGGCAACTGAATTTCGGCAACCGGGGCATCGAAGTCGGAATGCCGCGAAACTCACCGAGTCAAAGCGTTTCGCCGTTTGCGGAAGAAGTCTGATGTAGAACAAGTAGCAGAAGCATACATGCTCAAGAGGGATCACCCGAAATTCAAAGGCAACTGAATTTCGGCAACCGGGGCATCGAAGTCGGAATGCCGCGAAACTCACCGAGTCAAAGCGTTTCGCCGTTTGCGGAAGAAGTGTGATGTAGAACAAGTAGCAGAAGCATACATGCTCAAGAGGGATCACCCGAAATTCAAAGGCAACTGAATTTCGGCAACCGGGGCATCGAAGTCGGAATGCCGCGAAACTCACCGAGTCAAAGCGTTTCGCCGTTTGCGGAAGAAGTGTGATGTAGAACAAGTAGCAGAAGCATACATGCTCAAGAGGGATCACCCGAAATTCAAAGGCAACTGAATTTCGGCAACCGGGGCATCGAAGTCGGAATGCCGCGAAACTCACCGAGTCAAAGCGTTTCGCCGTTTGCGGAAGAAGTGTGATGTAGAACAAGTAGCAGAAGCATACATGCTCAAGAGGGATCACCCGAAATTCAAAGGCAACTGAATTTCGGCAACCGGGGCATCGAAGTCGGAATGCCGCGAAACTCACCGAGTCAAAGCGTTTCGCCGTTTGCGGAAGAAGTGTGATGTAGAACAAGTAGCAGAAGCATACATGCTCAAGAGGGATCACCCGAAATTCAAAGGCAACTGAATTTCGGCAACCGGGGCATCGAAGTCGGAATGCCGCGAAACTCACCGAGTCAAAGCGTTTCGCCGTTTGCGGAAGGAAGTGTGATGTAGAACAAGTAGCAGAAGCATACATGCTCAAGAGGGATCACCCGAAATTCAAAGGCAACTGAATTTCGGCAACCGGGGCATCGAAGTCGGAATGCCGCGAAACTCACCGAGTCAAAGCGTTTCGCCGTTTGCGGAAGAAGTGTGATGTAGAACAAGTAGCAGAAGCATACATGCTCAAGAGGGATCACCCGAAATTCAAAGGCAACTGAATTTCGGCAACCGGGGCATCGAAGTCGGAATGCCGCGAAACTCACCGAGTCAAAGCGTTTCGCCGTTTGCGGAAGGAAGTGTGATGTAGAACAAGTAGCAGAAGCATACATGCTCAAGAGGGATCACCCGAAATTCAAAGGCAACTGAATTTCGGCAACCGGGGCATCGAAGTCGGAATGCCGCGAAACTCACCGAGTCAAAGCGTTTCGCCGTTTGCGGAAGGAAGTCTGATGTAGAACAAGTAGCAGAAGCATACATGCTCAAGAGGGATCACCCGAAATTCAAAGGCAACTGAATTTCGGCAACCGGGCATCGAAGTCGGAATGCCGCGAAACTCACCGAGTCAAAGCGTTTCGCCGTTTGCGGAGGAAGAGTTGATGTAGAACAAGTAGCAGAAGCATACATGCTCAAGAGGGATCACCCGAAATTCAAAGGCAACTGAATTTCGGCAACGGGGCATCGAAGTCGGAATGCCGCGAAACTCACCGAGTCAAAGCGTTTCGCTGTTTGCGGAAAGAAGTGTGATGTAGAACAAGTAGCAGAAGCATACATGCTCAAGAGGGATCACCCGAAATTCAAAGGCAACTGAATTTCGGCAACCGGCATCGAAGTCGGAATGCCGCGAAACTCACCGAGTCAAAGCGTTTCGCCGTTTGCGGAAGGAAGTGTGATGTAGAACAAGTAGCAGAAGCATACATGCTCAAGAGGGATCACCCGAAATTCAAAGGCAACTGAATTTCGGCAACCGGGGCATCGAAGTCGGAATGCCGCGAAACTCACCGAGTCAAAGCGTTTCGCCGTTTGCGGAAGGAAGTGTGATGTAGAACAAGTAGCAGAAGCATACATGCTCAAGAGGGATCACCGAAATTCAAAGGCAACTGAATTTCGGCAACCCGGGCATCGAAGTCGGAATGCCGCGAAACTCACCGAGTCAAAGCGTTTCGCCGTTTGCGGGAGGAAGAGTTGATGTAGAACAAGTAGCAGAAGCATACATGCTCAAGAGGGATCACCCGAAATTCAAAGGCAACTGAATTTCGGCAACCGGGCATCGAAGTCGGAATGCCGCGAAACTCACCGAGTCAAAGCGTTTCGCTGTTGCGGAAGAAGTCTGATGTAGAACAAGTAGCAGAAGCATACATGCTCAAGAGGGATCACCGAAATTCAAAGGCAACTGAATTTCGGCAACCGGGGCATCGAAGTCGGAATGCGCGAAACTCACCGAGTCAAAGCCTAAAATCCCAAATCTTCCTTCCTATAT
>CM055348.1:25070538-25073038 GCA_029228515.1 Populus alba x Populus x berolinensis | reverse complement strand
GGGCTGTCCAGGCCAGGCAGGAAAAATCGTCAAGGGGATGCGCTGACGAAGCAGGGGCTGTTCAGACACAGCGGGCAGTGCTGGAATCGGCAGCGCCGACGAAATCGGCGAAGTCGGCAGAATCGGCGGCCGGTGCTGACGATGAGTCCGGACGATTTATAGTCCTAGGCTTGACGAAAACGACTGGGGGCCTAGGCTCACGCTGGGGCAGCGGCAGTGGCAGCGATGCCAACAGTGGGAAAAATCGGCAGCGCAGATTTTTTGACGAACATGGGCTGGACGCTGGGCTGTCCAGGCCAGGCAGGAAAAATCGTCAAGGGGATGCGCTGACGAAGCAGGGGCTGTTCAGACACAGCGGGCAGTGCTGGAATCGGCAGCGCCGACGAAATCGGCGAAGTCGGCAGAATCGGCGGCCGGTGCTGACGATGAGTCCGGACGATTTATAGTCCTAGGCTTGACGAAAACGACTGGGGGCCTAGGCTCACGCTGGGGCAGTGGCAGCGATGCCAACAGTGGGAAAAATCGGCAGCGCAGATTTTTTGACGAACATGGGCTGGACGCTGGGCTGTCCAGGCCAGGCAGGAAAAATCGTCAAGGGGATGCGCTGACGAAGCAGGGGCTGTTCAGACACAGCGGGCAGTGCTGGAATCGGCAGCGCCGACGAAATCGGCGAAGTCGGCAGAATCGGCGGCCGGTGCTGACGATGAGTCCGGACGATTTATAGTCCTAGGCTTGACGAAAACGACTGGGGGCCTAGGCTCACGCTGGGGCAGTGGCAGCGATGCCAACAGTGGGAAAAATCGGCAGCGCAGATTTTTTGACGAACATGGGCTGGACGCTGGGCTGTCCAGGCCAGGCAGGAAAAATCGTCAAGGGGATGCGCTGACGAAGCAGGGGCTGTTCAGACACAGCGGGCAGTGCTGGAATCGGCAGCGCCGACGAAATCGGCGAAGTCGGCAGAATCGGCGGCCGGTGCTGACGATGAGTCCGGACGATTTATAGTCCTAGGCTTGACGAAAACGACTGGGGGCCTAGGCTCACGCTGGGGCAGTGGCAGCGATGCCAACAGTGGGAAAAATCGGCAGCGATGCCAACAGTGGGAAAAATCGGCAGCGCAGATTTTTTGACGAACATGGGCTGGACGCTGGGCTGTCCAGGCCAGGCAGGAAAAATCGTCAAGGGGATGCGCTGACGAAGCAGGGGCTGTTCAGACACAGCGGGCAGTGCTGGAATCGGCAGCGCCGACGAAATCGGCGAAGTCGGCAGAATCGGCAGCAGGTGGTGACGATGAGTCTGGATGGACGGACTGCATAGTCCAAGGCTTGACGAAAAAGACTGTTGGTCTAGACACTGGGGCAGTGGCAGCCCGTGGGACTGTGTCGCCAGATTCGTCCGCAGCGTTGGCTTATTGGTGCGGTGGGCTGATGCGAGTGGGGACTGGGGGCAGCGGACAGTGAAAGCAAGAGTTTCCCGAGGCTGCCGGGAAAAACACCGCTCGGGATGGACGGGGTGAGATGACCCGGCTGCCCTCAACGAGTCATTCAATTCTCTGCCCTATCAACATAACTCCCGATGTGTTGTTCGCTATCTTGGAAGAAGAGATCTCTTCCTCCCCGGGATGGCCGGGTGCGATTACCCGGCGGCGGCGTTCAAATCACTGCCCTATCGGCTACAACTGCTGATGGGGGGATTAGAGGCCTGCCATGGTGGTGAGGGGAGGCGAAGACCGTGAAAGCAAGAGTTTTCCCGGGGCTCCTCCGGTGGCCGCGGCATGCGGGCTGCTGGTTTTCCCGCATTCCGCCAAGAAAACGTCGTGCTTTCCACATGAAATCAATCCAGTAAAATCAGCCATATTTTTGTGAGGCTGCCAGCCGAATTTGGGGTCATTCCGGGCCGGTTCCTATTTTTGCGTATTTCCTTGATTTTTAATGGTAGGAAAATAAAAAAAAATACTTCCCCACCCCGAAAAATTCCGGGATTATTTCTGGAGGTGGACTGGATTTTTGCCAACCTATGTGCAAAATTTCAGCTCAAAATACCAAGAAATGAATTTTTTAGAGGGGGGGTGACAGCTGGGACCTAGTAGTGTCTACCCCTGCCAGAGCTGCAATAACACTTATAGCTCTTTAGGGGGGTGCCCCCCGACTGGCCATGGGGCGCGGGGGATTTGCGAGCTGCTGCTACGCTCGGACTAACGTGGGGGGCCTCACGGCCCGAAGTAACGCCGCCATCGATGACCCGTTTTCCGGCCGGCGACGACCCGATTCCGGCCACCGTCCCTATAAAAATCACACACGCGCGCGCGCGCCCGCCCGCGCCCGCGCTTGGCGCTGGGGCGCTGGGGCCTGGGGGCCTGGGGCCTGAGGGCCTGGGGCCCTTGGGGCCCTTGGGCTCTTGGGCGATTGGGCGCGCGCGCGCGCGCGGCAATGATTCCCAGGCAGCCATGCTGCGCTGCGCAACGGGGGCTGACGCGGGGACAGCCCCTGCTGGCTTGCTATCT
>CM055348.1:25049791-25062938 GCA_029228515.1 Populus alba x Populus x berolinensis | reverse complement strand
AAATTCAAAGGCAACTGAATTTCGGCAACCGGGGCATCGAAGTCGGAATGCCGCGAAACTCACCGAGTCAAAGCGTTTCGCTGTTTGCGGAAGGAAGTGTGATGTAGAACAAGTAGCAGAAGCATACATGCTCAAGAGGGATCACCCGAAATTCAAAGGCAACTGAATTTCGGCAACCGGGGCATCGAAGTCGGAATGCCGCGAAACTCACCGAGTCAAAGCGTTTCGCTGTTTGCGGAAGGAAGTGTGATGTAGAACAAGTAGCAGAAGCATACATGCTCAAGAGGGATCACCCGAAATTCAAAGGCAACTGAATTTCGGCAACCGGGGCATCGAAGTCGGAATGCCGCGAAACTCACCGAGTCAAAGCGTTTCGCTGTTTGCGGAAGGAAGTGTGATGTAGAACAAGTAGCAGAAGCATACATGCTCAAGAGGGATCACCCGAAATTCAAAGGCAACTGAATTTCGGCAACCGGGGCATCGAAGTCGGAATGCGCGAAACTCACCGAGTCAAAGCGTTTCGCTGTTTGCGGAAGGAAGTGTGATGTAGAACAAGTAGCAGAAGCATACATGCTCAAGAGGGATCACCCGAAATTCAAAGGCAACTGAATTTCGGCAACCGGGGCATCGAAGTCGGAATGCCGCGAAACTCACCGAGTCAAAGCGTTTCGCCGTTTGCGGAAGAAGTGTGATGTAGAACAAGTAGCAGAAGCATACATGCTCAAGAGGGATCACCCGAAATTCAAAGGCAACTGAATTTCGGCAACCGGGGCATCGAAGTCGGAATGCCGCGAAACTCACCGAGTCAAAGCGTTTCGCTGTTTGCGGAAGGAAGTGTGATGTAGAACAAGTAGCAGAAGCATACATGCTCAAGAGGGATCACCCGAAATTCAAAGGCAACTGAATTTCGGCAACCGGGCATCGAAGTCGGAATGCCGCGAAACTCACCGAGTCAAAGCGTTTCGCTGTTTGCGGAAGGAAGTGTGATGTAGAACAAGTAGCAGAAGCATACATGCTCAAGAGGGATCACCCGAAATTCAAAGGCAACTGAATTTCGGCAACCGGGCATCGAAGTCGGAATGCCGCGAAACTCACCGAGTCAAAGCGTTTCGCTGTTTGCGGAAGGAAGTGTGATGTAGAACAAGTAGCAGAAGCATACATGCTCAAGAGGGATCACCCGAAATTCAAAGGCAACTGAATTTCGGCAACCGGGGCATCGAAGTCGGAATGCCGCGAAACTCACCGAGTCAAAGCGTTTCGCCATTTGCGGAAGAAGTGTGATGTAGAACAAGTAGCAGAAGCATACATGCTCAAGAGGGATCACCCGAAATTCAAAGGCAACTGAATTTCGGCAACCGGGGCATCGAAGTCGGAATGCCGCGAAACTCACCGAGTCAAAGCGTTTCGCTGTTTGCGGAAGGAAGTGTGATGTAGAACAAGTAGCAGAAGCATACATGCTCAAGAGGGATCACCCGAAATTCAAAGGCAACTGAATTTCGGCAACCGGGGCATCGAAGTCGGAATGCCGCGAAACTCACCGAGTCAAAGCGTTTCGCTGTTTGCGGAAGGAAGTGTGATGTAGAACAAGTAGCAGAAGCATACATGCTCAAGAGGGATCACCCGAAATTCAAAGGCAACTGAATTTCGGCAACCGGGGCATCGAAGTCGGAATGCCGCGAAACTCACCGAGTCAAAGCGTTTCGCTGTTTGCGGAAGGAAGTGTGATGTAGAACAAGTAGCAGAAGCATACATGCTCAAGAGGGATCACCCGAAATTCAAAGGCAACTGAATTTCGGCAACCGGGGCATCGAAGTCGGAATGCCGCGAAACTCACCGAGTCAAAGCGTTTCGCTGTTTGCGGAAGGAAGTGTGATGTAGAACAAGTAGCAGAAGCATACATGCTCAAGAGGGATCACCCGAAATTCAAAGGCAACTGAATTTCGGCAACCGGGGCATCGAAGTCGGAATGCCGCGAAACTCACCGAGTCAAAGCGTTTCGCTGTTTGCGGAAGGAAGTGTGATGTAGAACAAGTAGCAGAAGCATACATGCTCAAGAGGGATCACCCGAAATTCAAAGGCAACTGAATTTCGGCAACCGGGGCATCGAAGTCGGAATGCCGCGAAACTCACCGAGTCAAAGCGTTTCGCCATTTGCGGAAGAAGTGTGATGTAGAACAAGTAGCAGAAGCATACATGCTCAAGAGGGATCACCCGAAATTCAAAGGCAACTGAATTTCGGCAACCGGGGCATCGAAGTCGGAATGCCGCGAAACTCACCGAGTCAAAGCGTTTCGCTGTTTGCGGAAGGAAGTGTGATGTAGAACAAGTAGCAGAAGCATACATGCTCAAGAGGGATCACCCGAAATTCAAAGGCAACTGAATTTCGGCAACCGGGGCATCGAAGTCGGAATGCCGCGAAACTCACCGAGTCAAAGCGTTTCGCTGTTTGCGGAAGGAAGTGTGATGTAGAACAAGTAGCAGAAGCATACATGCTCAAGAGGGATCACCCGAAATTCAAAGGCAACTGAATTTCGGCAACCGGGGCATCGAAGTCGGAATACCGCGAAACTCACCGTGTCAAAGCGTTTGGTTGTTTGCGGAAGGAAGTGCAATGTAGAACAAGTAGCAGAAGCATACATGCTCAAGAGGGATCACCCGAAATTCAAAGGCAACTGAATTTCGGCAACCGGGGCATCGAATTCGGATTGCCGCGAAACTCACCGAGTCAAAGCGTTTCGCCATTTGCGGAAGAAGTGTGATGTAGAACAAGTAGCAGAAGCATACATGCTCAAGAGGGATCACCCGAAATTCAAAGGCAACTGAATTTCGGCAACCGGGGCATCGAAGTCGGAATGCCGCGAAACTCACCGAGTCAAAGCGTTTCGCTGTTTGCGGAAGGAAGTGTGATGTAGAACAAGTAGCAGAAGCATACATGCTCAAGAGGGATCACCCGAAATTCAAAGGCAACTGAATTTCGGCAACCAGGGCATCGAAGTTGGAATGCCGCGAAACTCACCGAGTCAAAGCGTTTCGCTGTTTGCGGAAGGAAGTGTGATGTAGAACAAGTAGCAGAAGCATACATGCTCAAGAGGGATCACCCGAAATTCAAAGGCAACTGAATTTCGGCAACCGGGGCATCGAAGTCGGAATGCCGCGAAACTCACCGAGTCAAAGCGTTTCGCTGTTTGCGGAAGAAAGTGTGATGTAGAACAAGTAGCAGAAGCATACAAGCTCAAGAGGGATCACCCGAAATTCAAAGGCAACTGAATTTCGGCAACCGGGGCATCGAAGTCGGAATGCCGCGAAACTCACCGAGTCAAAGCGTTTCGCCATTTGCGGAAGGAAGTGTGATGTAGAACAAGTAGCAGAAGCATACATGCTCAAGAGGGATCACCCGAAATTCAAAGGCAACTGAATTTCGGCAACCGGGGCATCGAAGTCGGAATGCCGCGAAACTCACCGAGTCAAAGCGTTTCGCTGTTTGCGGAAGGAAGTGTGATGTAGAACAAGTAGCAGAAGCATACATGCTCAAGAGGGATCACCCGAAATTCAAAGGCAACTGAATTTCGGCAACCGGGGCATCGAAGTCGGAATGCCGCGAAACTCACCGAGTCAAAGCGTTTCGCTGTTTGCGGAAGGAAGTGTGATGTAGAACAAGTAGCAGAAGCATACATGCTCAAGAGGGATCACCCGAAATTCAAAGGCAACTGAATTTCGGCAACCGGGGCATCGAAGTCGGAATGCCGCGAAACTCACCGAGTCAAAGCGTTTCGCTGTTTGCGGAAGGAAGTGTGATGTAGAACAAGTAGCAGAAGCATACATGCTCAAGAGGGATCACCCGAAATTCAAAGGCAACTGAATTTCGGCAACCGGGGCATCGAAGTCGGAATGCCGCGAAACTCACCGAGTCAAAGCGTTTCGCTGTTTGCGGAAGAAGTGTGATGTAGAACAAGTAGCAGAAGCATACATGCTCAAGAGGGATCACCCGAAATTCAAAGGCAACTGAATTTCGGCAACCGGGGCATCGAAGTCGGAATGCCGCGAAACTCACCGAGTCAAAGCGTTTCGCTGTTTGCGGAAGGAAGTGTGATGTAGAACAAGTAGCAGAAGCATACATGCTCAAGAGGGATCACCCGAAATTCAAAGGCAACTGAATTTCGGCAACCGGGGCATCGAAGTCGGAATGCCGCGAAACTCACCGAGTCAAAGCGTTTCGCCGTTTGCGGAAGAAGTGTGATGTAGAACAAGTAGCAGAAGCATACATGCTCAAGAGGGATCACCCGAAATTCAAAGGCAACTGAATTTCGGCAACCGGGGCATCGAAGTCGGAATGCCGCGAAACTCACCGAGTCAAAGCGTTTCGCTGTTTGCGGAAGGAAGTGTGATGTAGAACAAGTAGCAGAAGCATACATGCTCAAGAGGGATCACCCGAAATTCAAAGGCAACTGAATTTCGGCAACCGGGGCATCGAAGTCGGAATGCCGCGAAACTCACCGAGTCAAAGCGTTTCGCTGTTTGCGGAAGAAGTGTGATGTAGAACAAGTAGCAGAAGCATACATGCTCAAGAGGGATCACCCGAAATTCAAAGGCAACTGAATTTCGGCAACCGGGGCATCGAAGTCGGAATGCCGCGAAACTCACCGAGTCAAAGCGTTTCGCCTTTGCGGAAGGAAGTGTGATGTAGAACAAGTAGCAGAAGCATACATGCTCAAGAGGGATCACCCGAAATTCAAAGGCAACTGAATTTCGGCAACCGGGGCATCGAAGTCGGAATGCCGCGAAACTCACCGAGTCAAAGCGTTTCGCCGTTTGCGGAAGGAAGTGTGATGTAGAACAAGTAGCAGAAGCATACATGCTCAAGAGGGATCACCCGAAATTCAAAGGCAACTGAATTTCGGCAACCGGGGCATCGAAGTCGGAATGCCGCGAAACTCACCGAGTCAAAGCGTTTCGCTGTTTGCGGAAGGAAGTGTGATGTAGAACAAGTAGCAGAAGCATACATGCTCAAGAGGGATCACCCGAAATTCAAAGGCAACTGAATTTCGGCAACCGGGGCATCGAAGTCGGAATGCCGCGAAACTCACCGAGTCAAAGCGTTTCGCCATTTGCGGAAGAAGTGTGATGTAGAACAAGTAGCAGAAGCATACATGCTCAAGAGGGATCACCCGAAATTCAAAGGCAACTGAATTTCGGCAACCGGGCATCGAAGTCGGAATGCCGCGAAACTCACCGAGTCAAAGCGTTTCGCTGTTTGCGGAAGGAAGTGTGATGTAGAACAAGTAGCAGAAGCATACATGCTCAAGAGGGATCACCCGAAATTCAAAGGCAACTGAATTTCGGCAACCGGGGCATCGAAGTCGGAATGCCGCGAAACTCACCGAGTCAAAGCGTTTCGCTGTTTGCGGAAGGAAGTGTGATGTAGAACAAGTAGCAGAAGCATACATGCTCAAGAGGGATCACCCGAAATTCAAAGGCAACTGAATTTCGGCAACCGGGGCATCGAAGTCGGAATGCCGCGAAACTCACCGAGTCAAAGCGTTTCGCTGTTTGCGGAAGGAAGTGTGATGTAGAACAAGTAGCAGAAGCATACATGCTCAAGAGGGATCACCCGAAATTCAAAGGCAACTGAATTTCGGCAACCGGGGCATCGAAGTCGGAATGCCGCGAAACTCACCGAGTCAAAGCGTTTCGCTGTTTGCGGAAGGAAGTGTGATGTAGAACAAGTAGCAGAAGCATACATGCTCAAGAGGGATCACCCGAAATTCAAAGGCAACTGAATTTCGGCAACCGGGGCATCGAAGTCGGAATGCCGCGAAACTCACCGAGTCAAAGCGTTTCGCTGTTTGCGGAAGAAGTGTGATGTAGAACAAGTAGCAGAAGCATACATGCTCAAGAGGGATCACCCGAAATTCAAAGGCAACTGAATTTCGGCAACCGGGGCATCGAAGTCGGAATGCCGCGAAACTCACCGAGTCAAAGCGTTTCGCTGTTTGCGGAAGGAAGTGTGATGTAGAACAAGTAGCAGAAGCATACATGCTCAAGAGGGATCACCCGAAATTCAAAGGCAACTGAATTTCGGCAACCGGGCATCGAAGTCGGAATGCCGCGAAACTCACCGAGTCAAAGCGTTTCGCTGTTTGCGGAAGAAAGTGTGATGTAGAACAAGTAGCAGAAGCATACATGCTCAAGAGGGATCACCCGAAATTCAAAGGCAACTGAATTTCGGCAACCGGGGCATCGAAGTCGGAATGCCGCGAAACTCACCGAGTCAAAGCGTTTCGCCCTTTGCGGAAGGAAGTGTGATGTAGAACAAGTAGCAGAAGCATACATGCTCAAGAGGGATCACCCGAAATTCAAAGGCAACTGAATTTCGGCAACCGGGGCATCGAAGTCGGAATGCCGCGAAACTCACCGAGTCAAAGCGTTTCGCCGTTTGCGGAAGGAAGTGTGATGTAGAACAAGTAGCAGAAGCATACATGCTCAAGAGGGATCACCCGAAATTCAAAGGCAACTGAATTTCGGCAACCGGGGCATCGAAGTCGGAATGCCGCGAAACTCACCGAGTCAAAGCGTTTCGCTGTTTGCGGAAGGAAGTGTGATGTAGAACAAGTAGCAGAAGCATACATGCTCAAGAGGGATCACCCGAAATTCAAAGGCAACTGAATTTCGGCAACCGGGGCATCGAAGTCGGAATGCCGCGAAACTCACCGAGTCAAAGCGTTTCGCCCTTTGCGGAAGGAAGTGTGATGTAGAACAAGTAGCAGAAGCATACATGCTCAAGAGGGATCACCCGAAATTCAAAGGCAACTGAATTTCGGCAACCGGGGCATCGAAGTCGGAATGCCGCGAAACTCACCGAGTCAAAGCGTTTCGCCGTTTGCGGAAGGAAGTGTGATGTAGAACAAGTAGCAGAAGCATACATGCTCAAGAGGGATCACCCGAAATTCAAAGGCAACTGAATTTCGGCAACCGGGGCATCGAAGTCGGAATGCCGCGAAACTCACCGAGTCAAAGCGTTTCGCCCTTTGCGGAAGGAAGTGTGATGTAGAACAAGTAGCAGAAGCATACATGCTCAAGAGGGATCACCCGAAATTCAAAGGCAACTGAATTTCGGCAACCGGGGCATCGAAGTCGGAATGCCGCGAAACTCACCGAGTCAAAGCGTTTCGCCGTTTGCGGAAGGAAGTGTGATGTAGAACAAGTAGCAGAAGCATACATGCTCAAGAGGGATCACCCGAAATTCAAAGGCAACTGAATTTCGGCAACCGGGGCATCGAAGTCGGAATGCCGCGAAACTCACCGAGTCAAAGCGTTTCGCTGTTTGCGGAAGGAAGTGTGATGTAGAACAAGTAGCAGAAGCATACATGCTCAAGAGGGATCACCCGAAATTCAAAGGCAACTGAATTTCGGCAACCGGGGCATCGAAGTCGGAATGCCGCGAAACTCACCGAGTCAAAGCGTTTCGCCCTTTGCGGAAGGAAGTGTGATGTAGAACAAGTAGCAGAAGCATACATGCTCAAGAGGGATCACCCGAAATTCAAAGGCAACTGAATTTCGGCAACCGGGGCATCGAAGTCGGAATGCCGCGAAACTCACCGAGTCAAAGCGTTTCGCCGTTTGCGGAAGGAAGTGTGATGTAGAACAAGTAGCAGAAGCATACATGCTCAAGAGGGATCACCCGAAATTCAAAGGCAACTGAATTTCGGCAACCGGGGCATCGAAGTCGGAATGCCGCGAAACTCACCGAGTCAAAGCGTTTCGCTGTTTGCGGAAGGAAGTGTGATGTAGAACAAGTAGCAGAAGCATACATGCTCAAGAGGGATCACCCGAAATTCAAAGGCAACTGAATTTCGGCAACCGGGCATCGAAGTCGGAATGCCGCGAAACTCACCGAGTCAAAGCGTTTCGCTGTTTGCGGAAGGAAGTGTGATGTAGAACAAGTAGCAGAAGCATACATGCTCAAGAGGGATCACCCGAAATTCAAAGGCAACTGAATTTCGGCAACCGGGGCATCGAAGTCGGAATGCCGCGAAACTCACCGAGTCAAAGCGTTTCGCTGTTTGCGGAAGGAAGTGTGATGTAGAACAAGTAGCAGAAGCATACATGCTCAAGAGGGATCACCCGAAATTCAAAGGCAACTGAATTTCGGCAACCGGGGCATCGAAGTCGGAATGCCGCGAAACTCACCGAGTCAAAGCGTTTCGCCATTTGCGGAAGAAGTGTGATGTAGAACAAGTAGCAGAAGCATACATGCTCAAGAGGGATCACCCGAAATTCAAAGGCAACTGAATTTCGGCAACCGGGGCATCGAAGTCGGAATGCCGCGAAACTCACCGAGTCAAAGCGTTTCGCTGTTTGCGGAAGGAAGTGTGATGTAGAACAAGTAGCAGAAGCATACATGCTCAAGAGGGATCACCCGAAATTCAAAGGCAACTGAATTTCGGCAACCGGGGCATCGAAGTCGGAATGCCGCGAAACTCACCGAGTCAAAGCGTTTCGCTGTTTGCGGAAGAAGTGTGATGTAGAACAAGTAGCAGAAGCATACATGCTCAAGAGGGATCACCCGAAATTCAAAGGCAACTGAATTTCGGCAACCGGGGCATCGAAGTCGGAATGCCGCGAAACTCACCGAGTCAAAGCGTTTCGCCCTTTGCGGAAGGAAGTGTGATGTAGAACAAGTAGCAGAAGCATACATGCTCAAGAGGGATCACCCGAAATTCAAAGGCAACTGAATTTCGGCAACCGGGGCATCGAAGTCGGAATGCCGCGAAACTCACCGAGTCAAAGCGTTTCGCCGTTTGCGGAAGGAAGTGTGATGTAGAACAAGTAGCAGAAGCATACATGCTCAAGAGGGATCACCCGAAATTCAAAGGCAACTGAATTTCGGCAACCGGGGCATCGAAGTCGGAATGCCGCGAAACTCACCGAGTCAAAGCGTTTCGCTGTTTGCGGAAGGAAGTGTGATGTAGAACAAGTAGCAGAAGCATACATGCTCAAGAGGGATCACCCGAAATTCAAAGGCAACTGAATTTCGGCAACCGGGGCATCGAAGTCGGAATGCCGCGAAACTCACCGAGTCAAAGCGTTTCGCCCTTTGCGGAAGGAAGTGTGATGTAGAACAAGTAGCAGAAGCATACATGCTCAAGAGGGATCACCCGAAATTCAAAGGCAACTGAATTTCGGCAACCGGGGCATCGAAGTCGGAATGCCGCGAAACTCACCGAGTCAAAGCGTTTCGCCGTTTGCGGAAGGAAGTGTGATGTAGAACAAGTAGCAGAAGCATACATGCTCAAGAGGGATCACCCGAAATTCAAAGGCAACTGAATTTCGGCAACCGGGGCATCGAAGTCGGAATGCCGCGAAACTCACCGAGTCAAAGCGTTTCGCTGTTTGCGGAAGGAAGTGTGATGTAGAACAAGTAGCAGAAGCATACATGCTCAAGAGGGATCACCCGAAATTCAAAGGCAACTGAATTTCGGCAACCGGGGCATCGAAGTCGGAATGCCGCGAAACTCACCGAGTCAAAGCGTTTCGCTGTTTGCGGAAGGAAGTGTGATGTAGAACAAGTAGCAGAAGCATACATGCTCAAGAGGGATCACCCGAAATTCAAAGGCAACTGAATTTCGGCAACCGGGGCATCGAAGTCGGAATGCCGCGAAACTCACCGAGTCAAAGCGTTTCGCTGTTTGCGGAAGGAAGTGTGATGTAGAACAAGTAGCAGAAGCATACATGCTCAAGAGGGATCACCCGAAATTCAAAGGCAACTGAATTTCGGCAACCGGGGCATCGAAGTCGGAATGCCGCGAAACTCACCGAGTCAAAGCGTTTCGCCATTTGCGGAAGAAGTGTGATGTAGAACAAGTAGCAGAAGCATACATGCTCAAGAGGGATCACCCGAAATTCAAAGGCAACTGAATTTCGGCAACCGGGGCATCGAAGTCGGAATGCCGCGAAACTCACCGAGTCAAAGCGTTTCGCTGTTTGCGGAAGGAAGTGTGATGTAGAACAAGTAGCAGAAGCATACATGCTCAAGAGGGATCACCCGAAATTCAAAGGCAACTGAATTTCGGCAACCGGGGCATCGAAGTCGGAATGCCGCGAAACTCACCGAGTCAAAGCGTTTCGCTGTTTGCGGAAGAAGTGTGATGTAGAACAAGTAGCAGAAGCATACATGCTCAAGAGGGATCACCCGAAATTCAAAGGCAACTGAATTTCGGCAACCGGGGCATCGAAGTCGGAATGCCGCGAAACTCACCGAGTCAAAGCGTTTCGCCCTTTGCGGAAGGAAGTGTGATGTAGAACAAGTAGCAGAAGCATACATGCTCAAGAGGGATCACCCGAAATTCAAAGGCAACTGAATTTCGGCAACCGGGGCATCGAAGTCGGAATGCCGCGAAACTCACCGAGTCAAAGCGTTTCGCCGTTTGCGGAAGGAAGTGTGATGTAGAACAAGTAGCAGAAGCATACATGCTCAAGAGGGATCACCCGAAATTCAAAGGCAACTGAATTTCGGCAACCGGGGCATCGAAGTCGGAATGCCGCGAAACTCACCGAGTCAAAGCGTTTCGCTGTTTGCGGAAGGAAGTGTGATGTAGAACAAGTAGCAGAAGCATACATGCTCAAGAGGGATCACCCGAAATTCAAAGGCAACTGAATTTCGGCAACCGGGGCATCGAAGTCGGAATGCCGCGAAACTCACCGAGTCAAAGCGTTTCGCCATTTGCGGAAGGAAGTGTGATGTAGAACAAGTAGCAGAAGCTTACATGCTCAAGAGGGATCACCCGAAATTCAAAGGCAACTGAATTTCGGCAACCGGGGCATCGAAGTCGGAATGCCGCGAAACTCACCGAGTCAAAGCGTTTCGCCGTTTGCGGAAGGAAGTGTGATGTAGAACAAGTAGCAGAAGCATACATGCTCAAGAGGGATCACCTAAAATTCAAAGGCAACGGCCTTTCGGCAACCGGGGCATCGAAGGCGGAATGCCGTGAAACTCACCAAGTCAAAGCGTTTCGCCATTTGCGGAAGGAAGTGTGATGTAGAACAAGTAGCAGAAGCATACATGCTCAAGAGGGATCACCCAAAATTCAAAGGCAATTGAATTTCGGCAACCGGGGCATCGAAGTCAGAATGCCGCGAAAGTCACCGAGTCAAAGCGTTTCGCTGTTTACGGAAGGGAGTGTGATGTAGAACAAGTAGCAGAAGCATACATGCTCAAGAGGGATCACCCGAAATTCAAAGGCAACTGAATTTCGGCAACCGGGCATCGAAGTCGGAATGCCGCGAAACTCACCGAGTCAAAGCGTTTCACTGTTTGAGGAAGGAAGTGTGATGTAGAACAAGTAGCAGAAGCATACATGCTCAAGAGGGATCACCCGAAATTCAAAGGCAACTGAATTTCGGCAACCGGGGCATCGAAGTCGGAATGCCGCGAAACTCACCGAGTCAAAGCGTTTGGCCATTTGCGGAAGGAAGTGTGATGTAGAACAAGTAGCAGAAGCATACATGCTCAAGAGGGATCACCCGAAATTCAAAGGCAACTGAATTTCGGCAACCGGGGCATCGAAGTCGGAATGCCGCGAAACTCACCGAGTCAAAGCGTTTCGCTGTTTGCGGAAGGAAGTGTGATGTAGAACAAGTAGCAGAAGCATACATGCTCAAGAGGGATCACCCGAAATTCAAAGGCAACTGAATTTCGGCAACCGGGGCATCGAAGTCGGAATGCCGCGAAACTCACCGAGTCAAAGCGTTTCGCTGTTTGCGGAAGAGAGTGTGATGTAGAACAAGTAGCAGAAGCATACATGCTCAAGAGGGATCACCCGAAATTCAAAGGCAACTGAATTTCGGCAACCGGGGCATCGAAGTCGGAATGCCGCGAAACTCACCGAGTCAAAGCGTTTCGCCCTTTGCGGAAGGAAGTGTGATGTAGAACAAGTAGCAGAAGCATACATGCTCAAGAGGGATCACCCGAAATTCAAAGGCAACTGAATTTCGGCAACCGGGGCATCGAAGTCGGAATGCCGCGAAACTCACCGAGTCAAAGCGTTTCGCTGTTTGCGGAAGGAAGTGTGATGTAGAACAAGTAGCAGAAGCATACATGCTCAAGAGGGATCACCCGAAATTCAAAGGCAACTGAATTTCGGCAACCGGGGCATCGAAGTCGGAATGCCGCGAAACTCACCGAGTCAAAGCGTTTCGCCATTTGCGGAAAAGTGTGATGTAGAACAAGTAGCAGAAGCATACATGCTCAAGAGGGATCACCCGAAATTCAAAGGCAACTGAATTTCGGCAACCGGGGCATCGAAGTCGGAATGCCGCGAAACTCACCGAGTCAAAGCGTTTCGCTGTTTGCGGAAGGAAGTGTGATGTAGAACAAGTAGCAGAAGCATACATGCTCAAGAGGGATCACCCGAAATTCAAAGGCAACTGAATTTCGGCAACCGGGGCATCGAAGTCGGAATGCCGCGAAACTCACCGAGTCAAAGCGTTTCGCTGTTTGCGGAAGGAAGTGTGATGTAGAACAAGTAGCAGAAGCATACATGCTCAAGAGGGATCACCCGAAATTCAAAGGCAACTGAATTTCGGCAACCGGGGCATCGAAGTCGGAATGCCGCGAAACTCACCGAGTCAAAGCGTTTCGCTGTTTGCGGAAGGAAGTGTGATGTAGAACAAGTAGCAGAAGCATACATGCTCAAGAGGGATCACCCGAAATTCAAAGGCAACTGAATTTCGGCAACCGGGGCATCGAAGTCGGAATGCCGCGAAACTCACCGAGTCAAAGCGTTTCGCTGTTTGCGGAAGAGAGTGTGATGTAGAACAAGTAGCAGAAGCATACATGCTCAAGAGGGATCACCCGAAATTCAAAGGCAACTGAATTTCGGCAACCGGGGCATCGAAGTCGGAATGCCGCGAAACTCACCGAGTCAAAGCGTTACGCCCTTTGCGGAAGGAAGTGTGATGTAGAACAAGTAGCAGAAGCATACATGCTCAAGAGGGATCACCCGAAATTCAAAGGCAACTGAATTTCGGCAACCGGGGCATCGAAGTCGGAATGCCGCGAAACTCACCGAGTCAAAGCGTTTCGCTGTTTGCGGAAGAGAGTGTGATGTAGAACAAGTAGCAGAAGCATACATGCTCAAGAGGGATCACC
>CM055348.1:25011486-25049691 GCA_029228515.1 Populus alba x Populus x berolinensis | reverse complement strand
CATGAAAAACAATGCAAGAAAATTGGCTGAGCAAGATGAATCAACGCTCGTATCCTCCGGGAATTCCTTCACCATCATCAGAAGTTTGGCATGTTGCAAGATACAAATGGTGGCACACAAGGTTTCAGCTTTGAAAAGGTATTTTAGTTTCAACGAGGTAACCTGATGTTTTTTTTTTTTTTATGGGATGAAGCCACTGGCATGAATTTAGCCCATCATAAACCATTTACTGGATTTGGGTATAAAACGCTTATAAGTTGTGTAAATTTTGATGATGTCTGGGGTTAGTGCAGGAGAGAAGGGGAGTCTTAGCAAAGGAGGAATTGCTGCCTTCATCTGTGTGGATGCTCTTGTACGTCGTTCCTTCCTCAATTAGGGTTTACATTCGAGGTCGGTTGTGAATATGAAACTAGGATCTATCCATTCATGAATCTTACGCCACAAGTCAAGGCTAGTTTTTATAGCATTCTGATTTATTTATTTATTCCGACCATGCCATTATCTTCCGATCTTCTCTTTATTTATCTTAGCTACCTTCATTCTATATAAACAGGCGGTCATCGGTGAAGAGAAGGTTTCAGAATTGGAAAGAGCGTTTAAACCAGGATTGATGGAGAAATCAGAGCAGAAGCAATCCTTGTTTGTTCTCAATTAAAGGCAGGTAAACGTGTTCCTATTTCTTCATCTCTCTCCCTCATGCTTAGAAACCCTGTATTTTTCTAATGAAACTTCTGGCCAATGGGTGAACTCTGTTGCCATGAACAATCTGAGGCAGCTCAGAACTATCCATCAATTCATCAGTCCTATTACACCATCATGTTCGTAATTCGCTTTAGAATATGACTTTTTTTTCTCTTAATGAAGCTAAAAAAGCGCAAGTACATGGTCGGGGGTCCTACTAGCACTCACCCACAATGTACATTTTCAAGTTGAGCACTTGATGTCAGTGGGTGTTAGCAGTACTGAGAGCGCCTGTGTAATGATGTCCGTTGTTTTTTAAGTTTTTTTTTAGATATATATTTTTTAAAATCCAGTACAGGAAAGCAATTTTAAAAATATGAAAGTATGATGTAATCAAAATAATTATTTATTATTTTTTGATAAGTGGGGAATTGAAATGCTGTCCCAGGCCAGGTCAGCATTCAGATGTTGTCCCCTGAATGCTACGGCTCCACCGTAGAGGCAGGAGGTACGGAAAGCACTAACCTCTTCCCAACTTCTTTTAAACAGTGATCCAGCCCTGCACAATCATCATACCGACATGCAGCGTTCCGCAACATGGAAACTGTGTTCGACGGGGTTTATATGGGCCGTTTGGGGAGTGAGGTCTGTTTTTAGTGACATGTTTTTTGAAAAAAATTCAAACTTTTTTTTTTTTTATTTTTGCTACCAATTTGTGTTCGGTTTGTACTTTCTGGAATCGTTTTGATGTGCTGATATCAAAAAAATTTTTAAAAATAAAAAACATTTATTGGCATGCTTTTTCGGCACGAAAAAAGCTATTAGAAATGAACAGCTTTACCACAACTCCCAAACACCATCATAATTTTTTTAATTAATATAGTAAGATATATTAGCGTTATAAAAATATTCTTAATAAAAATAAATATACTTTAAATTCTAAAAATACCGAAAAAAACCATTAGAATGCACTAAATCTCTGTCTTTAAGGGATGATTTCCCTTCAGGCTTCAAACCTACTTACCGTGGAGAACATGTCAGAGTGTTTCTTTTTCCCTTTAATTCTGTGTTAAACCAAAATCTTCTCCTCCGTCCTTTTCCATGACACCCTGGGAGATTCTCCATGTCTTGCACTACTCCTCTGACTCGTTCAATCTAAGATTTAATAGAAATATAAAGGGTAAATTATCACACGCATCATGTTACTTTTTTTTTTTTTTTTTTTTTTTTTAATTCGGTAATATTTGAAAGTCTCACTGATTTTGATTAACGGTTAATCTACTCAGGAAGTAAGTTTTTCAATAATGATTTGTTTTTTTATTTATAAGTTGAAATTTTGTTTTAAAAAATAAATATAAAATCATTTGAATGAACCATAAACCTAATATATTTATATATATATTATATATATATATATAAATAAAACAAAACCAGAATTCTATATATTTAAAAAGAATTTTTAATTATTTTTGAAACTTTTATTATATCTTATGCTCTTTTATATATAAATTTAACAAAGCTCTTTGTTCAGAATTAAAAATTAAAAAAAAAAAAAAAGTAATGGAACTTCAATTTTTTAGGAATTTAATTTTCTATTTTTAATGTTTTTTTTTTTCATGTTCAATCCTATGAATGTTGGATGAACATGAGGATTTGCCTGATCAACACATTATAATAATAAAAAAAAAAAAACTACTTTGGTGTCATTAAATTTGTTTTACAAAAAATATTATATGAAAATAATTGAATTTTGCATTCTTGCTAAAAAATATATCAAGAATTTGAAAATGTTTTTTTTATTTGTTTATTTGAGTTCTCTAAACAATTAGAAGATATATATATGGCTTATTTGACGGCTTCATATGATGTTTTAAAAGTATTTACATAAGAAAAAAAAATTAAAAAATAAGTTTTTTAGATCCATAATCTCATTCTCCTCCTTTCAACTCCTAAATATGTTTGTAATTTGAATTAATAAATCAATGTTTATCATTGCAGAAATAGATAACAAGTGATCCATATTGTTAAAAAAAAATAAAAATTAAAATCATGCCATCCACTCCTTTTTTTTTTTTATATATATAAAAAAATAAAAAATCTATGCTGCGGCCTACTTAGTAATATTGAGGCCAAGCATGATAATATTATCCTCTAGGACTAGGCGTTTGGCATTGCGATCCAAAATAAGCTTTTCAAAATTTGAATCTGAATTTTTTGCTTTAATATAATGTGATTTTTGATGTTTTTAAATCATTTTGATGCGCTTGATCTCAAAAATAATTTTTAAAAAATAAAATAACATTATTGACATGCTTTTCCTGAGTGAAAACAACTTTGAAAAACACCTTAACCACACTCCAAACACATGCTAACTAGTGACATAACTTTTTTTTATATTGGACTATAAATTTTTTTATTTCATTTTAATAATTACTTTAAATAAAATTCATTATATAATAAAATAATTTTAAAATGATAATTATTATAGTATGAATGTAATATGCTAATTTTTTTTTAAAAAAAATATGATCATTAAATATTCAATAAAAAATAAAATATCTATTTTGTTTATTATAATCTATTCACCAATAACTTTTTCTTAGATTAAGTATTTTTCCCCTTTCAATCAAGTAGTGAATAATCAAATCATGATTTTTTTTTTGTTTTTTTTTAATCAAAATTTACCTTTAAGATTATGATAAGTTTGTATTTATAAGAAAAAAAAAAGATTTTTGGTAAAAAATATTACTAGTAAGTAAAAAATACAAGAGTTTTTTTCAGTTAAAGAATATACATTTTCCCCTCCACAATTTCAAATAATTAAAATTTTATCAAATATTTATCCTAACTGGCTTTAGTTTTTATTTAAAAAAACATATTATTGTAAAAAAAAAAACATGAATTAATAAAAAAAGGGAAAATACATATTTTTTTCTCCATAATTTAAAGGTTAAAGTTTGCTGGTCTTCTTTTGTAAATATTTATTTAAATCACATCACAACTGATAAAAATTAGATTTTCAAAACTTTCTCGTGACAGAGAAAAAACTATTCCTGATATGGAAGCCGAGCCTACGCATCAAATAATTGGGGAAATGACTAGATCCAAAGTGCCAAAATCAAGACCATAAAACTACCCTTTTTTGCAGCAATCATAATTCATCCTCGTGTCCGTCCCAAATCAAGAAAAAGCTAATAAATGATTCCACGAATCGCATACAGAGACGCAAAGGTTAATGGGGTTCCCTCAGGAAAAAGCACTTGTTTATATCAAATTGGATCTCGTCTGTTTTTCTGTCGCTGTTATGCTAGGTACAGTCATCAAGAAGATAGGAAGCACTGTGTAATGTAATGTAATGACATACATCAGCATGGGCTGTGGCAAGTCCTATTAAACAAGATCAAAGCTTCAGAAGAGAGATTTTTGATGAAAAGGGAATATATCTGTAAGGAAGAAGTTGAGGGCCCTTTAGTAGTTATAGGATAAGCAAAGTTTTTTTTCCCTCCCAGCTACCACCTGCGGAGAGAATCACTGGGCCCTTGAGCACCTGTCTCGGATTCGCTATTACCCTTTCTTCCTCTTTAAGTAGCTCATGTCTTCTCCTCAAGGCAACTATAACCCAGGGTAGCATCTTTCTTTATGATCTTAAACGAAAACTGAAACCATCAAGGGAATTTGCTGTTAATGGGGACAAGGTAGTGGTCAAAAGAAAGAGTCATTACTCACACCACGAACAATCAGATTCCCATGCTTGATGTGCCTGATGCAAAACCAGATTAGATATATAAATAAATAAAGTTGCTTTTCTGCAATATTGTCCCCAGAAAGGAACTATAATCAAAAGGACCAATAATGCTCAGGGTTCACAGCACAAATTGCCTGCTTCCACTTCCCCCACAACTGCAAAAAAGGCCGGGAATAGTTTTCAGGTAGGAGCTTCAGGAGATTGGGTTTACGAAGCTCCAAGCAGCCTAACCCCGCCACTAACTCTTCACAACCCCAACAGGGAGTTGTAGACTATCATGAGGAATCCTCTTGACAAACAATAGGAAAGAATAAAGGGGGTTTGGTGGAAAGGTTCCCATCAAAAGCAGATCAGTGGATATGATCAGCAAATTGTGATGACCATCATCAGTAAACCAGAACAAATGTCCGGTTTTGGGCAGCCTCTAACAACCTAAAAGCATGAGTGGCGCTTTATCTTTTTTAATTAACAGTTAATGCATCAGGTTATGGTTCAATTAAACAATATAGTATCAAAAAAACCAAAGTACAAATGTAGGAATCCCCAACCACAAGCACATCAATAAAGAAGCGAATAGAAGTTATTAAATATAAAATAAGAAAAGAAATGTAAACACATCAATCATTGTTAATTTTAGATTTTCTGAATCACCAGGTATTTTTTTTTTCTTAATAATAAAAACCTACAGAATTAAGAAAGGCCCTCCAGAAATAACAAATGTAATCAAGATGCATATTTTGAAATTAATTCAGCAAGATGATAACTTTAATGTGAAATTAGTTAAATTGTTATTACATATAATGATTAAGTAAATTAGAATTAGGGTGTGATGTGGGGTGGGATACGCCCAAGAAATTAAACTGAAGCTTAAAGCCTCAAAATCAAGTTCTTTTCCTCTAACATCAAAATGTTCTTATTCTGCCTATGAAAGCAAGTGGAGAATCTCCATGACAGGCTCAGTTTGAATCGATTACCCGGATCTAATTCTCTTCGAATTGGCCTTTCCATTGGACTTCGAATATCCCGCTTGGATTTCACCCTCTGAATGAAGTTTCCATTGACCTGGTGAAATTGCTCGAAAGATCAGCATAAAGATCCACCACCCTTCTAATGTTATTTGTTTAGCTCCTTGATCAAACCAACATTTCGAGTCAGGTTTGTTCCTGGGATCTTCGACTCGTGGTTTAGGTTTATTTTCATTGATTAAGCAACCTGTTTTGATCCAGAATGTCCTGGAACTTGCACCAAAAACTCTTTCTGGAATGTTTGCAAACCTTGCCATCTACTTGGTTTCCATTGCTTTAAACCTGGAAATAAATCACCGTTTTCCATCTCTATCTCTCCCTTCAATCGATTCAAGAGACCCAGTTTTTTTCCTACATTAAAAAAAAAAAAAACCTCAGATAAATACCGGATTAAAGGGGAAAAAAATAGAATACGAGAAATCAAAAGATTAGCTTTACCAAATTTGATACCCTCTACCTCTGCAATTATTTTTATCTTATCTCTTTGAACTTTTACAAAGAAAAATCACATAGACTAACACGCAATTTAAACCTATCAGGTAACAAAGCCGAATGCAATAATTGTGCTTGGTCCTGAAGTGGAGTACACACATTTTTTTTTTCCCTCCCTTTTCCTTCATTTTCACTAACAAACCATAGCACAGACTGGACAAGACAAAGTATAAAGCAGAGAACAAAAAAAAGTGGAACAAACAACTATAACATGTATTACTACCCACTCGCTTTATAAAACATTCAAAAGAGAGAAAAGAAAGCAAACTGCTCTTATCTTTTTTCCACAAAAAGGAACCTTTTTCTCTTAAAAACCCAATCCCAAGTTGACAGACTTGTGTGGAGAAAAATAACATGTAAAACTACGAAAAAACCCAACAAAATCAGTCAATGCCAGATAAATTCCATAAGAAAAAAGAAACAGTACTCTCACAAAAAAAAAAAAAAAAACAAGAAAAACACGAATATGGATTGAGAAAAACAACAATAACAACGATCAAATGTAAATGAGAGAGTAAGAAAGAGAAAGATCTATATTTCATGAAGATGGGGAAAAACAACGCAAAAATCCTACTAGGATAACAACCAAGCAAGATTATATATTTACAAATACTAAAAGAAAAAAAACCCCAATGACTGGATAAAAATAAAGAAAAAATCTTCAAGTTTTTACACTTCAGTTCATATCTCATATTTTATGAGATAGACTGAATAAAAGAAACCCAGACGCGCATAAAAATTATCTTTCAGAAAATCTCTTAATCTTTGAAACAGAAACACTGATAAGAAGAGAAGAAGAAAAATAGATAAAAAAAAATCTCATATGACCGTCGTAATATTATCGTTGACTCCACTATAACCTTGAAAACAGAAGCAGGAACATTTTAGTTGCGTTGGGAGGTAGAGAGAGGAAAAATGAATTTTCTTACGAAACACATACAGGATTTTGTGGAAGAAAGATTGAACGAGTAAGGGGAATGGAAACTTTTGTGGGATATTGAAGAAAGGCACAGAAATTATGAAAAAACGAGAAAAAAAAAATACAGAAAGAAAGATTTGATTGACAGAGAACATAAGGAATGAAATATTCAGAGAGAAGCACAGATTATAACCGATTTTGTTTTGTTGTTAGATTCTCTCTCTCAATTCCTTAGCCTTACCTCGTTTATATTCACCAACAGTACTATCGTTTTTTTATTTTATTTTTATTCTAGGCTGTAGGTTTTTATTAGGCCTGCGACACAACCAAAATTTAGTTTACTGCAAGGTTTAAATCTTAGCCGTCTTATTTTAAACCGACGTCCGTTAAGAGCGATCCGAGTTAAAGCTCCGAAGAATGACGTCGCATTTGGACCTCCACTTACTACGGGATTTTTTTTTTTTTTTCTTTTTAATTTTTTTTTTTTTTTTTATTTAGGGCGCCCTGCCAGTTTGTAATTTTCCGAGAAAAATCACAAAAAAAACCCTCAAGATATTCTCAGAAACCAAAACACAACCTACTCAATCACCACATGCCTCCATGGACAATCTCATCTCATTCAGCTCTCGAAGAGAATTTGTTACCATGGGTCCCAGCGGAGTCTCCCTAGTCCTCCCATCGGGTCGACATTAACACCAAAAACCTTCTCCTTCAGTCAGAGCCATCTCTGACCTCTCTATGAGACTAACCTGCTTTTCCAATACCGTTCTCTTCAATTCGACTGTTCCTGGATTACGATCTTCCGTTTAGTGCTTGACAGACAGTAAAAATCAAGCGTTGTTGAACACGCCGAGAAGCTCGTGTTTGAAAATTGTTAGCCAAAGAGCACACTTAGGGATTCCTTTGTTGGTCTTTACGACACTCCGTCTACTGGAATTTCTTCTAATCAAACGCAGATGCTCTTAAACGACTTGCCGTTGCTAGGTTTGTTCATCTTTCGTCATCCTGATTTTACAAAATTTCCCTGCTGATAATGTGTAGATTGATAATCAAGATCAACGAATCATCTGGGATTCTTGGAGGTTTTATCCTGCTATATTTTCCTTGATATCTAACATTACTCTATGGCATAATACGATACTGCTTTGCCAACTGTAGTTGCAAGGCTTTCCCAAACCTTAGACAATCTTAATGTACCCAAAGGCTGCTTTCGCTATAGTAATTGTTTTACTCCATTATTTATTGAGAATTGAATCATATTTGGTTGCATTTACTTAACTACTTAAATTAGTCGATTTAAATTAGGCTTGCGTGAGAGTTATAGGAGTGATGTTTAGTGGTTAATTAACATGTGCAGGAGGGAAAGAGTGGAATGGGATTACACAAAACGCACTGGCAAAGGTACTTGAAGGTTAGAAAATAGATTAACTTTTTTTTTATTGTAGGTGAGGAGTCCTAGAATGCAGAGGGTTGATTGTGAGACAAACCATGCTGTTGTGAAGATGAAAAGATGTGAGTGTCAATACCAATATGTTGTATTTATATCGTCATGCGAAGCATTTAGGTGTTTCAAACAGAGGGTTTGAGATTAATGAGGAATGTGTGGAGGAAACTGATATACGGCGGGGATGGTTATTGATGGAGAGTCTTCTTTCTAAAGTGCTTGTGAGGGACTTATTTACCTGGCAATAAAAGCCATCTGTGACAAACTTGAAAAAGCCAATTGACAAGGTAAAACTCATTTTTTTTGTTTTGCAGTTTTTAAATGTGTTTGTTGATCTTACGGATTTTTTATGGATTATGAAGTATGATGATTTTTTTGTGTTATTGAAGGTCCCCTTGTCATTTCAGATATCACCAAGACAGGATCTTGGTTACAGTGGAACTAAAGGACACAAAGCATTGGTGAAATGTATGTTTTACAAGTTATTCCATCTGTACTGCATGATTTGAAACTTGGTTCATGTTTCCTGGGTTATTTCTGATCTGTTTTTGTATTGTAAATATACTTTCCCCCTTGATGTTATCCGTGTGGGGGGGGGGGGGGGGGGGGGGGGGGGGGGGTTAGGATATTGCGTAGGTTGAAAGATGCCTGTGGTTGTTGAGGAGTTTGAAGCTAAAGTTGACATGAAGGTTTGCTTAAAACACCCCTCTTATGAGGACTCCGTTCTATATGATTATGTACAAAAATGTCCCTTGAGTTTTCATTCATGCATCTTCTCTAGTTTCCTGTTTTTGGCAGGTTGAGTGTTGCCTACGTTTGGTTACAGGAGTTTTCCCCCTAATAATCTTTTGAGCCTCAAAAACTCTGTGGGATGTGTGGGAAGATTGTGACAACAAAGTGCTGGTGAAATTTGGAAAGATGATTCAACAAACTGATCAACTTGTGTAGAACTTTCCCTTGACCAGCAAATTTATGATTGTTTTGATGCTGCAGGATCCAAGGGGGCTACTTTTAGAGAGGTGGGCATTGGGTTCTTGTACTTGTCTCATTGATTCTGTTGCAACTCTGTAGGTTAAAAATGCACTTTTCTCTTCAATATTTCATTTATGGTTTTCTATTGGCCAATCAATAAAAAAAATCGAGGAGAGAAGTGTTTTCTAACATTTTTCTATAATCCATGACCCTTCCACTCCCCTACTGCCTCCCAAAAAAGTATATTGTTTGACCTTTCACTCCAATTATGTGCTACACTTTATGTGCATTTATTTAGCCAATGAAAATGACTCAAATTTTCCTATAATGGCAAATTGCTTTTTGCTTTCACCGTTATCTTTAGCACTTGATATTTTGTTGTCTTTTTAGTATGTAATGCTGTTTGCTATAATTTGATGGTATCTTTGCAAAATATCTTGTGCTTCCTCTTTTCTACACTGAATTTTTTTTCTGACTTCAATTATTTTTGCCAAAAACTCAATATATCTATGAGCAGGTTGGGGTATGGAGGCTGGGACTTGATAAGAAAAGAAACTATCCTCTGGTTTTGAAAATATGTTGTCTATGTTTGGGATGCACAGGCATGCAGAAATCAATCAAAAGAACCTCCAGAATATCGAGTTTGGACTGCTGGAAATTCAAATTCTGACAACAACCAGATTGCAGTTCTTTGCAAAATCCAAAGCTGTCATTGGTGACAATAATATTTCTAGATTTGAATACTAGCAATGTTGATCGTACCTGTCAGATCTGATGTAGATTTATTAGAGCATGGTAATCAACCTTGGAATTTAATTCTGCTTTGTCTGGAAAACTGAATGAGGAAATTGATACCATGATCAGTATATAGTGGGACTCACACATGAGGATGGCAAAACAAACCTTATTGCATGCTCTGTCCTGGCAATGCTGCCAGATTCACTCCAACATGAGGCCCAGAAGTACAGCTTCCAATGCTGGAAATGTATATAGAGAGCATGCAAATGGAACCTGATGGTGCTTCTATTCAGTTAAAACTCACCCAACTATGTTGACGGCCACATCATTCTGGATCCTCTCAGACACTAATCTCCGCACATGAGCCTTTAACGGCTGGATAGCGCCTTCAGGGAGAAGAAAATTCTGAATGGTTACAGGTATTTCATCATTCACTTCATGAGGCTTAACGCTCAGAGATTGACTATAATTCTTGGTATCGTCTTTGATGTGTCTTGCAATTGTCTTTCCAGCAATCTCATTTTCAAATTTGCTTGTTTTTGTGTAAGGACAAGATATTTCATTTTGATAACCTGAGATACACAAGTGGCTTAAGGAGTCTTGAGGACAAGGGTACAACAAAAATTGACAGGAAGACTGTTGACTCGAATTCTATTAATAAGCTTGAGTCGGCAAGGACAACTGCAAATTGCAGCATCATTAATGTTCCCTGCTGTCACGAAATTGTTGCCCGAGATCGTACCATCCTTAGTGGTTCTTCACCCATCTGTTTCAAGGTTTTCCCTCCTGCACTAATGGGTGAAATTCATGATAGAGTGAGGGTTTTTGAAAAGCAAAGTCCGTGGAGAGAGGGTCATCCAGGCTGAAGGATTAAGGAATCAGTTTCCAAGTGTTAAAATAGTGTAACAAGAACTCAGGAATGCATGTAGGTTCAGAAGAAAAGACTGCTAAATGGGAAAGCCATGCGTGCCAATGGGTCGTGTTAGCAAAAATGGGCCAGTGCTTCGGCTGCTTCATATTTTTTTGTGGGAATCATCTAAGTAGTTTGCCTGAATGGAACCGGTGATATTGTCATCTGGGGCATATTTCATATGCTTACAAGTTGTTTTTGAATTAGAGTCTGTCATTGATGCCATTCCCAATTGAGCTGTTCTTACAAGTGGCAGGATCTGCTACAAAAGTATGATGATTAATGATTGAAAAGTGCAAGACGGGGTTTGCGTCGCTCTCTGATCTTCCCTATATTGAATAGAATACAGATAACATTGTTTGGATAGTAGGGCCACAAACAGCGATTAATCATATGAATCCAATTGACATTTTACGTCGATTGAAGGGTATTGTTTCTTGGTCAAAAATGACTTTGCACACATTCTTAACTTCTTGTTTCATAGATGTTTGTGTACTTTATTGATCTGTCTTTGTTTATTACTCTTTCTGTTATTATGTTGTGCTTTCGAAAGTTTTTTGATTCAATAAAATCTGTACCTTTACCCAATCGTTCTAGCTTCAGGTTAGCAATATTTAAGATCGTTTTCAAATTCATTACAATCATATACCTATCTACATGTGAATGGGTTCTGCAGTTGGATAAAAAGCAAAGAATCAGTGTATGTGGTTATCACAATGCTAAGGCAGCTGGGGTTTGGTTTCTTCTCCATCATATGCAACAGTCTTCCCCTTTGAACAAGAAAAAATTGTATTTGCATCGCAGTTGTTTTTTCATCAATTGTGCATCAGTCATTCCTACTCACTTTACAATTGTCTCTGGAATGAATTGAACATCTTTCATCTTCAATTATGATCATACCTCTCATCTGGTTCTGTGATGGTTGTAGCTGATTCGTTTTAGTACGTGTATGGGCATTCAGAGGATGGTGTAAAGGCTCCACATGCCAAGATGCCAGCCATGCAATGGAGTTTTCTTAAACCTTATGTTTGAAAGAACCACTTATCAATAGTAGCAGTATCCTAATTTAAGATGTCTTGACCTTCGTTCCAAGAATAAGACACGAATTTTTTCTGTTTAAACAGAGAAGCTGTTGATGAGTATTGGAAAACTCTGGAGTAATGCTGATGCTGCTTGCTCAGTCAAATAGCTGGCGAAACATGCATATTTCCTGGATCTGTTGTCCATGAGGTTATGTGCATGTGTTCTGGTTTGCCAAGTTTTTTCTTGTGTCCTCAACTAAGCCCAGAGCCTTATGATCACTTTCACACGTAGGCATAAATCAAAAAGTTTCATCATGTGCAAGATTATAAGAATATTGTGTTGTAATCCACTTACAAGCCAAGAAATTATACTTATTGCGTGAGCAATTGGTATTCCTTTGACGTCATTATTGATGCATTCGGTTTTTGAATCCTATGGTTGACCATTATACGTGGACACTTTCAATCATGATACTTCAATGAAACACAGAAACACTTGCAATGGTGTGTTCTCATTTGAAATGGACTGGTTTCAGGTTTTCCGTATCACCGATTCATGGGCCTCGGTTCGAAATTATGTCTTCTGATTCAGCGTTGCTGAGCTCCTAAAGAACGGATAGTTGATGGATGATCAGAGCAATAACACTGTCGTATAAAGATTGTGAGAAGATTGGCAAAGGATTCTTAATTTGACTTTACATAGCAGGTTTGATTCTTTAACATCTCCAGGTTTTTTGTCTTCTGTTGTTTGGTAGTTTGTGTTTGCAATTTTGCTTGACCTGGTCTGAATTCTTTCTCTGCTCTGACTTACTAGACAGGATGATAACTATTTTGTTTAGGAAAAAAAGGACTGATTTTTTATCTCATCTGAATATTTCATGCAGGTAATCTATTATCGGTGTCTATTATGATAAGCAACCATCGTCGTCCTTAATAGATTTCAAGGTGTTAAAAATACAAAGCTGAGGAGTGTCAGCCTGCTTGCAAAAGATACAACCCTTCCATCCTCTAAGAAAAAGAAAGAAACCCTTTGGGATCTAGCTCAACAAAGCGTAGGGGGGCAGAAGTGATAACATATATGCACAGTTGGACAGGCAGAGGACTTAGCAAATTTACCTGATTGCTGTTGACCAATTTCATCAAGTTAGAAAAAAAGAATTCTTTCTTCTTCTGAATCATGAGCATTTGGCCAGAACTCCCACGGATGATGATCACCTCGATAATCTGGAAGGACCAGGACTATCTGAAGATGGAGGATATTGTCCTTCATGTATTCAACACATTGTGCTTTTTTTCAAAGATGAAGCCAACACTCCGATCCAGGTTTCCATGGGACAGGATGAAGCTGAATAGGTAAGTGGAAACTACTCCTCTTTATGGCTCTCAAGGGAAACAACCTGTCTGAAGCATGTTATGGATTGATGAAGCATGGTATCTTATGATTGTCTGCTTGTTTAACTTTCCTTAAAAGCAGGGAAGTTAACTTTTGCTTGATCTATTTGACTCATTTGGGAAATATAAATACATGAAGTCTGAATAACTTTTTTGATATAAACCACCTGCTTGGAAATTTTATGGATATTTTCTCTCTAGTTCAACCACAATATTCTACATTGTCACCCTCTTATTTGTCTACCTGGTCAATCTGAGTTGAGTTTAGATTAGTTTTTTTTGTTCCTGATGACATTGTTTGCTATGTTTGGTAGGAGTCATTATGCTCTTTCATTTTTCTGTTTTTTTATGACTTTTCCTTTCTTACAGGCAATTGGTGATCCAATATGCAAGACATCGTGCAGTTCTTGGGGCAAAGTTTCATTCACCGTGTCGATTGGAATAGCACTTCCTGACTTACCTAGCAGAAACCTGGAATTTGCTCGAGAAGTGAATGTCATCCCTGTTTAGGCAAAAACACAAAATTTAGGACCGAGCGGTAATGAAGCTCTGCACCATTCTTGTGTGAGCGCTATGCCAAAGCGCCTGGAGAGAACCCAGAAACAGGTTTCTTAACAAAAAATGACTGCAGTGGTCTCTTGCGATGCTCTGCCAGTGAAGGCTCTTCATGGGAAGTTCTCCAATGCTGTTGAATGTGATATGAAGAAGCAGGTTTGTGAGGAAGTGTGTTTGGGATTGATTTCAAGGAAAAAAGTATTAGAAAAGTCTTAGAGGATGTTTTCCACTACAAGCAAGTGAAGTAAATTGATATCTCTACGAGGGTTGGATCTGGCTCTGAAGAATGGTGTGATTCTAAACACCAAATGTTGAAAGATCATGGTACATCTCTGACACCTCTACAATCACATTTTCTTGTCTTTTCATCTATTACTCAGCATCTATAGTACTGCAATTGAAAATATCATTTTAGTTAGAAATAACTAGATAATTAAGGTTGGCCTTCCTCTGTATTTGGTTTTGGTGAATACTAGGGCTGAGGTAGAGTATTCTTATTTATCTGTTGTTCTCATTGACCAATGTGCATGGCTTTCCATATGAACCACAATTTCATTATTGGCAACTAACAACAGTTTCATACTAGCAACTTCTTTTTTTGAGAATGGTTGCTACTCTTGAGTGCTTTCTCAAAGTGTAATGGCTCAAATACATTTTCATTTCTTGCTAGAATCGAATGGAATCTGAAATGGTTCTGTCAAATAATCCCAAAAGAAAGGACCATGCATGAAACTTTGGCATTGGAAAACGTTAAAGATTCCTGCTCGACAGATCAAGACAATATCAACTTCAATCAGAAGTTTACTAAGCTTTTAGAACGAGAGGGACTAGTGTTCGTAGACAAGTGCTTCAAGTCATTGGCTATTTCTAATGCTGTAAGAAACTATTAAAGCCTTTGTCTTCTGGAGACACCATCAACAGCACCAGAGCTGCAAAATCCTTTTGGCAGAAACTTATACGGCGTTATTCTGAACATGATCTGTTTGCAGCTTTTTTTAGCTACCTCAGATGTGAAAAAAATCTTTGGTTAAAGCATAATTTTCTCATTCTCAAGTTTATTGCAGTTGTTATGGCTGGGCTATGTATGTGAATTGGGAGCCCAAAACAATTTGCATGCTTCCTTCACCGTAAATCATGAGATGAGGACCGCAATATACACTATTTTCTGCTTAGACTCATTTGGTTTTCTAGTGTTGTAGAATAGTACTAAAAATATTATCACCCTCTTTAAAGGTCCTTGCTTTTGCTTACTGGTGAAGTATCGGTCCTTTATTGTTCATGTTTCATAACATCCTTAGACTAATTGATACCGACTTGCTCTATCTCATATATTTCATTTATTCTTTATTCTCACCCTATCCATTCTTATACAACGTGCCTGCATAATTTCGGAAGTCCCTGTAGCGTAAATTATTCTGTAGCATGTCAGAAAAGTCCACAATTTGGCTATTTGCTCTTTAAAGTGGTTGTCTTCACAGTAAAAATCAATTCTTAATGTACTATGTTGCTGATGCCTGAGAGGGTTTGTGCAACTTTGAACTCTGATATAACATCACCAAGCATATGAAAGGTTATTTGAGTATAACTCTACTGGCTTCTTGTGTTTGAAACAGACATGTACCTTGTTAATATTTTCACTTGGTTGAAAGGTGGTCATTTGTGTAAATTTGATAGTAACTTTTGTCTTTCAACTGTCTTCCCTGGTCTCTTGAAGGCTCATGTTTCTTGCTGATTTAATTCATTATAAATAAACCTTTTTTTGACTGTCTCTATTTCCATTCATACCTTTTCTCTCTTATAATTTTTATTAATTTAAGTTAACCTTTTCACCCCTTTCATTCCTTAACTTCTTCCACTATTTGACACGATTGGGGGCGGCAGTGGTGGTCCAGACCTTATGTGCTAATTTTCAACAGTTCCTGACCAGTGTTTCTAAGTCTCATTTCCATCTAATGCTGGAAAGAGGGCTCTGCTAAACTTTCCAGCTTGGGCTTCTTGAAAGAGGAAAAGGGACCTTGTGGTAAGGAGGGCGTTGATCTCTTTCACTGCGGATCATTGCAGTGTGGGTGACATTTTTCAGTTGTTTGCTCAAGTTTTCTTCGGGTGAGTTGTCCATTTCTCCATGCATGCCAGTTGAAGGAGTGGGAGAGGCCGAAGACCTAAGAAGCTTGAAACATCAAAAATAAGGGAAGATGATGAATTGTTTGGATTAGTGATAGGGGCAAAAAATTGAAATCACTGGCAGATAGTGAACTCTTTTCTCGCAGAGAAGAAAGGGCTTTCCTGGTTATTTGTGGTGTCTCTGCATCGTGCAGCAAATGCAACCCATTAATTCTCTAAGACTTGCTCAAAGATTGGGGAGACTTTGTAGCGGTGATCTTCGTTGAGAATGATATGCTCAATTCTGGTTTGGGGTCAGGAAATACAGACTGGAGTGCATCTTGTCACAAACCAATGGGCAGGAAATTCTGAATTTTGGGCATCACTATCCCCTACAGCAACATGGCCCCAGCATGGCACCTTGGGAGGCAAATGACATGCTAATATTTGGAATATCTGGAGCCAAAAACCTTATGATCAAAATCAAATATGAATCCTGATGTCTTTAGGACCATTTATGCTGCTATTAAGAAGGCTGGTGGACCCCAGGGTTTGAGCATGGGAAGAAATTTCCCAAGTTACAGGTTATGCCAGCTGCTTCTTCTTTTTTATTCTTCTTTTCTCCCTAATCTAGAGGGTGGCTTTTTACTTCAACTCTGAAACACACAACATTTTTCCATAAGCCTCTGCTGAATATTTCAAGGTCTTCTTTCAGGAGAAAATATGCATATACATGATAATTGATTGTGCTCCAGAACATTTGGACGAGTTTTGAAAGGTCAGTTTTACTTTTGATCATGTTGAGAAATTCTTTTAATCTAATTAAAGAAGATTCTAAGATGGTGTACCTGCAACAGTGCACTTAGCTGGGTGGTTGTGTGCAATTTTCAATACAATCTTCTTGGTCGGATACCTTCCACTTTCCTCATGTTCTGCCTTCTATTTTGTTATTTTATTGATGGAATATATATAATTAATTTAATAGAATTTTCTCAAACAAAGATAATAGCCAGTGTTTAGGATGGCAAATGTTGGAGAGTTAAATTATCTTGGTTTGGGTGGGCTGTGGGGTGATTTTTGCTCTGAGTTTATGCCAAATTCCAGTGTCATCGCAACCAAGTAGGTTTTCCCATACTTCCTTGTAACAAGGACTGGGGAAACAGGTTGAGGTTGCTGACAACATGCTTATGCACAAACACATTTATATCCTGGACTAAGATGATCATAAACTCCCTTAAATTTCATTTTATCAACTCAGGCCAGGTTTGGTGGCATAAACTTTAACTCAAGAAAAATTATAATGTGCGGTTATTTTGTGCAGGTCAATGCTTATGAATCTGTTCGTGTGGTTGATGCATTATAAATATCGTTCCAAGTACATTCCTGACCTCAAGTGGCTGGTGTCTCGTGCAAGATCTTACCTGCACATTCCAGTGACAAAAGTCCTTGGACTAGCATAGATGATGGCCCATCTTAACATTGCAGCCTGAAATTTATGTAGTTGGTAACTAGTTCACAAAGGGAAGTGGTCATGGATTAATCATGATGTGCACAAAGTTACCATTACTTAATCTTCCTGGAGATTTTGCCATCTTTTGAATGAAACCCAAAATAGCAATTGCAACATGAAAGTCATTTACAAAGAACATGTTAATTTCACCAGAACAGGTTATTGACGGTGAAACCTTCATCTGGTGAGATATGTAATGCCAATATTGCCATGGGATAAATGGAGATGGGACCTATCAATAAGGTTGTCTACAATGGACTTGTACAAGTCTTGTATCTTGGTATTGTGATGCAAAATCCTGGTATAACAGAGGGTATGCTGCCCTTTTCAAATGTAACAAGCATTTCATTCATTATCAGACGTTCTCTTTCCCAGCATAGAATGTTATTCTCAAAAATAAATATAAACAATAAGCAGCGAATGTTGCTGGATGCTTTGGTAATATCATAATGTCTACATCAAAATTTTAAGGTACAAGTATGATCCAATACCTGCTGTGATGTAAATTTAGCCGTGGGCTATATTTGTTAGCAAAAATACCTAGAAAAATTTAATTAATATAATGGAGTTTCGCTTCTCGAAGTAAACTTGTGATTTTGTCAAACTTGCATGTATTTGTACTTTATGCAAATTTGTTTGATTTCAATATAACTCATAAAATGTTGGATATCTGTTTTATGTCTTTACATTTCAAGTTCAAACTCAACTATTGGTTTTAAATTGCTGGTATAACCAAGTTTAATTTTTATGAGATGTTAGTTGAAAGTTTTGAGACTTATTTATTTTTTTGGTGCCTTTTGCTGCAAGCATTGAACAAGTTGCTCCTTTCAGAGATTGTTCATCGGTTATTTTTTTCTAACATGTGCCTTAGGGACACATGCTAAACCCAACAAATGGTGGCTACTTTCACTTCAATAATCTAGAAACATCTGAATCAAATTATGCATTATGGCTGGATTATTGGAATTTCAACCTTTCATTTTACATTTCATTAACAATGTGCCCTTGAAGCACATGTTAGAATTTGACAAAGACTCACTTTCTCTTTCACCTTTTCTCACTTTTGTCGTCAACTATTTTGGCAGGAGCGAATTAATTATACTCCATGTTGATGTATTAAATCCCCAGGTATTCTTATTGGTATTTGTTATCGCTAAAGTTTTTTTTATGTTCTCTGGATTTCTAAATGTCCCATGTCCAGGTTAAGAATTGCCCCAAACCACTCTGTAATTGGAATGGAAATGGGACTCTTTGATTTAAAATAATACTCTCTACAGATTCTAATCCAAAATATTGCTTTTGTTGTAACTAGGCTCATTGGAACGGTTCTTGAAAATCATAACGATTTTACAAAACTCTAAACAGTAAGTAACAACAACAACAGCAATATATATTCATGTAATTTATGCTAGGAATTAATCATTTTTCTAGCACACTATTGTAAACCAATTAATATTGTATTGTTATAACCAAAGATATATTAATTTAATCATGATGACTATGTGTTTATGAACTGATATTGTGCCTCTTAACGCAAAAGAAAGCTTGGCTACACTTAGATAAAAAAAAAAAAAAAATTCGTTCCATGCAGTACGAATGTTCTTTGGGGTATATCAAGTAAATCTACGGTATAAGGTATAATCAAAGTAGAATGTAGATCTAGGACTTTTCACATACACACAAGATTATATCAAATCATGCAACTCATGCCTTCTGAACCATGTTTGGATTATAAGAAAGGGATAGAAAGTGGAAGCAGTTTTTTTTTTTGGGAACTGGCCCAGCATAGAAGTCTAAAATAGTCCAAATGGTCCTATTAATTACTGATTCCAATAACCTATTTTTACCAAGATCTCAACCATGATTTTTAGTGTGGTTTTGAATTGTTTAATACTGTTTTTGAATTGTTTAAATGTTATGATTTAACAATTCGATGAACTTTTTTTTTTTAATAACCCATGCTTCCTAGAGAGCATGAAAGTGTGTCTCAATACCATTCTAATATTGCTCAGGAATGTGTTTTCCTTATTTAGCATCACTATGTCAAGATGACATTAATTTTAACTTCCATAATCTTTTTCGGGGGGGAGAATGCATTACGCATATATTAGCATGTTCAGGCCATTGTGTTTGTTTTAGCCTTAGCCCTAATGAAATTGCTTAGCAATAGAAAGAATGAAATAAATTTTGTACTAATGTCCTCCGTAACATTTCCATGTGTAAATCCATAGCTGAAGCGAACATTTTAATTATTGTTCTGAAATATAATATGTTTTGCCTCATATTTGATCGGGGTCAGTCTAGTAATGATTGTTTTGAAGTTGGATTTGTGGAAAGGTAAATGGCCTTGTACCCCCCCCTTCATATGTTGGCGCGGGGGAGAGATATAAGTGGGTTTGGACCTGACAGATAATTCTGAAATGTAGCTTGTCAATCATGAACGGCCATCATTTTTTTATATATTATTTTGACCCCAATTATCCATTTATGAACATAATTATATACAACCGTATTTTGGTGAAATATTTTTTTTGCGATTATATGCATCATTGATGTTGTGCATTTCTAATTGTTTTTTGTAGAGCTGTTAGAAATTTACTGGTGGAGTTAATGATTTTGGATAAACACCTCAATGTGAGGAAGATGCAACCCCAGTACTACACTCAAGTGCCCCCCCTTGCATTACTGAGAAACTCTCCCCTTGGGAATAGAATTCAGAAGAAAACCAAAGTTGGTTTATATCTCCCGGCGAGCCATTTTCTGTCTTTGCCCAATTCTATTGTATGGGAGTGGCAGCCCTGCTGTAGACGCAGCTTCATAGTATCTGTTTTCCAGTATTTTAGGGAGGCAGCCTCCAGGTTTTCTTTCGAGAGGCACCAAACTAGATGTGTGTACGGTAATGGTATATAAAGTTTCACGTACTTAGGATCTTGTAATTTTAAGGATTATATCTCTGTAGTGAAATTGCAAATAATCTGTAACAGCATGCTGTTTTTAGGTGTTTATACGGCTCTGGATTCCAGGCAATCATTCCTTTATGCGGAAAAGACATGAAGTAAAGAACCAAAGATTAATTAGCCAAGGTCTTCGCACAATCGCATGGCTGAATGCCTGATTATCAAGTGTGGTCCTATCCAGCTTCCTTCCGTTATTGACAGCCACCCAAAATCTCTTGCAGGTATCTACGTGTGTGCAATCAACAACGCAGTAAGTTAGTAAAAGTAAATAGGTTTGTCCTTTTGCTGCTTTAGATTGTAGAGATTGTGCTAGTGGTGGCTGGAGAAGCTTAAGCTGACACTATGAAACCTATGCTCAACAGTGTTTAAACTGCATGAACTCTACTTGTAAATGATTGCAATTATTGTTTCCTAGCAACTGCAGTTTCGGGAATTGAAGGCATGATTTATGTATCTATATGATCTATAATAGATAGTGGAACTCAATCCCCTGTATTATTAAAATTTTTTATTTGGATTTATTTGTGGAGATTGATTTAATTATTCCTAGGTATTTTATTTAGTAGGTTATAAACTTAATCATTTGTTTTTAGTTACTTAAAGGTTTTCAATAAATTATATGTTAATTTATTTTCCTCACCTTACATTGGCCTTTTTAATTCTCAATTAATATTTTATTTTTATTTACTCTCAGCATTAGCTTTGTGTACTAGAGCATAGGTTTTTTATTTGTTTTTACAATGATAAATAATCTTATGGACTTGTTTGTTTATTCTCAAAAATTCAAAACATATCTATAAAACCCTAGATTTGTGAGAAGTTCTCATCAAATGTGTCTTCTGCCTTTCGTTTTTTAGGGAAAAAACAAAACCACAGCTTCAGAACCAAAATTTCTAGAAAGATCAAAACTTTTGAAAGGCCTCCGAAAAGAAACCACCGGATGGTTTTGTCTCAGCTTGCTCGCCGGTTCTCTCTCCCTTGACCTTCTCGAAGATTCCTGCCAAATCTGTACACGTCTTATTTCCTACCAATTCATTTGCCAGCATGGGAGTTAAAAATAGCCCCAAATATTTTGAGAGGGAGAGGACGTGAGAAATATACTTGGGAATTGAACAGGGAAAGTCTTTTTGCCAGTTATACTTTTATTTCTAGTATGTCTTTCATATTGATAAAAAAGAAAAGAAAAAAAAATCGTGAAATATAAAAAGTGAATATTGAAAAAAGAAGGAATGAAAAAGAGTAAGTGACAGTAAGAAAAAAAATGAAAAGAAGAAAAGAAAAGTGATTGAAGTCATCGTTCAACAACCTTCTCAATGATCCGAAAAGATTCATCCACGATTAAATTCAACAATATTAAATTTTTGGTCGGGAAATTAACTTTAACTTTTTAATTTGTTGAATTTTATATCTATTTGATATTGCAATTTAATCATTCAACTTAATTATTGTATTTTTTCATAATATTTTTGTTCTAACAACCAAATTTCATCATTGATATACTGCTAAACTTTGTGGGGAAGTTGTAATTTTTATTTGATTTAATTATTTACACTCAAGGATTAACAATAGCATGCTTAAAATATTTCTCTAATGTATTATGTTCTTAATTAATCTCCATATTAAAAATTAAATAGAATTAAGATCTATTTATTGTATTGTTGATTTCATTTGCTAAGACTTAATTTCAAATTTTTCTAAACCTAGTGTTGCGGAGCATGTGTGTATTAATCATACTTAATGTCTAACTCTATGTCTATAAAATCTTACCAAGACCCGAGCCTTAGTTATGCCTTTAAGGACATTCAAGGAGAACTATAGCTTATGGCAAACTGCATAAAATGAGTCAAATTTGGTCTAAAAAAATGGCACGTTAGAGATTTATTCAAATGAGACCCTCAAATAGCATAAAAAATTACTTCAATAACCATTAAAAGCAAGTTTGACCAAGACACCACCAATATAAATATTATTTAGGTTACTCTAACCTAGCATAACCCTAATGAGCGAGTTGAGACCATGATTAAAATTAGAGGCCCTACTTTTGATAGTTTATCATGAACCCTTGAATTTTTAATTAGTGTATTAGTGACATAGATAGCCTTTTTGATTGATATAACTTATCTAACAATAGGAGAATAAGTTTTGCCAAGATAAAGCTCATTGGTTGAAGCCTATTAGTTTTATTGGAAAAGCGTTGAGAAATTTTTTAGAGATGAGAGGTAAACTTCCCTATCCTGATAGATCTAAAACAAAACACAAATTATAAAAGAAGCACCTACCTCAATCTTATAGAAAAACAATAATAAGAGAGTCTGATGTGTTTGCTTAAGTTGTAAAGGAAGATTAAAGAGATTCTCTAATAGAACTGCCCAAAGGAGGGTGAGTGTAGTATTAAAAGAGTTTCTAGATAAATTATTTACCTTTGAAGATCCCTAATTCTTGGTCTCCTATAGCTTGACATCCAACATGTAATATATTTTGAGTAGCAACATGTTGAGCTTTTTAATTCTTTACACCCCTACATGTGATGGAGAAAATGAAAGATAATCCTTAACTTAACTCGTTTCATGTCCACATTAATAACTAGTATGGCTTGAAAAATAGTCTCTGTTCCATTTCAAAATCTCGGTCATATAGTGTTTTATAGTTACAACATTTAGAAAGTCTGTAGATTTTACTTCCCATGTTTTGCTCATATTAAGAATGTGTTATCAATTGAAGTCTTTTGTATGTAGAGTTTAAAATTGTGACATATTGAGATCATAAAACACAATTCAAGAAAGTATATGAACAATATAACATTTCCAAGTTGATTTTACAATAAGTATCACGAGTATACTTAATGTTAGAGGATTATGTTATATGATTACAGATTAGACCTAAATGATATTCTTAGAATACAAATCATAAATTTCAAGTAAGTAGTGCTGGACCATTCAAAGTGTCACAAATGAATGAATAACATAGTTATGTTCCATTAAATTGCCATACAAGCTTTGATATTAGCTTTACTTTTAAATATGAAGGACTCTTGTTTGTATATGAAACACAACCTATCCTTGAATGCTTTTTTTTGATACCCCTATCCTCATTTATCTATATCATTGACACAAAAAAGAAATATAATTAATGCTACTTTAAATGCACAAATTTATTTAATCTTTTTTTTAATTTTTTACCAAGATGTTGAAATTTAATGGATCTCCATTTTCGTGGATTAGATGACCAGTATCAACCATATTTTTATTGTTCATCCAACCATTATCTTTGGGGACCCATGAAATTAATTTGATTCACGTCGGGTAAGCTCACTTATAGTTAATATTAGAAATTCAAGCTAGGTAAGGAGTTGGATCGAGAAGATTTTTTAGATTGATTAGCTTGACCCAAGTATAATGACAAATGTCAAAAAATTTATTCCTATGCTTTTGACATTATTTTCACAAGATCGATTTACTTAAAGCGCAAGGCAATGACCTAGTAATTAGAAACAAGGGGGAGGATGAGATTATGCATATGAGAGTGAAATCAACTTGGAATGCTCATATCGATATTGCAAGTTTATTTGGGCACCGTTTCATTATTATTAATATCACCGAAAGAGTTGGTTTTGGCCCTGAATTTTGTAATTTACGTTCTAAGGATTAGTTTCCTATGCCAAGAGTTTTGATTTTACTCAAATCAATTCTTTTAGATGCCAATAGAAGCATTTCTGCTAGTGCTTTTGGATGATGAGTTTGTAACTAGTTTTTTAATGAAATTAAAAAGCTGGTCATTCCTACCTTTTGTGCAGCAAACACAAAAATCTCTACGATTCTTTATATATCAATGGATTTTTTTAATTAGATTTGTAATTTTTTAAAAAAAACCCATAATTATATTTTAATAAAAAGTTAACATAACTATAAATTAATCATGTAAAAACTTGTTGAAATTTCTACAAAACCATCAAATTCATTATTAAACTTCCCCCTCCTTTTACTTCACATGGAAACCAAATATTATAAGCTTGCATGTCGTGTGTGTGTGTAATTGAAACCTAAATCAAGATGAAAAATAAGATAGTGACCTTTAATCATGATTGTTCTTATAAGTTGAGACTTTTTTAAGATTTTCCTCTAGATTTTTTCTTGCAAATCTAAGTGTTTTATGGTTTAATGGGCTAAGAGGATTCACCTCTATCTAAATTAACTTTAACTCTTTAAGAATGAGTTGTTTTAACTTTCAAGTCATTTATAGTAATCCTTAAATCTTAACTAAGTTTGAATTCAAGATTTGATTTAGACTATTAATTTTTATTCACTTCACTTGAGTTCCTAGAATTCACTAGATTTGTGGCACTATCGAACCCACCACATAAAAGGATAAAAAAAATTTGAACGTAAAAAAATGATAATAAAAAAAAAATTCTAAGACCCAAGTCATTGATTCAATTTGTAATTTAAAATAATAGTGAATAAAAAAAAGGTAACTACAATAAATAAAACTAACAAAAAAGTGACAATGAAAAAAGGTAAAAAGAAACTAGACCTTAAGCCCAGTTAGAGTATAAAAAAACTTAATTATAAAGGGTAAAATTTATTTTTTTTAAAAAAAAAAGCATAACAAAAAAAACCCATTAAACCAGGGTTAACTCGCAAAATGTATAACCATAAATATAAAATTGAGATAATCTTATTAGAAAAAAAAGTAGGAAAAAAAGCTCAAAAATCAATTCCTAATAATTCAAATGGGAACATAATAACTCTATAGAAATAAAAATGAAAAGAAAAGTTGAAAAAATGATTATGGGATGAAAATCAAGAAAATACATAATAATTTAAAAAATATGATCGAAAAAAACTCGATTAGAGCCCATTTCGGGTGTCAAAGATGCAAAATCTTGATCCAATCATGATATCAGGAGTAATCTCATTTGAAATCAAATTGAATAAAATCATGAAGCTCAATTATAACAACCCAATATTGTAGGACACAAAATAAAAGATCATTTTCCAACAAATAAAAATATGGAATGATGAAATTTGAGATAAATAGAATTTAAAAAAAGAACAAAAAATTACGAATGATATTCATGCGTGTACACATATTTTTTAAAAAAGTAAGAAAAAATTTAAGATTGAAATAATTAAAAGAGGACTTGCTTGTACTATCAGACTAGCAACACAAAATGCAAACAAAAAAAAAAACTATAAAGCGAGTATCACATGCGTTATATCTAATCAATTGATTTAATTTAATTAAAAAAACAAAAATACTTTTAAAAAAGCTAAATTTAACAAGACAAAAAAAGACCTAAGGTAAAACGTGTGTTTATATATATACAACAAAACTAAAAAATTCCAATTAGGATGCAAATAAAAACCAAAGAAAATATTTGAGGATGTCGAAACCACAAAAAAATGAGCTTACAAAAAAGGAAATAAAATCAGATCAAATCTGAGGTGAACCTTTTAAACCCAAGTTTAATATCTTCAAACCTGCAATTCATTAAATTCCCAAACATGAGCTCAATTAAGAAAATCAATACTCGATCAATTTAATATTGAAAGATGAAATAAATTAATTAAAAAAACAAAATTTCTTTTAAAATAATCTAGATTTATGTTTTTAAAAGCAGAGTGGCTAATCTAAAGTTTTTTTTATGATCTAGGGGCAATGTCGTAAAATCACTATTCCAACGAATAGTGATTTTGTTTCTAGAAGGCACATTAAAACCATCATTCCTCCTTTAGTGTTTTACTAAGATTATGTTGCCTTGGTGACATTGCCAAGAGCCCGAGAAAAAAAAAAATAAATGTAAAAAGAAGTGGATAAGGATAAAATAAATTTCAAGCCTCAAGTCATTGATTCAAGTGAACAATTTAAAATAATATATAAAAACAATAACAATAAATAAACTGACAAAACAAACAAATCAACAAAAAAAGATTAAAAAAAAATAATTCATACCTGAGCCTATTAACAAACAACTTAATACTTAACCTAATAAAGGGAAAAACACAAAAAATAAAGGAAAGAAAAAAGGAAAGGTAAAGACTGAAAAAGAAAGAAAGAGAAAACATCAATTTTAAAAAAGGAGAATAAATTCAAGAAAACTCAAGCAAACCTTTTAAACCTGGTTTAATCTTAAGAACTATTGTAACTCATTGAATCTCGAACTAGAAGTTCAATTCAAGAAGTTTAATTGTCAACCGCATTGTAACTTTTGAAGGACGAAAATTGTTGAAAAAGTATTAATAAAAAAATTTGGACAAAAAAAAAAAACACTTTTTTATTATGTTTAAAGTGATGTTATTAGAATTTTTAAGGGGTTGGCCTAAAAAAATCTAGGTGGGGAGAGAGAGGGGTAGGAATTTTTTTATAGATAAATAAATGATTTTCATTATAATTTTATACTTGACTTGGGGTTTAACCTAGAGGTCAAAGACAAGAGGTCACAAGTTGGGAGGGTCAACTCGGTGGTTGACCAATTTTTTTTTTTTTTTTAAATCAAAGTAACCTTTGTTGTTGACCAAAAACAAAATCAACATGTTTTTTGACCCGAGTTTTTATCACTTGGTCAACTCGGGTTTTTGGATCGGGTCAGTTTACTCAATCCTTCTAACTTATTTTTTCTTAGAACTCAGGGTCCTGTTTAAGCTTCGAATTTTGGCCAGGTCTTGTGTCAACCCACCGAGTCAATCTAGGTTTTATAACTAGAATTATTATAAATATTATTAATTTTAAATGTCTTAATCATAAACTAAAGTAACAGAAAAAATAATATCCTATTTTTAAAAAAATATATATATAAGTTTGACAGTAGATATATATTAATTGGATAACATATATTTTTTTTAATATTTTATATGTCTTGTCTATCATAAATAAATAGACATATAAAGGACAAATCTCTTTATCTTGTACACCACTATCAAATACAATTCTAATTCTGCCTCTATTTCTTTCTATCTATATTATCTTTCTTCTTATGTCATCGTTCCGAGACAGTAAAACAAGAGCTATCTTATATTATTTTACTCTTAAAATGAGAAGTAAGACCCTATAGGACTTAGGGACTTGAATACAATAACATGAACATATAATCTATACTAGTTTATGATAATTCAATAGACTTCAAAAGATTAAACACGCCTTTTAATAGTTTACTACATATACCTAGAAGACATCTCTCTAAGAGAACTAAATTAACACTTTAGAATGAAGTCTTTCATATTAAATTTCAACTCACTACCTCTTTAAATTTGAAAGTCTCATCACTCTTAAAACATGAAATCATCTTGTCATAACTTTGCTGAATAGCATCTTATTATCATTATTTCAACATTCTTCTTTAAAAAAATAACATTTTGCTTAAACATGGCTTACCTAAGCCCATTTTTTCCTCCTTTTATGGTGGCTGTCATTTTTATCTAGCAAAAATTCTTTCTTCTCTAATATTTTGACTTTTTCAAGTGACTGTTTTATTTTTGGCTCACTTTTCATTAGCTTGTTTGTTTTTTTCTTTTTATGTGCCTCCTTGGCTATTTTCCATTCTTTTAGAAAAAAGCTCTGTCTCTTTTTCATATTGTTTAATCTTCTTTATATAACTGCACCTATCTCCTGTGCACAGGATTTGTTAGCTTGCATTAAACAATCTTCTTTTTGGCTTGTTCTACCTTTACGAATGTAAGATTATCAATTCTCTTATTACACATTATTATGTTGGCACCTCTAATTTTTCTTATTGTAGAATATAACTTTGTATCCACTCTCTCTTGGGATTTTTTCCCTGTTCATCTACACATGATTTAATTTTTCAAATTGTCTATTAGATCAAAATTAACTATAATACCATGTTATAAATAACCGAGGGGGAAATGGTTAGAAATGAAGTCTTATAATAAATCTTGAAACTTGGATTGTGTTTGGTGATGCTTGTTCCAGGTCTTGGCTACCTTTCTAAGGCACTCTTAAAATATTATCTTGCTACTATTTCCCTTAGCTTTCACATATTTCATAAGCTATTTATCTTTGTTTCATGCTGTTATAAATTATTTTTGTTTTTTTTTTCTTTTCATCTTTAAAGTTTTCTAATTTATAACCAGTATATTATTTTTCTTTTTTTTCCTCCATTAGTCTAATTAGACAACTACATTGCTACAATATTTCTTGTATCTTGAATCTTTATCTATAGAAGATCTTTCTTGCATTTGTCTTGGCCACTCCTCTTATCATGACCTAAGCTAATAGCTTCTTCTATGGTATTCTCTTAGTTATGATAACATTTAAAAACATCTTTTTTTTTATTTTTTTTAATTGTTAACATTGTTGCTATAAATTTTCTTCAATTTTCTTTTCTTTAATTATTGTCTTTCTCTAAACATGACTACTCTTAGCTAAATATCATATCTATTTTATTCCCTAATTATTTCTAACATGGTAGTGAAGCTTAGTTCAATATAGTTGTAACGTTTGAAGAAAATTTTATTTTTTATTAAAATAAATGTGTAGATTAGAGAATGAATGAACAAGTGCCATAAAAAAAATAAAAATTGAAGGTGGCATAGATGATAAAAAAAACTCAATAAAAAAAAATTGAGAACTTGTATCAAGAGAGGATGGAAGAAGAAGCCTATTGAAAATTAAGGCTAAGTGTAAGTCTGAATAACTTTTTGCATGAAAGATGAGATATATTGTGATGTATGCCATGCATTTAATTAAGTAAATCAAGAATCATTTGTATCAATAAATGAAAAAAAAAAAAACCATTAACGACAACCAAATTACTAAAAAAAAAAAAAAAACTGAGAGAATAAAATGTAGATTAGGATTTTTGATTCTTGCAACATGTGTTATGAATCAAAATTGTGTTTAATAATTCTTTGTCTCTTATAATCAATTTTATATTTTACATCAAATAATATAAAAAATAATACATAATTAGAAAGTTGAGAAATAGATGTGAATTTAGATATTTGGTTTCAAAACATTGGACCAATTAACTCGGGTTGTATTTAATAATTTTGTTCCTCTTGGAATCAACGTTTTTATTATTTAATAAAATGATAATATAAAAAAGAGATCCCATAAAAAAAGGGGATAAGGATAAAATTGAAAGATTTTTTTTTAAAAAATGATGTAATCTTATCCACAAAAAACTAAGTACTAATATTTAAATCAATATTCTAATTAAAAACATCATAAAAATTTGTTTAATTAATTTATTTGAAATAATCTTGATTAAATCGAATACCCATTTTAGATCAGGCATCCCCTAGATACACTTAAATCAATTTATTTTAATCTAATTTATATATTAAATAAACAAAATAAAAATAGATCAAAGTTAAAAAAAGAGCTAAACACTTGAATCTTGGTGGCCCATCGCAGCCTAACACATTTATTAGAAAATGGCACATGCATGGGACCTAATAAAGGACAAGCCCCGCGTGCTTGGCCTTTTTTATTTTATAAAAAGTGTGGACAATATGTCTCTAAGCCCTTATAATATAATTTTTAAAAGAAATAAAAGCAAATGAAATGTATTATCAGCTTACCTAGAATCCCAACCACATAATAGTGGCTCGGAAAACTCAAAGTCTATTTTTTGATGTCTTAAAAATCCATCTTTAGCCAATTTTTACCTAAAAAAAACAACCAATAAACATTCTTTGGAACATCAAAAAATCAAATGTTATAATAAATACACTTAAAAACAGTCTAAAAACACAAAATTAAATTGGTAAATTTTTCTCTTTTATTACCTCAATTATCTTTTCAAGTAAGATTAAACAAATGTTCAAAAACACCTTTGTGGAGACCCCATTGTCCGAAAGAACTCAATGATAACAAAGATTTATTTTTTATATATATAGTTGAGAAGTGGGTAAATTAACGACTTATCTCTTTCTTTTAGCATAATTTAATTGATTTTATTCTTTTCACACTTATATTTAGGGAACTGAAAAAATAAACAAAACTGAACTATTAGAATAAAATTAAAATTTTCTCTTAAAACTATAGGGATTGGAAAATAAATAAAGAAAATTAGGGTGAACTTAAAAAGTTAGTTTTTTTCTGTTACTTAAATTTAAGATTGGCCATGAGTTTTTTCTTCTTGTTTTTACATCTTGGTCTTTTTGGTGGAATTTTTTTCTTTCTTTTAAACATTTTGAAAATTTAATTATTACTTTATTCATAGATGGCTGCAATTTAAAAAAAAATGTTTTGAGGAAAAAAATTTATAAAAAAAACTTATAATACTATAAATTACTATAAAAATCTAATTTTTAGTAATATTTCATAATTGTATATTATAATGCAACGAGGAACAGTTGCATGGCTAATGATTCTCAAGGTCAAGGCCATGCATAGTGTAATTAAAAGTCCTATTAATAATTGGAAGTGAAACTGTTTTAAGAAGAGCTGAAAGATACGTACAAAAGCTTTGCATTTATGGGTGAAGACTTTTTTTTTTTTTTTTGTGGGGGTGTTTGGCACGGCTCAACCAGAGTTTTTTTTTATTAAAAATAATATAAAAATACTATTTTAATGTTTTTTAAATACTTTATTTATTAATTTTTTGTTGAAGTACCATTAGAGGGAGAACTTAAAAACGTGAGTACGGCATCGCTTTTTCTTTATTTCTTTTAATATGTTTTTTTGGTTCAAAAAAGGAAAAGGAGAGAGAAAGAGAAAATTAGATTAGCACTAACTACTAGAGTACGCCCTTTGATTATTGGCTTCTTATTTCTATGATTGACTTTTCAAATAGTTAAAGTCACTCTTCAATCTAATCAAGCCACATGCTTTGACACACCAAAGTCTATTGACCCATCTCCACACGTGTTACGGCCTACAGTCCCATATTCCTCCAGCCTCAAATAAATTCGACAGCTACGTGTATGGCCAAGATCACCCACATGCATCATATCCCTCTGCTTTATCAGGCTACACTGAGTCATCCTCCTCATTGGTTCTTCCCCTCTGCCTCTTTAACTCTGCAAGAACCCAGGCTACAGTCACTAAATTCATCGAAAGAAATGAATTTTTAAGTTAAAATTAAGAAAACCAATAAATCTATCGGTTCCAACCCAATCCAATCCATGGCAGAAAATGCAGCTGCTGCTGCTGCAGCCTCTTCTCCTAAAACCTCTCGCCTTCTGCGAATACAAATTATAGACCCATCGTCACAACCACAACCACAGCCACATCAAGCCAGCCGGACCTTTGACGAAAACACTTAACACGGACAAAACTTAACACAGACACAGACACAAAAACCTATCCAATTTACCTCAAAACACACATATCTCTTCCTCTCCTTCACTGGACCACTCCCAAATCTCCTCTTCCGCCTTCTCTTCCAACCTCAGCAACAGCAACAGGCAACCGGTTTTGCAGCAACAACCGCAGCAAGCAGAATGTGCACCGCAATTGTCCGGGCTATCAAATCCCAACAAAACTCTTCAAAGATCTCCTTCCCATGGTCCACGGCTTTGAGCCAAAATTAAAACCACAAAAACAACAGCAGAACCAATACGGTGGCGTTTTGAGGCAGCAGCACAAGGGATTATACGGGCAAATTGAATTTTGGTAGGGTCTGCCTTCAATTCAACTAGAATTCGCAGCAGAATCAACAATTGGGATGGTGCCAATTTGTCTCGCCTCAGCACTTTCTCGGCCAGACTGGCCACCTTCCTATGTTCACTAGACGGCGCAAAAGGGCTGCTGCTTGCCGGCCTGCCGCTCAGTTGAACTTGCCCTCACAAATTGTTGGCTTCAGTATGTGTTTGATTGGTTTAAAGTTACCACTTTTTATGCGGCGAGTGTTTGGCTTACAAAGTCGCTATTGTTTTATTGGTTAATTGCGTGCGTTGTTGAACATAGCTTTGTTTAGTGTTAATTTGTGCTCTCGATACAGTTGTTAGCGTTGGTAAGAATTCTGGATGTTTGTTGTTGTTTTTGATGATGATGATGTTTTATGTATTGGTGTGAGTTTGTCAGAAAATTTCAATGGATTATGTTAGTGATCTGCTTTGGTTTTCAAAGGCAGCAATTGAGATTGTTTTGTTTTAGGAGTTTTTTTTTTAGGCAGTTCATGAGTCAAATTAGTTTTGATGAGGGTGTTTCAGAGTTACTAATTATAGGGTACTCAACAATATGCAGTAACGACAGTGATCTATTCATTGAATTTGTGGCGCAGTTGTTTGGCTAGGTAAAGGCTAGGTTTTTTTTTTTTTTCAAGTTGAAAAATTATAGTAGTATCGATCAAATTTTTGTTTATTGCTATTTGGGATATGAAATCTACTTATTTTAGTGCTTGGTACTTACAGGTGACAAATTACTTGAAAATTTTGGCTGGATATCAGTGTTATAAGAAAATCATTTCTACGTGATGATCAATTGATAGTATATTACTGTTTAAATACTTAAATTTTAGAAGGATATCCAATTACATAATATTTCTGAGCTCAACCAATTGAATTCAGCAGATGATAAGCTTTGAAAACAGTGTGCTTCTTTTTAATCATTGTATGATTGAGTAGTTGATTGCATCAATAGAATCTGTTGCTTCCGTCTAAGCTGATTATTTATTACATTTGTGATTGAGCCAGCAAAATGATATAAATGATCAGAATAAAGATTTTTTCTAAAACAATTGCACTTTTGGATGTAGCCGAGGCAGAAAGCTGGTTAGCCCAAGGGTCCCAATTCCATTCTGGTGATTCTCCGGGGCAGTCCTTGCAAGGGATACAAGCAATGGAAGTGATGGGATCGCTAAATTTGTCACAACTAAGACCTAATGGGGCACTTGCATATGCTCAACAGCGAATGGGTGCAGGGTCAATGAGGCAGCAACTGGTGCAACAAAATTCGCTCACCTCTCAGGTTTGAGTTTTCTCTGATCACATCACCTTCTTCACTTTCCAGTAACTGGATTTGATGACGACTCCAGTTTCTGTAAAGCTCGGTTCAAATTTTTTTAATTTCAAATGATGTTCTTAATCATTTTTTACTTGTATAATTTTGCTAGCAAGTCCTATTTCTCTGAAGAGTCATACTGTATAAGGCAGTTGTTTTCTTGTAAAGGGTGGTTTTTCAACCTTGTCTCTCTTATGCTTCTGCAATTTGTTTTAGTGTTTTTCATGATGCGTGGTTCTTTAATTATACTTAATAAGCATAAATGGATTTGAATGTGAGAAGTATTGTGTAATCTCATGTTGTTTGGTTCTTGCACTTACATGTTGTATGGGATATACATGTGCTTCTTTTGATGAATTGGTTTGATTGTTTTTTCTTTCATTAAAGCACCGAGTGAATACAACAGCATATTACTACTCACTTTAGACATTGGGCTTTCCAAGAATCTTGTAATCCTCTTTTCTATGATCGAGTATTTGATCCTTCCTTCTGTAAGAACAGAAAAATGTTTACTGATCATTCTCCGTTTAGTTTTGCTGTTGTAACGTGTAACTTTTGCAATCATGTGCTTTACTTTTGATTTGTGTGCACGAACATCTCTCTGAAACTGTAGGTTCAAAGCCTACAAAGAACACCATCACTGGCATATATGAACCATCATAATGCACAGCCAACTATGATGCAGAGCTCTCTGTCGCAGCAACAGTGGTTGAAGCAAATGCCAACTATGTCTGGTCCGCCTTTCCTTCACTCCGTCTTCAACAGAGGCACTCACAGGCTCTCTTGCAGCAGCAATTGGCTTCATCTGGTCAACTGCACCAGAATTCAATGGCACTGAACTCACAACAGTTATCCCAGCTGGTACAGCAGCAGCCCCAAATCGGACACCAACAACTACAGCAGCAGCAGCAGCAACAGCAACTTACTACAGCAACAGCAACAGCAACTACTTGCAGCAACAGCAACAGCAACAACAACAATCACAGCAACAGTTGCAACAAGTGTCTTTGCATCAGCAGCAGCAAACATCAACAACAATCTCCAAGGATGCCAGGACCCCAGGCCAGAAAACTCTTAGTTTGACAGGATCACAGCCAGATGCAACAGCATCTGGAACAACTACACCAGGGGGGAGTTCAAGCCAAGGAACAGAAGCAACTAATCAACTTCTCGGGAAGAGAAAGATACAGGACTTGGTTTCACAGGTCTTTTCAGCATTTCACTTTCTCTTCTCTATTCTATTCTGTTAGCTTTATGCCATGTTTTTTCTTGTCTTCCAATTCTTCATGATAAATGTGCCATGTTTTTCATCTTTCGGGTACTCAGGTGGATTCTCGTGGAAAGCTAGATCCTGAAGTTGAAGAACTTTTTCTGGAAATTGCCGATGACTTTATTGATTCAGTGAGGCTTGCTAACATTCACAACTTTTTCTCCATGTGTGTGTGTGTGTGGCTGTATGTGAATTCCTTCAGATATAAAGATTTAGTCTCTCTCTCTCTCTCTCACACACACACACACATGACATGGCATGTATGCGTAGTTTTCTGTGCTATTTTTTCAAAGTTTTACTGCATTTAGATTTTAAGTTTAGACACTTCACAATATTTTTACTCTACATTTATATGAATATTACTGATGAGTTGATGATTGCGTGTGGGGTTTTTACTGTTCATTAAGGCTTCAATGCAAGTGGGAATCAGAGAACAATGTGAGTGAAAAACAGGAAGTTTTACTCCAGATATTTTGCCTGATTTTTAATTGTTGTAAATCACTGAATCTTGCTTTATAGAAATATTTCTTGGTTGTAGATTTACTTAGAAATATATTACTGTTATAGACTGTTGAAGTTTAAACCATTTTAGGTTTCAGAAGACCTTTCCTTTTGGTTTTCTTTTCCTTAACTTCATCCCAATTAACAAGGAATTTCAAAGAATTTACTTATAGTTAGATATTAAGGGCCATTGACTGGTGCAATGGTAAAATTTTTTGCCTTGCAACAAAGAGGTTGGATGTTAAAAGTTGAGAGGAGCTACTTATTACAAAAAAGCAAAAGGGTATATTATCTCCAAATTTAACCTTAGTGAGAGAATATATGATCAGAGAAGAAACCTTCTCCTAGTGTTTCAAAGGCCCTTAAGAAGCTTTATTTGATGTAAAAACTTGATAGTTTGAATAGCAGTATCAAACATAAAAGCTTGTTCTTGATGTCATCAAGTATCACCTTCTATGAGAACCCTTCATTAATGTATGAGCAATTTCCTTAATTTTCTTGCATGAAAAACTTCTGTAGTAATTCTTGTGCTGTTTAACCTTCTTTATTGCATTGCTCAACTGTTCTTGTGGATAGCCCACTCATTTAGGATGAATTTTGATTATGGTCAACTACTCAGGTTTTGTGGCGAAGCGTGAAAACATTGGTCAATGGTACATGCATTCATTTCAATATGTAGACTACTCAAATCCTACTTTGTAGTTTTCTGAAATGCAATATGCTGGATTGTTTTTACTCCTTTTGGTTCTAATGGTCCTACACACTCCCTAAATTAGTGGAAGAAGTCTTCTTTTGTTCATGGATTAGCGATAGAACTGGTTCATTCAGGTAAAAAAAATAAACATGGATAAATTATAAATCATGTAGGATAAGCAATTAAATATTGCTTGGGGTTTTTGGTTGGATCTGCTCTATCCTGAGAAATGTTTGCCTATAATTCATGGTATTTTTATGAGTAGTTATTGCATACATGATCATGTTATTACTGTTTAACTTGTCTACCAAATATTATGCAATAACATTCGTGGGAGGATGAATTAAATCCTTTACTTTCAAATGTTTGTTAGAGAAACTCATTTCTGCTATCAAAATGCAGGTGGACCGCATTTGCTTGCAGTTTGGCTAAGCATCGGAAATCTTCAACTTTAGAGTCCAAAGATATATTGCTGCACTTAGGTTTGTGCTTTAACATATAGTATTTGCATCAGCAATTTTATGTCATATATTGGAACATTGATATGTGGTGCACAGATTTATTCTTTGGTTTTATAGAATGCTCTTATTGATTAGAAAGAGAATGAGGGTAGAGTATCTGATTAAAAAAAGTAGGAGCTGCGCAAGTGGTTGTGGAACATGCATGGTGAGCAATGAGTGAACTCCAGTTGCTGTAAGGCTTAACAATGGTTTCATGTAATCCATTTGACTTCATTGTTATCATAAATACTTTCTTTTGGTTTCTTATCTACACCCGTGATGTCATGATTAGTTAATATGAAAATAGAGAAAGGAATAATTTTTGCTTAGATGTGTAGTGAATAGCTTTTGTTCAGCTGGCTGAACTTTAGGTTTCTGTCAAGAATGTTATAGTTTAAAACTGTCTTTTCAAAATTCTTTGTCGTGAAAAAATCTGATTAATTTTGGATTGTATCCTGTATGGAATCATATATATAAAGGGTAATGAGTCCATTGATGAAATATTTATTTATTTTCTCAAACCAAGTTTGAACAACATTACTCGAATTTGAAAACTAGTAGTCACCCCCCCCCCCACCCCAAAAAAAAAAAAAAAAAAAAATGGATCTATTAATAGCATGCACTGCATGTTAGTTAACAATGATATTGATAAATTTGCTTTTGCTTTCTTATTTTGAAGTGAAGCATAAGGAGTTTTTTTATGAGTTTGAGACTTGAAAACTGTGTGCAGAGAAAAACTGGCATTTGACAATTCCTGGATTTTCATCGGAGAGAGGATGCACCAAAGTAAACCTGTTAGCATTTGGAATATCTGTTAATTATAGTATTTTTTTTCTTTCTCATTATCAATGTCAATAACTTTATTTAAGATTGAAATACAATGTACGTTGGATGAATTTCTGATGGAAGTCCGAAAGTTTTGTATCTACAGTTCTTTTTTATGAACTTTATGATATTTTTTACAGGTTATTTATCCACTAATCATTATATTTTTTGTTATCATGCAAATTATGAAGCTTATCCAATTATTATTCTAGAACATCAATTTGATTTGAATTATAAACCATTATAATCCTGTAACCTGTAATGTCATTTCCTAACACACACACACACATGACTACAGGTGTTCATGTTTGGTCATTCTTGAAACACTGCAAAAATTCATTAATTTGTCTCATGGCTAAATACATGTTGTCATTGGGTTTAATAATATGCAGGTTGGGCCTAGTGATTCCCACAAGAAGCGTCTTGATATGGTTAACTACACTCTTCCATATATGTTGTTTATTTCTTACACCCCCACCCATCTTGTTGGGTATAAAGCTGATTTCTTTCACTTGTAATGTTGAGTAAGATTCGTGCATTGATGAGGTCTTCTCAGTCTGATGAAAACCATAGTCAATCCTAAAGCGATTGATAAGAACAGGGCCATTGGCAACCCAGCTGTTAATAATCACCTGATTTAAGACCTTACACCAAGTTCAGAGCTGGTTGGTTTCACAGTCAACTGGTTCTCCAATGTATCAGCAGATTACACGGTTTTATTTGATTTAGGTTTTTGTTTCTGATATGGACTCAATGCAGTTTGATTTAAACTGCCTAGACTTTGCTGGTGAGAATTTTTATTTCATCTTTCAATTGTGTGCGTGTGTGAAATGTACATTCTGGCAACAAATTAGAGATTGCTCTGCATGTCCTTATCAATGCTGGAAAAAAATACCCTGCTTGCAAGAGATGATAGGTTACTGGTACTCTTTGCATTGATGACAAAGCAACTAACATGGGTCTAGAAAGAAAAGTAGTGCATAAATTGTCATCACTCATCATTTAATGCATGGAAGGGATTTGCCTTTTGTGATTTTCTGATTT
>CM055348.1:24994673-25011386 GCA_029228515.1 Populus alba x Populus x berolinensis | reverse complement strand
AAACTATCTTTCAAGTATTAGAAACATAGATCCTACTTACTTTTTCTTAAAAAATTATTTTTAAAATTTCAAAACATTTAAACTATCAATCAACTATCAGAAACATAGATCCTACTTATTTTTTAATAAAATTATTTTCATAATTTTAAAACATTTAAACTATCTTTCAAGTATCAGCAACAGAGATCCTATTAAGTTTTTTAAAATAAATTATTTTTATAAATTTGAAAACATTCAATCTATCTTTCAAGTATGACAAAACTGAGATTCTACTTTCTTTTTTTTAAAAATTATTTTTAAAAATTTGAAAACATTAAAACCTATCTTCCAGTATCAGAAACAGAGATCCTACTTACTTTTTTTAAAAATAAATTTATTTTAAATTTTCAAAAATCAAAACTATCTTCCAAGTATCAGAAACAAAGATCTTACTAACTTTTCTTAAAAAATTATTTTTAAAATTTCAAAAACATTTAAACTATCAATCATCTATCAGAAACATTGATCCTACTTAATTTTTTAATAAAATTATTTTCATTATTTTCAAAAACTTATACTATCTTCAATAGTTTATCAGAAATAGAGATCATACTTACTTTTTTTTGAAAAAATATTTTTTGAATTTGGGGGGGGAAAAAACATTTAAACTATCTTCCAAAGTAAATAGAAACTGGAGATTACTTATTTTTTTAAAAAAAATAAATTATTTTTAAAATTTGAAAACGTTTAAACTATCTTTCAAGTATTAGAAACATGATCCTACTTACTTTTCTTAAAAAAATATGTTTAAAAATTTCAAAACATTTAAACTATCAATCAACTATATTAAACATAGGTCCTACTTAATTTTTTAATAAAATTATTTTCATAATTTTAAAACATTTAAACTATCTTTCAAGTATCAGCAACAGAGATCCTACTAAGTTTTTTTTTAAAATATTTTTATAATTTGAAAAACATTCAATCTATCTTTCAAGTTTGAGAAACAGAGATTCTACTTTTTTTTTTAAAAAAATTTATTTTTAAAATTTAAAAAATTAAAACTATCTTCCAAGTATCAGAAACAAAGATCTTACTAACTTTTCTTAAAAAATTATTTTTAAAATTTCAAAACATTTAAACTAACAATCAACTATCAGAAATAGAGATCCTACTTATTTTTGGAAAAAAATTATTTTCATAATTTTAAAACATTTTAAACAATCTTTCAAGTATCAGCAACACAGATCCTACTTACTTTTTCTAAAAAATTATTTTTAAAACTTGAAAACATTAAAACTATCTTTAAAGTATGAGAAACAGAGATCCTACTTACTTTTTTAAAAAAATTATTTTCAAAATTTTCAAACATTTAAACTATCTTCAAAGTATCAGAAATAGAGATCCTACTTACGTTTTTTTTTTAAAAAATATTTTTATAATTTGAAAACATTTAAACTATCTTCCAAGTAATAGAAACAGAGATTACTTATTTTTTTTAAAAAAAAATTATTTTTAAAATTTGAAAACGTTGAAACTATCTTTCAAGTATTAGAAACATAGATCCTACTTAAGTTTTTAATAAAATTATTTTCATAATTTTCAAACATTTAAACTATCTTCAAAGTATCAGAAATAGAGATCCTACTTACTTTTTTTTGAAAAAATATTTTTTGAATTTGAAAACATTTAAACTATCTTCCAAGTAATAGAAACAGAGATTACTAGTTTTTTAAAAATTAAATTATTTTTAAAATTTGAAAACGTTTAAACTATCTTTCAAGTATTAGAAACATAGATCCTACTTACTTTTCTTAAAAAAATATTTTAAAAATTTCAAAAACATTTAAACTATCAATCAACTATAAGAAACATAGATCCTACTTAATTTTTTAATAAAATTCTTTTCATAATTTTAAAAGATTTAAACTATCTTTCAAGTATCAGCAACAGAGATCCTACTAAGTTTTTTTAAAAAATATTTTTATAATTTGAAAATGTTCAATCTATCTTTCAAGTATGAGAAACAGAGATTCTACTTTCATTTTTTAAAAAATTATTTTTAAAATTTCAAAACATTTAAACTAACAATCAACTATCAGAAATAGAGATCCTACTTATTTTTGGAAAAAAATTATTTTCATAATTTTAAAACATTTAAACAATCTTTCAAGTATCAGCAACACAGATCCTACTTACTTTTTCTAAAAAATTATTTTTAAAACTTGAAAACATTAAAACTATCTTTAAAGTATGAGAAACAGAGATCCTACTTACTTTTTTAAAAAAATTATTTTCAAAATTTTCAAACATTTAAACTATCTTCAAAGTATCAGAAATAGAGATCCTACTTACGTTTTTTTTTTGAAAAAATATTTTTATAATTTGAAAACATTTAAACTATCTTCCAAGTAATAGAAACAGAGATTACTTATTTTTTTTTTTAAAAAAAAATTATTTTTAAAATTTGAAAACGTTGAAACTATCTTTCAAGTATTAGAAACATAGATCCTACTTAAGTTTTTAATAAAATTATTTTCATAATTTTCAAACATTTAAACTATCTTCAAAGTATCAGAAATAGAGATCCTACTTACTTTTTTTTGAAAAAATATTTTTTGAATTTGAAAACATTTAAACTATCTTCCAAGTAATAGAAACAGAGATTACTTATTTTTTTAAAAAAATAAATTATTTTTAAAATTTGAAAACGTTTAAAACTATCTTTCAAGTATTAGAAACATAGATCCTACTTACTTTTCTTAAAAAAATATTTTAAAAATTTCAAAACATTTAAACTATCAATCAACTATCAGAAACATAGATCCTACTTAATTTTTTAATAAAATTCTTTTCATAATTTTAAAAGATTTAAACTATCTTTCAAGTATCAGCAACAGAGATCCTACTAAGTTTTTTTTTTAAAATATTTTTATAATTTGAAAATGTTTAATCTATCTTTCAAGTATGAGAAACAGAGATTCTACTTTCATTTTAAAAAAATTATTTTTAAAATTTCAAAACATTTAAACTAACAATCAACTATCAGAAATAGAGATCCTACTTATTTTTGGAAAAAAATTATTTTCATAATTTTAAAACATTTAAACAATCTTTCAAGTATCAGCAACACAGATCCTACTTACTTTTTCTAAAAAATTATTTTTAAAACTTGAAAACATTAAAACTATCTTTAAAGTATGAGAAACAGAGATCCTACTTACTTTTTTAAAAAAATTATTTTCAAAATTTTCAAACATTTAAACTACCTTCAAAGTATCAGAAATAGATATCCTACTTACGTTTTTTTTGAAAAAATATTTTTATAATTTGAAAACATTTAAACTATCTTCCAAGTAATAGAAACAGAGATTACTTATTTTTTTTTTAAAAAATTTATTTTTAAAATTTGAAAACGTTGAAACTATCTTTCAAGTATTAGAAACATAGATCCTACTTAAGTTTTTAATAAAATTATTTTCATAATTTTCAAACATTTAAACTATCTTCAAAGTATCAGAAATAGAGATCCTACTTACTTTTTTTTGAAAAAATATTTTTTGAATTTGAAAACATTTAAACTATCTTCCAAGTAATAGAAACAGAGATTACTTATTTTTTAAAAAAAATAAATTATTTTTAAAATTTGAAAACGTTTAAACTATCTTTCAAGTATTAGAAACATAGATCCTACTTACTTTTCTTAAAAAAATATTTTAAAAATTTCAAAACATTTAAACTATCAATCAACTATCAGAAACATAGATCCTACTTAATTTTTTAATAAAATTCTTTTCATAATTTTAAAAGATTTAAACTATCTTTCAAGTATCAGCAACAGAGATCCTACTAAGTTTTTTTAAAAAAATATTTTTATAATTTGAAAATGTTCAATCTATCTTTCAAGTATGAGAAACAGAGATTCTACTTTCATTTTTAAAAAAATTATTTTTAAAATTTCAAAACATTTAAACTAACAATCAACTATCAGAAATAGAGATCCTACTTATTTTTGGAAAAAAATTATTTTCATAATTTTAAAACATTTAAACAATCTTTCAAGTATCAGCAACACAGATCCTACTTACTTTTTCTAAAAAATTATTTTTAAAACTTGAAAACATTAAAACTATCTTTAAAGTATGAGAAACAGAGATCCTACTTACTTTTTTAAAAAAATTATTTTCAAAATTTTCAAACATTTAAACTATCTTCAAAGTATCAGAAATAGAGATCCTACTTACGTTTTTTTTTGAAAAAATATTTTTATAATTTGAAAACATTTAAACTATCTTCCAAGTAATAGAAACAGAGATTACTTATTTTTTTTTTAAAAAAAATTATTTTTAAAATTTGAAAACGTTGAAACTATCTTTCAAGTATTAGAAACATAGATCCTACTTAAGTTTTTAATAAAATTATTTTCATAATTTTCAAACATTTAAACTATCTTCAAAGTATCAGAAATAGAGATCCTACTTACTTTTTTTTGAAAAAATATTTTTTGAATTTGAAAACATTTAAACTATCTTCCAAGTAATAGAAACAGAGATTACTTATTTTTTTAAAAAAATAAATTATTTTTAAAATTTGAAAACGTTTAAACTATTTTTCAAGTATTAGAAACATAGATCCTACTTACTTTTCTTAAAAAAATATTTTAAAAATTTCAAAACATTTAAACTATCAATCAACTATCAGAAACATAGATCCTACTTAATTTTTTAATAAAATTCTTTTCATAATTTTAAAAGATTTAAACTATCTTTCAAGTATCAGCAACAGAGATCCTACTAAGTTTTTTTTAAAAAATATTTTTATAATTTGAAAATGTTCAATCTATCTTTCAAGTATGAGAAACAGAGATTCTACTTTCATTTTTAAAAAAATTATTTTTAAAATTTCAAAACATTTAAACTAACAATCAACTATCAGAAATAGAGATCCTACTTATTTTTGGAAAAAAATTATTTTCATAATTTTAAAACATTTAAAACAATCTTTCAAGTATCAGCAACACAGATCCTACTTACTTTTTCTAAAAAATTATTTTTAAAACTTGAAAACATTAAAACTATCTTTAAAGTATGAGAAACAGAGATCCTACTTACTTTTTTAAAAAAATTATTTTCAAAATTTTCAAACATTTAAACTATCTTCAAAGTATCAGAAATAGAGATCCTACTTACGTTTTTTTTTGAAAAAATATTTTTATAATTTGAAAACATTTAAACTATCTTCCAAGTAATAGAAACAGAGATTACTTATTTTTTTTTAAAAAAAAATTATTTTTAAAATTTGAAAACGTTGAAACTATCTTTCAAGTATTAGAAACATAGATCCTACTTAAGTTTTTAATAAAATTATTTTCATAATTTTCAAACATTTAAACTATCTTCAAAGTATCAGAAATAGAGATCCTACTTACTTTTTTTTGAAAAAATATTTTTTGAATTTGAAAACATTTAAACTATCTTCCAAGTAATAGAAACAGAGATTACTTATTTTTTTAAAAAAAATAAATTATTTTTAAAATTTGAAAACGTTTAAACTATCTTTCAAGTATTAGAAACATAGATCCTACTTACTTTTCTTAAAAAAATATTTTAAAAATTTCAAAACATTTAAACTATCAATCAACTATCAGAAACATAGATCCTACTTAATTTTTTAATAAAATTCTTTTCATAATTTTAAAAGATTTAAACTATCTTTCAAGTATCAGCAACAGAGATCCTACTAAGTTTTTTTAAAAAATTATTTTTATAATTTGAAAATGTTCAATCTATCTTTCAAGTATGAGAAACAGAGATTCTACTTTCATTTTTAAAAAAATTATTTTTAAAATTTCAAAACATTTAAACTAACAATCAACTATCAGAAATAGAGATCCTACTTATTTTTGGAAAAAAATTATTTTCATAATTTTAAAACATTTAAACAATCTTTCTAGTATCAGCAACACAGATCCTACTTACTTTTTCTAAAAAATTATTTTTAAAACTTGAAAAACATTAAAAACTATCTTTAAAGTATGAGAAACAGAGATCCTACTTACTTTTTTTAAAAAATTATTTTCAAAATTTTCAAACATTTAAACTATCTTCAAAGTATCAGAAATAGAGATCCTACTTACGTTTTTTTTTGAAAAAATATTTTTATAATTTGAAAACATTTAAACTATCTTCCAAGTAATAGAAACAGAGATTACTTATTTTTTTTTTAAAAAAAATTATTTTTAAAATTTGAAAACGTTGAAACTATCTTTCAAGTATTAGAAACATAGATCCTACTTAAGTTTTTAATAAAATTATTTTCATAATTTTCAAACATTTAAACTATCTTCAAAGTATCAGAAATAGAGATCCTACTTACTTTTTTTTGAAAAAATATTTTTTGAATTTGAAAAACATTTAAACTATCTTCCAAGTAATAGAAACAGAGATTACTTATTTTTTTAAAAAAATAAAATTATTTTTAAAATTTGAAAACGTTTAAACTATCTTTCAAGTATTAGAAACATAGATCCTACTTACTTTTCTTAAAAAAATATTTTAAAAATTTCAAAACATTTAAACTATCAATCAACTATCAGAAAACATAGATCCTACTTAATTTTTTAATAAAATTCTTTTCATAATTTTAAAAGATTTAAACTATCTTTCAAGTATCAGCAACAGAGATCCTACTAAGTTTTTTTTAAAAAATATTTTTATAATTTGAAAATGTTCAATCTATCTTTCAAGTATGAGAAACAGAGATTCTAACTTTCATTTTTAAAAAAAATTATTTTTAAAATTTCAAAACATTTAAACTAACAATCAACTATCAGAAATAGAGATCCTACTTATTTTTGGAAAAAAATTATTTTCATAATTTTAAAACATTTAAACAATCTTTCAAGTATCAGCAACACAGATCCTACTTACTTTTTTCTAAAAAATTATTTTTAAAACTTGAAAACATTAAAACTATCTTTAAAGTATGAGAAACAGAGATCCTACTTACTTTTTTAAAAAAATTATTTTCAAAATTTTCAAACATTTAAACTATCTTCAAAGTATCAGAAATAGAGATCCTACTTACGTTTTTTTTTTGAAAAAATATTTTTATAATTTGAAAACATTTAAACTATCTTCCAAGTAATAGAAAACAGAGATTACTTATTTTTTTTTTAAAAAAAAATTATTTTTTAAAATTTGAAAACGTTGAAACTATCTTTCAAGTATTAGAAACATAGATCCTACTTAAGTTTTTAATAAAAATTATTTTCATAATTTTCAAACATTTAAACTATCTTCAAAGTATCAGAAATAGAGATCCTACTTACTTTTTTTTGAAAAAATATTTTTTGAATTTGAAAACATTTAAACTATCTTCCAAGTAACAGAAACAGAGATTACTTATTTTTTAAAAAAATAAATTATTTTTAAAATTTGATAAACGTTTAAAACTATCTTTCAAGTATTAGAAACATAGATCCTACTTACTTTTCTTAAAAAAATATTTTAAAAATTTCAAAACATTTAAACTATCAATCAACTATCAGAAACATAGATCCTAGTTAATTTTTTAATAAAATTCTTTTCATAATTTTTAAAAGATTTAAACTATCTTTCAAGTATCAGCAACAGAGATCCTACTAAGTTTTTTTTTAAAAATATTTTTATAATTTGAAAATGTTCAATCTATCTTTCAAGTATGAGAAACAGAGTTTCTACTTTCATTTTTAAAAAAATTATTTTTAAAATTTCAAAACATTTAAACAAACAATCAACTATCAGAAATAGAGATCCTACTTATTTTTGGAAAAAAATTATTTTCATAATTTTAAAACATTTAAACAATCTTTCAAGTATCAGCAACACAGATCCTACTTACTTTTTCTAAAAAATTATTTTTAAAACTTGAAAACATTAAAACTATCTTTAAAGTATGAGAAACAGAGATCCTACTTACTTTTTTAAAAAAATTATTTTCAAAATTTTCAAACATTTAAACTATCTTCAAAGTATCAGAAATAGAGATCCTACTTACGTTTTTTTTTGAAAAATTATTTTTATAATTTGAAAACATTTAAACTATCTTCCAAGTAATAGAAACAGAGATTACTTATTTTTTTTTTAAAAAAAAATTATTTTTAAAATTTGAAAACGTTGAAACTATCTTTCAAGTATTAGAAACATAGATCCTACTTAAGTTTTTAATAAATTATTTTCATAATTTTCAAACATTTAAACTATCTTCAAAGTATCAGAAATAGAGATCCTACTTACTTTTTTTTGAAAAAATATTTTTTGAATTTGAAAACATTTAAACTATCTTCCAAGTAATAGAAACAGAGATTACTTATTTTTTTAAAAAAATAAATTATTTTTAAAATTTGAAAACGTTTAAACTATCTTTCAAGTATTAGAAACATAGATCCTACTTACTTTTCTTAAAAAAATATTTAAAAAATTTCAAAACATTTAAACTATCAATCAACTATCAGAAACATAGATCCTACTTAATTTTTTAATAAAATTCTTTTCATAATTTTTAAAAGATTTAAACTATCTTTCAAGTATCAGCAACAGAGATCCTACTAAGTTTTTTTTAAAAAATATTTTTATAATTTGAAAATGTTCAATCTATCTTTCAAGTATGAGAAACAGAGATTCTACTTTCATTTTAAAAAAAATTATTTTTAAAATTTCAAAACATTTAAACTAACAATCAACTATCAGAAATAGAGATCCTACTTATTTTTGGAAAAAAATTATTTTCATAATTTTAAAACATTTAAACAATCTTTCATAGTATCAGCAACACAGATCCTACTTACTTTTTCTAAAAAATTATTTTTAAAACTTGAAAACATTAAAACTATCTTTAAAGTATAAGAAACAGAGATCCTACTTACTTTTTTAAAAAAATTATTTTCAAACTTTTCAAACATTTAAACTATCTTCAAAGTATCAGAAATAGAGATCCTACTTACGTTTTTTTTTGAAAAAATATATTTATAATTTGAAAACATTTAAACTATCTTCAAAGTAATAGAAACAGAGATTACTTATTTTTTTAAAAAAAAAAATTATTTTTAAAATTTGAAAACGTTGAAACTATCTTTCAAGTATTAGAAACATAGATCCTACTTAAGTTTTTAATAAAATTATTTTCATAATTTTCAAACATTTAAACTATCTTCAAAGTATCAGAAATAGAGATCCTACTTACTTTTTTTTGAAAAAATATTTTTTGAATTTGAAAACATTTAAACTATCTTCCAAGTAACAGAAACAGAGATTACTTATTATTTTTTAAAAAATAAATTATTTTTAAAATTTGAAAACGTTTAAACTATCTTTCAAGTATTAGAAACATAGATCCTACTTACTTTTCTTAAAAAAATATTTAAAAATTTCAAAACATTTAAACTATCAATCAACTATCAGAAACATAGATCCTACTTAATTTTTTAATAAAATTCTTTTCATAATTTTAAAAGATTTAAACTATCTTTCAAGTATCAGCAACAGAGATCCTACTAAGTTTTTTTTTTAAAAATATTTTTATAATTTGAAAATGTTCAATCTATCTTTCAAGTATGAGAAACAGAGTTCTACTTTCATTTTTAAAAAAATTATTTTTAAAATTTCAAAACATTTACACTAACAATCAACTATCAGAAATAGAGATCCTACTTATTTTTGGAAAAAAATTATTTTCATAATTTTAAAACATTTAAACAATCTTTCAAGTATCAGCAACACAGATCCTACTTACTTTTTCTAAAAAATTATTTTTAAAACTTGAAAACATTAAAACTATCTTTAAAGTATGAGAAACAGAGATCCTACTTACTTTTTTAAAAAAATTATTTTCAAAATTTTCAAACATTTAAACTATCTTCAAAGTATCAGAAATAGATATCCTACTTACGTTTTTTTTTTAAAAAATATTTTTATAATTTGAAAACATTTAAACTATCTTCCAAGTAATAGAAACAGAGATTACTTATTTTTTTTTTTAAAAAAATTATTTTTAAAATTTGAAAACGTTGAAACTATCTTTCAAGTATTAAGAAACATAGATCCTACTTAAGTTTTTAATAAAATTATTTTCATAATTTTCAAACATTTAAACTATCTTCAAAGTATCAGAAATAGAGATCCTACTTACTTTTTTTTGAAAAAATATTTTTTGAATTTGAAAACATTTAAACTATCTTCCAAGTAACAGAAACAGAGATTACTATTTTTAAAAAAATAAATTATTTTTAAAATTTGAAAACGTTTAAACTATCTTTCAAGTATTAGAAACATAGATCCTACTTACTTTTCTTAAAAAAATATTTTAAAAATTTCAAAACATTTTTAATCTATCAATCAACTATCAGAAACATAGATCCTACTTAATTTTTTATTAAAATTTCTTTTCATAATTTTAAAAGATTTAAATTCTCTTTCAAGTATCAGAAAGAGAGATCCTACTAAGTTTTTTTAAAAAATATTTTTATAATTTGAAAATGTTCAATCTATCTTTCAAGTGATGAGAAACAGAGGATTCTACTTTCATTTTTAAAAAAATTATTTTTAAAATTTCAAAAAATTAAGGCTAACAATCAACTATCAGAAATAGAGATCCTACTTATTTTTGGAAAAACAATTATTTTCATAATTTTATAATCATTTAAACAATCTTTCAAGTATCTGCAACCATCAGATCCTACTTACTTTTTCTAAAAAATTATTTTTAAAACTTGAAAACATTAAAAATATGTCTTTTAAAGTCTTATGAGAAACAGAGATCCTACTTATTTTTTTAAAAAATTATTTTCAAAATTTCAAACATTTTAACTATCTTCAAAGTATCAGAAATAGAGATCCTACTTACGTTTTTTTTTTAAAGAATATTTTTATAATTTGAAAACATTTTAAACTATCTTCCAAGTAATAGAAACAGAGATTACTTATTTTTTTTTTTTCAAAAAATTATTTTTAAATTTGGAAAACAGTTTTGAAACTATCTTTCAAGTATTAGAAAAATAGATCCTACTTACGTTTTTCATAAAATTATTTTTCATAATTTTCAAACATTTTTAAAACTATCTTCAAAGTATCAGAAATAGAGATCCTACTTACTTTTTTTTGAAAAAAAATATTTTTTGAATTTGCAAAACATTTACAAACTATCTTCCAAGGAATAGAAACAGAGATTACTTATTTTTTAAAAAATAAAATTATTTTTAAAATTTGAAAAACGTTTTAAACTATCTTTCAAGTATTAGAAACATAAGATCCTACTTACTTTTCTTAAAAAAATATTTTAAAAATTTCAAAACATTTAAACTATCAAATCAACTATCAGAAACATAGATCCTACTTATTTTTTAATAAAGTTCTTTTCATAATTTTAAAAGATTTAAACTCTCTGTCAAGTATCAAGCAACAGAGATCCATACTAAGTTTTTCTTTAAAAAATATTTTCATAATTTGAAAATGTTCAATCTATTCTTTCAAGTATGAGAAACAGAGATTCTACTTTCATCTTAAAAAAAATTATTTTTAAAATTTCAAAACATTTAAACTAACAATCAACTATCAGAAATAGAAGATCCTACTTATTTTTGGAAAAAAAATTATTTTCATAATTTTAAAACATTTTTAACAATCTTTCAAGTTTCAGCAACACAGGATTTATCCTACTTAACTTTTTCTAAAAAATTATATTTTTTAAAACTTGAAAACATTAAACCTATCCTTTAAGTATGAGAAAACAGAGATCCTACTTACTTTTCTTAAAAAAAATTATTTTCAAAATTTTCAAAACATTTAAACTATTCTTCAAAGTATCAGAAATAGAGATCCTACTTACGTTTTTTTTGAAAAAATATTTATATAATTTGAAAACATTTAAACTATCTTCCAAGTAATAGAAACAGCGATTACTTATTTTTTTTAAAAAAATAATTTTTTAAAATTTGGAAAACGTTGAGAAACTATCTTTCAAGTATTAGGAAAACATCGATCCTACTTAAGTTTTTATAAAAATTATTTTCATAAATTTCAAACAATTATTACACCACACTTCAATAGAAACAGAAATAGAAGAACCTACTTATATTATATTGAAACCACATATTTTTTGCATTTGAAAACCTATTAAACTAATACAAGAAACCTACCAGAGATAACTTATTATTTATTAAAAAATAAATTATTTTTAAAATTTGAAAACGTTTAAACTATCTTTCAAGTATTAGAAACATAGATCCTACTTACTTTTCTAAAAAAAATATTTTAAAAATTTCAAAACATTTAAACTATCAATCAACTATCAGAAACATAGATCCTACTTAATTTTTTAATAAAATTCTTTTCATAATTTTAAAAGATTTAAACTATCTTTCAAGTATCAGCAACAGAGATCCTACTAAGTTTTTTTTTAAAAATATTTTTATAATTTGAAAATGTTCAATCTATCTTTCAAGTATGAGAAACAGAGATTCTACTTTCATTTTTAAAAAAATTATTTTTAAAATTTCAAACATTTAAACTAACAATCAACTATCAGAAATAGAGATCCTACTTATTTTTGGAAAAAAATTATTTTCATAATTTTAAAACATTTAAACAATCTTTCAAGTATCAGCAACACAGATCCTACTTACTTTTTCTAAAAAAATATTTTTAAAACTTGAAAACATTAAAACTATCTTTAAAGTATGAGAAACAGAGATCCTACTTACTTTTTTAAAAAAATTATTTTCAAAATTTTCAAACATTTAAACTATCTTCAAAGTATCAGAAATAGAGATCCTACTTACGTTTTTTTTTAAAAAATATTTTTATAATTTGAAAACATTTAAACTATCTTCCAAGTAATAGAAACAGAGATTACTTATTTTTTTTTTTTAAAAAAATTATTTTTAAAATTTGAAAACGTTGAAACTATCTTTCAAGTATTAGAAACATAGATCCTACTTAAGTTTTTAATAAAATTATTTTCATAATTTTCAAACATTTAAACTATCTTCAAAGTATCAGAAATAGAGATCCTACTTACTTTTTTTGAAAAAATATTTTTTGAATTTGAAAACATTTAAACTATCTTCCAAGTACAGAAACAGAGATTACTTATTTTTTAAAAAAAATAAATTATTTTTAAAATTTGAAAACGTTTAAACTATCTTTCAAGTATTAGAAACATAGATCCTACTTACTTTTCTTAAAAAAATATTTTAAAAATTTCAAAACATTTAAACTATCAATCAACTATCAGAAACATAGATCCTACTTAATTTTTTAATAAAATTCTTTTCATAATTTTAAAAGATTTAAACTATCTTTCAAGTATCAGCAACAGAGATCCTACTAAGTTTTTTTTAAAAAAATATTTTTATAATTTGAAAATGTTCAATCTATCTTTCAAGTATGAGAAACAGAGATTCTACTTTCATTTTTAAAAAAATTATTTTTAAAATTTCAAAACATTTAAACTAACAATCAACTATCAGAAATAGAGATCCTACTTATTTTGGAAAAAAATTATTTTCATAATTTTAAAACATTTAAACAATCTTTCAAGTATCAGCAACACAGATCCTACTTACTTTTTCTAAAAAATTATTTTTAAAACTTGAAAACATTAAAACTATCTTTAAAGTATGAGAAACAGAGATCCTACTTACTTTTTTTAAAAAATTATTTTCAAAATTTTCAAACATTTAAACTATCTTCAAAGTATCAGAAATAGAGATCCTACTTACTTTTTTTTTTAAAAATATTTTTATAATTTGAAAACATTTAAACTATCTTCCAAGTAATAGAAACAGAGATTACTTATTTTTTTTTTTTAAAAAAAATTATTTTTAAAATTTGAAAACGTTGAAACTATCTTTCAAGTATTAGAAACATAGATCCTACTTAAGTTTTTTAAAAAAATTATTTTCATAATTTCAAACATTTAAACTATCTTCAAAGTATCAGAAATAGAGATCCTACTTACTTTTTGAAAAAATATTTTTTGAATTTGAAAACATTTAAACTATCTTCAAGTATAGAAACAGAGATTACTTATTTTTTTAAAAAAATAAATTATTTTTAAAATTTGAAAACGTTTAAACTATCTTTCAAGTATTAGAAACATAGATCCTACTTACTTTTCTTAAAAAATATTTTAAAAATTTCAAAACATTTAAACTATCAATCAACTATCAGAAACATAGATCCTACTTAATTTTTTAATAAAATTCTTTTCATAATTTTAAAAGATTTAAACTATCTTTCAAGTATCAGCAACAGAGATCCTACTAAGTTTTTTTTAAAAAATATTTTCATAATTTGAAAATGTTCAATCTATCTTTCAAGTATGAGAAACAGAGATCTACTTTCATTTTAAAAAAAATTATTTTTAAAATTTCAAAACATTTAAACTAACAATCAACTATCAGAAATAGAGATCCTACTTATTTTTGGAAAAAAAATTATTTTCATAATTTTAAAACATTTAAACAATCTTTCAAGTATCAGCAACACAGATCCTACTTACTTTTTCTAAAAAATTATTTTTAAAACTTGAAAACATTAAAACTATCTTTAAAGTATGAGAAACAGAGATCCTACTTACTTTTTTAAAAAAATTATTTTCAAAATTTTCAAACATTTAAACTATCTTCAAAGTATCAGAAATAGAGATCCTACTTACGTTTTTTTGAAAAAAATATTTTTATAATTTGAAAACATTTAAACTATCTTCCAAGTAATAGAAACAGAGATTACTTATTTTTTTTTAAAAAAATTATTTTTAAAATTTGAAAACGTTGAAACTATCTTTCAAGTATTAGAAACATAGATCCTACTTAAGTTTTTAATAAAATTATTTTCATAATTTTCAAACATTTAAACTATCTTCAAAGTATCAGAAATAGAGATCCTACTTACTTTTTTTGAAAAAAATATTTTTTGAAATTTGAAAACATTTAAACTATCTTCCAAGTATAGAAACAGAGATTACTTATTTTTTAAAAAAATAAATTATTTTTAAAATTTGAAAACGTTTAAACTATCTTTCAAGTATTAGAAACATAGATCCTACTTACTTTTCTTAAAAAAATATTTTAAAAATTTCAAAACATTTAAACTATCAATCAACTATCAGAAACATAGATCCTACTTAATTTTTTAATAAAATTATTTTCATAATTTAAAAGATTTAAACTATCTTTCAAGTATCAGCAACAGAGATCCTACTAAGTTTTTTTTTAAAAAATTTTTTTATAATTTGAAAATTTAATCTATCTTTCAAGTATGAGAAACAGAGATTCTACTTTCATTTTAAAAAAATTATTTTTAAAATTTCAAAACATTTAAACTAACAATCAACTATCAGAAAATAGAGATCCTACTTATTTTTTAAAAAATTATTTTCATAATTTTAAAAACATTTAAACTATCTTTCAAGTATCAGAAACACAGATCCTACTTACTTTTTCTAAAAAATTATTTTTAAAACTTGAAAACATTAAAACTATCTTTAAAGTATGAGAAACAGAGATCCTACTTACTTTTTTTAAAAAAATTATTTTCAAAATTTTCAAACATTTAAACTATCTTCAAAGTATCAGAAATAGAGATCCTACTTACTTTTTTTTTAAAAAATTTTTTATAATTTGAAAACATTTAAACTATCTTCCAAGTAATAGAAACAGAGATACTTATTTTTTTAAAAAAAATTATTTTTAAAATTTGAAAACGTTGAAACTATCTTTCAAGTATTAGAAACATAGATCCTACTTAAGTTTTTAATAAAATTATTTTCATAATTTTCAAACATTTAAACTATCTTCCAAGTATCAGAAATAGAGATCCTACTTACTTTTTTTTGAAAAAATATTTTTTTGAATTTAAAAACATTTAAACTATCTTTCAAGTATCAGCAACAGAGATCCTACTTAATTTTTTAAAAAATTATTTTTAAAATTTGAAAACATTAAAACTATCTTTCAAGTATGAGAAACAGAGATCCTACTTACTTTTTTAAAAAAATTATTTTAAAATTTTCAAACATTTAAACTATCTTCAAAGTATCAGAAACAGAGATCCTACTTACTTTTTTTTTAAAAAATATTTTTTATAATTTGAAAACATTTAAACTATCTTCCAAGTATCAGAAACAGAGATTACTTATTTTTTTTAAAAAAAATATTTTTAAAATTGAAAACATTTAAACTATCTTTCAAGTATCAGAAACATAGATCCTACTTAAGTTTTTAAAAAAATTATTTTCATAATTTTCAAACATTTAAACTATCTTCAAAGTATCAGAAACAGAGATCCTACTTACTTTTTTTTGAAAAAATTTTTAAATTTGAAAACATTTAAACTATCTTCCAAGTAATAGAAACAGAGATTACTTATTTTTTTTTTAAAAAATAAATTATTTTTAAAATTTGAAAACATTTAAACTATCTTTCAAGTATTAGAAACATAGATCCTACTTACTTTTTTTAAAAAATATTTTTAAAATTTCAAAACATTTAAACTATCAATCACTATCAGAAACATAGATCCTACTTAATTTTTTAATAAAATTATTTTCATAATTTTAAAACATTTAAACTATCTTTCAAGTATCAGAAACAGAGATCCTACTTAAGTTTTTTTAAAAAATATTTTTATAATTTGAAAATGTTCAAACTATCTTTCAAGTATGAGAAACAGAGATTCTACTTTCATTTTTAAAAAA
>CM055348.1:24970026-24993894 GCA_029228515.1 Populus alba x Populus x berolinensis | reverse complement strand
TAAAACGTATAAACTATCTTTCAAGTATCACAAACAGAGATCCTACTAACATGTTTTAACAAGTTATTTTTATAATTTGAAACATTTAAACTATCTTTCAAGTATGAGAAACAGAGATCCTACTTTGTTTTCTTAAAAAACTATTTTTAAAATTTTACAACATTTAAACTATGAATCAACTATCATAAACAGAGATCCTACTTATTTTTGTATTAAAATTATTTTGATAATTTGAAAATATTTAAACTATCAAGCAACTATCAGAAACTGAGATTCTACTTCTTTTTGTATTAAAATTATTTTGATAATTTGAAAACATTTAAACTATCTTTCAAGTATGAGAAACAGAGATCCTACTTAGTTTTCTTAAAAAAATATTTATAAAATTTAAAACATTTAAACTATCAATTAACTATCAAAAACAGAGATCCTACTTATTTTTGTAATAAAATTAATGTCATAATTTGAAACATTTAAACTATCTTTCAAGTATCAGAAACAGAAATCATACTTACTTTTCTTGAAAAATTATTTTTAAAATTTCAAAACATTTAAACTATCAATCAACTATCAGAAACAGAGATCCTACTTATTTTTGTAATAAAATTATTTTTTATAATTTGAAAATATTTAAACTATCTTTCATTATGAGACACAGAGATCCTACTTATTTTGTATTAAAATTATTTTGATAATTTCAAAACTTTTAAACAATCTTTCAAGTATGAGAAACAGAGATTCTACTTATTTTGTAACAAAATTATTCTCATAATTTGAAAACAATTAAACTATCTTTCAAGTATGAGAAACAGAGATCCTAATTTACTTTTCTTGAAAAATTATTTTTAAAATTTCAAAACATTTAAACAATCAATCAACTATCAGAAACAGAGATCCTACTTATTTTTGTAAAAATAATTTTTTATAATTTGAAAATATTTAAAACTATCTTTCAATTATGAGACACAGAGATCCTACTTATTTTTGTATTAAAATTATTTTGATAATTTCAAAACTTTTAAACAATCTTTCAAGTATGAGAAACAGAGATTCTACTTATTTTTGTAACAAAATTATTCTCATAATTTGAAAACAAATAAACTATCTTTCAAGTATGAGAAACAGAGATCCTACTTATATTTCTTAGAAAATTATTTTAAAATTTCAAAACTTTAAAACTATCAATGAACTATCAGAAACAGAGATCCTACTTGTCGATACACGACGTCGGGCGACGGCTCCGCTCATTTTTGTTTATTTAACAAAAAAGATTTGTTTAATTGGGGGAAATGAAAATTATATTGGAGTCGCCATCTAGTAATTTGAGGGAACTAGAAATCCCAAATTAGACACTGGTTCCAGAGATTCGGGTACTGGGTTAGTTATGATTAAGGGAAGGTAGACACCACCCTTAAAACATCCTTTCAAAAGAAAGGTTACCCTTACTTGTGTGTTTTTTTTATTTGATTTAAATGCTATTATATTTTGAGCTTATTTGCAATTTTGTTTTTTTTAAAAAAAATAGTTAACGTCGGTCCCTAAAATTTGGAGACACGTTAAAAATGACATCAGTCCTAAAAATAGGAGACTCGTCTAAAATATTGACGTTTAACCCTAAAAAGGAGAAGTACGTCTGAATTACCAAAAAAACTATGGACATAATCCATATTTGGTATTTAAACTTTTGACATCGGTCCTTTTATGAAAAAGAGACGTGTCGATAAAATATTCGTTTATAAAATAAAACTATTTTGATATCGTTGAGATATGGGTATAACTATATTTGAAAATTGGGCTTTGGACCCACGAATGATGACATAAAGGATGGGTGTTGGACCCGCGTTGTTATTTTTTTTATTATTATTTTTTTGTTTTACAACATGCAAGAAAATTTATATACAAAATAAAAAAAAAATATTAGCAATCTAAATAAAATTTACATGAGTGACACAGTATAGATAAAAGACTGAAATACCCTCAAGATTTCTTGAAAAATTACGAAAATGCCACTGGCGGCGCGTGTGTCTCACGCGCTGTCACTGTTGACGATGGCGAAATTTTCCGGCGAGATTTCTGGCCAACCGATGGTCGGTTCTGGTAGATCTGAGGTCGAGGATTCTGTTGGTGTTGGTCTCGACGGCCGTTGATGGCTGACGAGGGAGAATCGACGACTTGAAGCTTCGGTGGCCGGCGACGATCGCGGGCCTTTTTCCGGCCAGATGAGGCGGCGAAAACGATTAAAACCGCCGGGGGTTTGCTTTAAAACAGTGGATCAACGTTTCTGTGGTGGTTATGAGGCGTGATATGGCCGGAAAGTGGAGATCAGAGGAGAGAGAGAGAGTCGCCGGCGAGAGGAGAGAGATGCTCCGAGATTTGCTACGGTGCGGACGCGTGTATGGTGTACCGGTGCCCACTGAAGGATGGTAACCGTTGGATCTTGGATGAAACGATCGGATGGCTGTGATTGACTAGATCAGCAGGTTGATCGACGGCCCAGATTGTCTGGTTTTTGATTCTGTGTGGCGCGGTGCACCGAAAGCTCGGTGCACCGGATGACGTGGCGCAACGGGATTAAATCCTGGAATATTTAACGGCTGAGATGTGTTGGTTATGTTTGGTATTTTTTTAAATTGTTTTTTTAAAAGACAATATCCTACTCTCCTGAAGAAAAACTAAAAAATTTAGGAATTATCAATCGATACTTTCTTTTTCTTTCTTTTTTTTTTCTCTCTTCCTCCTTTTTTCTCTCTTTCTTTTTTTTTTTCTCTGCCCCCCTCTCGTGGCTATTTTATAGCCACGGGACAACAACCATAAATTTGTTTATTATATATACTAAGAATAATGCACACAACTACCATAATTTTGTTTTATTTTTAAATAAAAATAAATATTGCACACAACTACCATAATTTTGTTTTATTATATATTATAATAAATATTTACATGGGTAAAACTAAAAAATTCAAATCAGTATTAGAAAAAATCCTGTTTCAACCGCTAAAAAATGGAATACCAAAAAAAACATTTGATGGGTATCGACCCGATGAACGGGTTTTAGTCGAAAATGACGGTTTTGACCCGAGACAAACCCGAAACTTATTTTTTTACCCTGGTCGACATGGTTTGACCCGTATTGACCCCGGTGAACTCGGTTTTGGTCAGAAATGACGGTTTTGACCCGAAACAGCCCGAAACTCATTTTTTTGCCCTGGTCAACATGGTATGACCTGTATTGACCCGGTGAACCCGATTTTGGTCGAAAATGATGTTTTTGACCCCGAAACAGCCCGAAACTCATTTTTTTTACCCTGGTCAACATGGTATGACTCGTATTGACCCGGTGAACTTGGTTTTGTTCAGAAATGATGTTTTTGACCCGAAACAGCCCGAACCTCATTTTTACCCAGTCGACATGGTTTGAATGAAGAGATGCGGTTGACTCGAGAGGAAAAAAATATATATATTTTTGAATTTCAAATTTTTTTCTTAATGTTTTTTTTTTGGATTTTTTTGAAAATATATAAAAAACATGGGTCAAAAATTGGGTAGCAACACTACTTATTTTTGTTTTAAAATTATTTTGATAATTTGAAACATTTAAACAATCTTTCAAGTATGAGAAATAGAGATCCTACTTATTTTTGTAATAAAATTATTTTATAATTTAAAAAATTTAAACTATCTTTCAAGTATCACAAACAGAGATCCTACTAACATTTTTTAAAATGTTAGTTTTATAATTTGAAAACATTTAAACTATCTTTCAAGTATGAGAAACAGAGATCTTACTTAGTTTTCTTAAAAAATATTTTTTTAAATTTTAAAACATTTAACTATGAATCAACTATCAGAAACAGAGATCCTACTTATTTTTTTTTAAAATTATTTTGATAATTTGAAAACATTTAAACAATCTTTCAAGTATGAGAAAGAGAGATCCTACTTATTTTTGTAACAAAATTATTCTCATAATTTGAAAACAATTAAACTATCTTTCAAGTATGAGAAACGAGATCCTACTTACATTTCTTAAAAAATTATTTTTAAAATTTCAAAACATTCAAACTATCAATCAACTATCAGAAACTGAGATCCTACTTATTTTTGTATTAAAATTATTGTTATAATTTGAAAACATTTAAACTATCTTTCAAGTATGAGAAACAGAGATCCTACTTATTTTTGTAAGAAAATTATTCTCATAATTTGAAAACATTTAAACTATCTTTCAAGTATGAGAAACAGAGATCCTACTTATATTTCTTAAAAATTATTTTTAAAATTTCAAAACATTAAAACTATCAATAACTATCAGAAACAGAGATCCTACTGTTTTTGTATTAAAATTATTTTCATAATTTGAAAATATTTAAACTATCTTTCAATTATGAGACACAGAGATCCTACTTATTTTTGTATTAAAATTATTTTGATAATTTCAAAACTTTTAAACAATCTTTCAAGTATGAGAAACAGAGATCCTACTTTTTTTGTAACAAAATTATTCTCATAATTTGAAAACAATTAAACTATCTTTCAAGTATGAGAAACAGAGATCCTACTTACATTTCTTAAAAAAATATTTTTAAAATTTCAAAACATTTAAACTATCAATCAACTATCAGAAACAGAGATCCTACTTATTTTTGTATTAAAATTATTGTTATAATTTGAAAACATTTAAACTATCTTTCAAGTATGAGAAACAGAGATCCTACTTATTTTTGTAACAAAATTATTCTCATAATTTGAAAACAATTAAACTATCTTTCAAGTATGAGAAACAGAGATCCTACTTATATTTCTTAAAAAATTATTTTTAAAATTTCAAAACATAAAACTATCAATCAACTATCAGAAACAGAGATCCTACTTTTTTTGTATTAAAATTATTTTCATAATTTGAAAACATTTAAACTATCTTTCAAGTATGAGAAACAAAATCCTACTTACTTTTCTTAAAAAATTATTTTTAAAATTTCAAAACATTTAAACTATCAATCAACTATCAGAAACAGAGATCCTACTTATTTTTGTATTAAAATTATTTTCATAATTTGAAAACATTTAAACTATCTTTCAAGTATGAGAAACAGAGATCCTACTTACATTTCTTAAAAAAATATTTTTAAAATTTCAAAACATTTAAACTATCAATCAACTATCAGAAACAGAGATCCTACTTATTTTTGTATTAAAATTATTTCATAATTTGAAAACATTTAAACTATCTTTCAAGTATGAGAAACAGAGATCCTACTTACTTTTCTTAAAAAATTATTTTTAAAATTTCAAAACATTTAAACTATCAATCAACTATCAGAAACAGAGATCCTACTTGTTTTTGTATTAAAATTATTTTCATAATTTGAAAACATTTAAACTATCTTTCAAGTATGAGAAACAAAGATCCTACTTACTTTTTTAAAAAATTATTTTAAAATTTCAAAACATTTAAACTATGAATCAACTATCAGAAACAGAGATCCTACTTATTTTTGTATTAAAATTATTTTGATAATTTGAAAACATTTAAACTATCTTTCAAGTATGAGAAACAGAGATCCTACTTACATTTCTTAAAAAATTATTTTTAAAATTTCAAAACATTTAAACTATCAATCAACTATCAGAAACAGAGATCCTACTTATTTTTATATAAAATTATTGTCATAATTTGAAAACATTTAAACTATCTTTCAAGTATCAGAAACAGAGATCCTACTTACTTTTCTTAAAAAATTATTTTTAAAATTTCAAAACATTTAAACTATCAATCAACTATCAGAAACAGAGATCCTACTTATTTTTGTATTAAAATTATTTTCATAATTTGAAAACATTTAAACTATCTTTCAAGTATGAGAAACAAAGATCCTACTTACTTTCTTAAAAAATTATTTTTAAAATTTCAAAACATTTAAACTATCAATCAACTATCAGAAACAAAGATCCTACTTATTTTTGTATTAAAATTATTTTGATAATTTGAAAACATTTAAACTATCTTTCAAGTATGAGAAACAGAGATCCTACTTACATTTCTTAAAAAATTATTTTTAAAATTTCAAAACATTTAAACTATCAATCAACTATCAGAAACAAGATCCTACTTATTTTTGTAATAAAATTATTCTCATAATTTGAAAACATTTAAACTATCTTTCAAGTATAAGAAACAAAGATCCTACTTACTTTTCTTAAAAAAATATTTTTAAAATTTCAAAACATTTAAACTATCAATCAACTATCAGAAACAGAGATCCTACTTATTTTTGTAATAAAATTATTTTTATAATTTGAAAATATTTAAACTATCTTTCAAGTATGAGAAACAGAGATCCTACTTATTTTTGTATTAAAATTATTTTGATAATTTCAAAACATTTAAACTAATCTTTCAAGTATGAGAAACAGAGATCCTACTTATTTTGTAACAAAATTATTTTCATAATTTGAAAACATTTAAACTATCTTTCAAGTATCACAAACAGAGATCCTACTTACAGTTTTAACAAATTTTTTCATAATTTGAAAACATTTAAACTATCTTTCAAGTATCAGAAACAGAAATCAAACTTACTTTTCTTAAAAATTTATTTTAAATTTTCAAAACATTTAAACTATCAATCAACTATCAGAAACAGAGATCCTACTTATTTTTGTATTAAAATTATTTTCATAATTTAAAAACATTTAAACTATCTTTCAAGTATGAGAAACAGAGATCCTACTTACATTTCTTAAAAAATATTTTTAAAATTTCAAAACTTTAAACTATCAATCAACTATCAGAAACAGAGATCCTACTTATTTTTTATATTAAAATTAATTTCATAATTTGAAAACATTTAAACTATCTTTCAAGTATTAGAAACAGAGATCCTACTTACTTTTCTAAAAAATTATTTTTAAAATTTCAAAACATTTAAACTATCAATCAACTATCAGAAACAGAGATCCTACTTATTTTTGTATTAAAATTATTTTCATAATTTGAAAACATTTAAACTATCTTTCAAGTATGAGAAACAGAGATCCTACTTACTTTTCTTAAAAAATTATTTTTAAAATTTCAAAACATTTAAACTATGAATCAACTATCAGAAACAAAGATCCTACTTATTTTTGTATTAAAATTATTTTGATAATTTGAAAACATTTAAACTATCTTTCAAGTATGAGAAACAGAGATCCTACTTACATTTCTTAAAAAATTATTTTTAAAATTTCAAAACATTTAAACTATCAATCAACTATCAAAACAAAGATCCTACTTATTTTTGTAATAAAATTATTTCTCATAATTTGAAAACATTTAAACTATCTTTCAAGTATAAGAAACAAAGATCCTACTTACTTTTTCTTAAAAAATTATTTTTAAAATTTCAAAACATTTAAACTATCAATCAACTATCAGAAACAGAGATCCTACTTATTTTTGTAATAAAATTATTTTTATAATTTGAAAACATTTAAACTATCTTTCAAGTATGAGAAACAGAGATCCTACTTATTTTTGTATTAAAATTATTTTGATAATTTCAAAACATTTAAACTATCTTTCAAGTATGAGAAACAGAGATCCTACTTATTTTTGTAACAAAATTATTTCATAATTTGAAAACATTTAAACTATCTTTCAAGTATCACAAACAGAGATCCTACTAACATTTTTAACAAGTTATTTTCATAATTTGAAAACATTTAAACTATCTTTCAAGTATCAGAAACAGAAATCAAACTTACTTTTCTTGAAAATTTATTTTTAAATTTTCAAAACATTTAAACTATCAATCAACTATCAGAAACAGAGATCCTACTTATTTTTGTAATAAAATTATTTTATAATTTTAAAACATTTAAACAATCTTTCAAGTATGACAAACAGAGATCCTACTAGCATTTTTTAACAAGTTATTTTATAATTTGAAAACATTTAAACTATCTTTCAAGTATGAGAAACAGAGATCCTACTTTGTTTTCTTAAAAAATATTTTTAAATTTCAAAACATTTAAACTATGAATCAACTATCAGAAACAGAGATCCTACTTATTTTTGTATTAAAATTATTTTGATAATTTCAAAAATTTAAACTATCTTTCAAGTATGAGAAACAGAGATCCTACTTACATTTCTTAAAAATTATTTTTAAAATTTCAAAACATTTAAACTATCAATCAACTATCACAAACAAAGATCCTACTTATTTTTGTAATAAAATTATTCTCATAATTTGAAAACATTTAAACTATCTTTCAAGTATAAGAAACAAAGATCCTACTTACTTTTCTTAAAAAATTATTTTTAAAATTTCAAAACATTTAAACTATCAATCAACTATCAGAAACAGAGATCCTACTTATTTTTGTAATAAAATTATTTTTATAATTTGAAAACATTTAAACTATCTTTCAAGTATGAAAACAGAGATCCTACTTATTTTTGTATTAAAATTATTTTGATAATTTCAAAACATTTAAACTATCTTTCAAGTATGAGAAACAGAGATCCTACTTATTTTTGTAACAAAATTATTTTCATAATTTGAAAACAATTAAACTATCTTTCAAGTATGAGAAACAGAGATCCTACTTATATTTCTTAAAAATTATTTTTAAAATTTCAAAACATTAAAACTATCAATCAACTATCAGAAACAGAGATCCTACTTATTTTTGTTAAAATTATTTTGATAATTTGAAAACATTTAAACTATCTTTCAAGTATGAGAAACAGAGATCCTACTTATTTTGTAATAAAATTATTTTATAATTTTAAAACATTAAACTATCTTTCAAGTATCAAAACAGAGATCCTACTTACATTTTTTTAAAATTTATTTTATAATTTGAAAACATTTAAACTATCTTTCAAGTATGAGAAACAGAGATCCTACTTAGTTTTCTTAAAAAATTATTTTTAAAATTTTAAAACATTTAAACTATCAATCAACTATCAGAAACAGAGATCCTACTTATTTTTGTTTTAAAATTATTTTGATAATTTGAAAACATTTAAACAATCTTTCAAGTATGAGAAACAGAGATCCTACTTATTTTTGTAACAAAATTATTCTCATAATTTGAAAACAATTAAACTATCTTTCAAGTATGAGAAACAGATCCTACTTACATTTCTTAAAAATTATTTTAAAATTTCAAAACATTTAAACTATCAATCAACTATCAGAAACAGAGATCCTACTTATTTTTGTATTAAATTATTGTTATAATTTGAAAACATTTAAACTATCTTTCAAGTATGAGAAACAGAGATCCTACTTATTTTTGTAACAAAATTATTTTCATAATTTGAAAACATTTAAACTATCTTTCAAGTATGAGAAACAGAGATCCTACTTATATTTCTTAAAAAATTATTTTTAAAATTTCAAAACATTAAACTATCAATCAACTATCAGAAACAGAGATCCTACTTATTTTGTATTAAAATTATTTTCATAATTTGAAAACATTTAAACTATCTTTCAAGTATGAGAAACAAAGATCCTACTTACTTTTTTAAAAAATTATTTTTAAAATTTCAAAACATTTAAACTATCAATCAACTATCAGAAACAGAGATCCTACTTATATTTGTATTAAAATTATTTCATAATTTGAAAACATTTAAACTATCTTTCAAGTATGAGAAACAGAGATCCTACTTATTTTTGTAACAAAATTATTTTCATAATTTGAAAACAATTAAACTATCTTTCAAGTATGAGAAACAGAGATCCTACTTACATTTCTTAAAAATTATTTTTAAAATTTCAAAACATTTAAACTATCAATCAACTATCAGAAACAAGATCCTACTTATTTTTGTATTAAAATTATTTTATAATTTGAAAACATTTAAACTATCTTTCAAGTATGAGAAACAGAGATCCTACTTATTTTTGTAACAAAATTATTTTCATAATTTGAAAACAATTAAACTATCTTTCAAGTATGAGAAACAGAGATCCTACTTATATTTCTTAAAAAATTATTTTTAAAATTTCAAAACATTTAAACTATCAATCAACTATCAGAAACAGAGATCCTACTTATTTTGTATTAAAATTATTTTCATAATTTGAAAACATTTAAACTATCTTTCAAGTATGAGAAACAAAGATCCTACTTACTTTTATTAAAAAATTATTTTTAAAATTTCAAAACATTTAAACTATCAATCAACTATCAGAAACAGAGATCCTACTTATTTTTGTATTAAAATTATTTTCATAATTTGAAAACATTTAAACTATCTTTCAAGTATGAGAAACAGAGATCCTACTTATTTTTGTAACAAAATTATTTTCATAATTTGAAAACAATTAAACTATCTTTCAAGTATGAGAAACAGAGATCCTACTTACATTTCTTAAAAAATTATTTTTAAAATTTCAAAACATTTAAACTATCAATCAACTATCAGAAACAGAGATCCTACTTATTTTTGTATTAAAATTATTGTTATAATTTGAAAACATTTAAACTATCTTTCAAGTATGAGAAACAGAGATCCTACTTATTTTTGTAAGAAAATTATTCTCATAATTTGAAAACATTTAAACTATCTTTCAAGTATGAGAAACAGAGATCCTACTTATATTTTTTAAAAAATTATTTTTAAAATTTCAAAACATTTAAACTATCAATCAACTATCAGAAACAGAGATCCTACTTATTTTTGTATTAAAATTATTTTCATAATTTGAAAACATTTAAACTATCTTTCAAGTATGAGAAACAAAAATCCTACTTACTTTTTTAAAAAATTATTTTTAAATTTCAAAACATTTAAACTATCAATCAACTATCAGAAACAGAGATCCTACTTATTTTTGTATTAAAATTATTTTCATAATTTGAAAACATTTAAACTATCTTTCAAGTATGAGAAACAGAGATCCTACTTACATTTCTTAAAAAATATTTTTAAAATTTCAAAACATTTAAACTATCAATCAACTATCAGAAACAGAGATCCTACTTATTTTTATATAAAAATTATTTTCATAATTTGAAAACATTTAAACTATCTTTCAAGTATAGAAACAGAGATCCTACTTACTTTTCTTAAAAAATTATTTTTAAAATTTCAAAACATTTAAACTATCAATCAACTATCAGAAACAGAGATCCTACTTATTTTTGTATTAAAATTATTTTCATAATTTGAAAACATTTAAACTATCTTTCAAGTATGAGAAACAAAGATCCTACTTACTTTTCTTAAAAAATTATTTTTAAAATTTCAAAACATTTAAACTATCAATCAACTATCAGAAACAAAGATCCTACTTATTTTTGTATTAAAATTATTTTGATAATTTGAAAACATTTAAACTATCTTTCAAGTATGAGAAACAGAGATCCTACTTACTTTCTTAAAAAATTATTTTTAAAATTTCAAAACATTTAAACTATCAATCAACTATCACAAACAAAGATCCTACTTATTTTTGTAATAAAATTATTTTCATAATTTGAAAACATTTAAACTATCTTTCAAGTATGAGAAACAAAGATCCTACTTACTTTTCTTAAAAAAATATTTTTAAAATTTCAAAACATTTAAACTATCAATCAACTATCAGAAACAGAGATCCTACTTATTTTTGTAATAAAATTATTTTTATAATTTGAAAACATTTAAACTATCTTTCAAGTATGAGAAACAGAGATCCTACTTATTTTTGTATTAAAATTATTTTGATAATTTCAAAACATTTAAACTATCTTTCAAGTATGAGAAACAGAGATCCTACTTATTTTTGTAAAAAATTATTTTCATAATTTGAAAACATTTAAACTATCTTTCAAGTATCAGAAACAGAGATCCTACTTACATTTTTTAACAATTATTTTCATAATTTGAAAACATTTAAACTATCTTTCAAGTATCAGAAACAGAATCCTACTTACTTTTCTTAAAAATTTATTTTTAAATTTTCAAAACATTTAAACTATCAATCAACTATCAGAAACAGAGATCCTACTTATTTTTGTAATAAAATTATTTATAATTTTAAAACATTTAAACTATCTTTCAAGTATCACAAACAGAGATCCTACTAGCATTTTTTAACAAGTTATTTTTATAATTTGAAAACATTTAAACTATCTTTCAAGTATGAGAAACAGAGATCCTACTTATTTTTCTTAAAAAATATTTTTAAAATTTCAAAACATTTAAACTATCAATCAACTATCAGAAACAGAGATCCTACTTATTTTTGTAACAAAATTATTTTCATAATTTGAAAACATTTAAACTATCTTTCAAGTATGAGAAACAGAGATCCTACTTACATTTCTTAAAAATTATTTTTAAAATTTCAAAACATTTAAACTATCAATCAACTATCAGAAACAAGATCCTACTTATTTTTGTAATAAAATTATTTTCATAATTTGAAAACATTTAAACTATCTTTCAAGTATCAGAAACAAAGATCCTACTTACTTTTCTTAAAAAATTATTTTTAAAATTTCAAAACATTTAAACTATCAATCAACTATCAGAAACAGAGATCCTACTTATTTTTGTAATAAAATTATTTTTATAATTTGAAAACATTTAAACTATCTTTCAAGTATGAGAAACAGAGATCCTACTTATTTTTTGTATTAAAATTATTTTGATAATTTCAAAACATTTAAACTATCTTTCAAGTATGAGAAACAGAGATCCTACTTATTTTTGTAACAAAATTATTTTCATAATTTGAAAACATTTAAACTATCTTTCAAGTATGAGAAACAGAGATCCTACTTATTTTTCTTAAAAATTATTTTTAAAATTTCAAAACATTAAAACTATCAATCAACTATCAGAAACAGAGATCCTACTTATTTTTGTTTTAAAATTATTTTGATAATTTGAAAACATTTAAACTATCTTTCAAGTATGAGAAACAGAGATCCTACTTACTTTTCTTAAAAATTATTTTATAATTTCAAAACATTTAAACTATCAATCAACTATCAGAAACAGAGATCCTACTTATTTTTGTATTAAAATTATTTTCATAATTTGAAAACATTTAAACTATCTTTCAAGTATCAGAAACAGAAATCCTACTTACTTTTCTTAAAAATTATTTTTAAAATTTCAAAACATTTAAACTATCAATCAACTATCAGAAACAGAGATCCTACTTATTTTTGTATTAAAATTATTTTTATAATTTGAAAACATTTAAACTATCTTTCAAGTATCAGAAACAGAGATCCTACTTATTTTTGTATTAAAATTATTTTGATAATTTCAAAACATTTAAACTATCTTTCAAGTATGAGAAACAGAGATCCTACTTATTTTTGTTACAAAATTATTCTTTAATTTGAAAACATTTAAACTATCTTTCAAGTATGAGAAACAAGATCCTACTTACATTTTTTAAAAATTATTTTTAAAATTTAAAACATTTAAACTATCAATCAACTATCAGAAACAGAGATCCTACTTATTTTTGTATTAAAATTATTTTCATAATTTGAAAACATTTAAACTATCTTTCAAGTATGAGAAACAGAGATCCTACTTACATTTCTTAAAAAATTATTTTTAAATTTCAAAACATTTAAACTATCAATCAACTATCAGAAACAAAGATCCTACTTATTTTTGTAATAAAATTATTTTCATAATTTGAAAACATTTAAACTATCTTTCAAGTATGAGAAACAAGATCCTACTTACATTTTTAAAAATTATTTTTAAAATTTCAAAACATTTAAACTATCAATCAACTATCAGAAACAGAGATCCTACTTATTTTTGTATTAAAATTATTTCATAATTTGAAAACATTTAAACTATCTTTCAAGTATGAGAAACAGAGATCCTACTTACTTTTCTTAAAAAATTATTTTTAAAATTTCAAAACATTTAAACTATCAATCAACTATCAGAAACAGAGATCCTACTTATTTTTGTAATAAAATTATTTTATAATTTTAAAAATTTAAACTATCTTTCAAGTATCAGAAACAGAGATCCTACTTACATTTTTAAAAAATTATTTTTATAATTTGAAAACATTTAAACTATCTTTCAAGTATGAGAAACAGAGATCCTACTTAGTTTTCTTAAAAAATTATTTTTAAAATTTTAAAACATTTAAACTATCAATCAACTATCAGAAACAGAGATCCTACTTATTTTTGTATTAAAATTATTTTGATAATTTGAAAACATTTAAACTATCTTTCAAGTATGAGAAACAGAGATCCTACTTATTTTTGTTACAAAATTATTCTCATAATTTGAAAACATTTAAACTATCTTTCAAGTATAAGAAACAGAGATCCTACTTACTTTCTTGAAAAATTATTTTTAAAATTTCAAAACATTTAAACTATCAATCAACTATCAGAAACAGAGATCCTACTTATTTTTGTATTAAAATTATTTTCATAATTTGAAAACATTTAAACTATCTTTCAAGTATGAGAAACAGAGATCCTACTTACATTTTTTAAAAAATTATTTTTAAAATTTAAAAACATTTAAACTATCAATCAAATCAGAAACAGAAGATCCTACTTATTTTTGTATTAAAATTATTTTCATAATTTGAAAACATTTAAACTATCTTTCAAGTATGAGAAACAGAGATCCTACTTATTTTTGTAACAAAATTATTCTCATAATTTGAAAACATTTAAACTATCTTTCAAATGAGAAAACAGAGATCCTACTTATTTTCTTAAAAAAATTATTTTAAAATTTTAAAATTTCAAACATTTAAACTATCAATCACTATCAGAAACAGAGATTCTACTTATTTTTGTATTAAAATTATTTTGATAATTTGAAAACATTTAAACTATCTTTCAAGTATGAGAAACAGAGATCCTACTTAGTTTTCTTAAAAAAACTATTTTTAAAATTTCAAAACATTTAAACTATCAATCAACTATCACAAACAAAGATCCTACTTATTTTTGTAATAAAATTATTTCTCATAATTTGAAAACATTTAAACTATCTTTCAAGTATGAGAAACAAAGATCCACTTACTTTTCTTTAAAAAAATTATTTTTAAAATTTCAAAACATTTAAACTATGAATCAACTATCAGAAACAGAGATCCTACTTATTTTTGTATTAAAATTATTTTGATAATTTGAAAACATTTAAACTATCTTTCAAGTATGAGAAACAGAGATCCTACTTATTTTTGTAATAAAATTATTCTCATAATTTGAAAACAATTAAACTATCTTTCAAGTATGAGAAACAGAGATCCTACTTACATTTCTTAAAAAATTATTTTTAAAATTTCAAAACATTAAAACTATCAATCAACTATCAGAAACTGAGATCCTACTTATTTTTGTATTAAAATTATTTTCATAATTTGAAAACATTTAAACTATCTTTCAAGTATGAGAAACAGAGATCCTACTTATTTTTGTAATAAAATTATTTTCATAATTTGAAAACATTTAAACTATCTTTCAAGTATGAGAAACAGAGATCCTACTTATTTTTGTAACAAAATTATTTCATAATTTGAAAACATTTAAACTATCTTTCAAGTATGAGAAACAGAGATCCTACTTACATTTCTTAAAAAATATTTTTAAAATTTAAAACATTTAAACTATCAATCAACTATCAGAAACAGAGATTCTACTTATTTTTGTATTAAAATTATTTTGATAATTTGAAAACATTTAAACTATCTTTCAAGTATGAGAAACAAGATCCTACTTAGTTTTCTAAAAAATATATTTTAAAATTCAAAACATTTAAACTATCAATCAACTATCAGAAACAGAGATCCTACTTATTTTTGTTACAAAATTATTCTCATAATTTGAAAACATTTAAACTATCTTTCAAGTATGAGAAACAGAGATCTACTTACATTTTTTAAAAATTATTTTTAAAATTTTAAAACATTTAAACTATCAATCAACAATCAGAAACAAGATCCTACTTATTTTTGTATTAAAATTATTTTCATAATTTGAAAACATTTAAACTATCTTTCAAGTATGAGAAACAGAGATCCTACTTATTTTGTAACAAAATTATTCTCATAATTTGAAAACAATTAAACTATCTTTCAAGTATGAGAAACAGAGATCCTACTTACATTTCTTAAAAAATTATTTTTAAATTTCAAAACATTAAACTATCAATCAACTATCAGAAACAAGATCCTACTTATTTTTGTATAAAATTATTGTCATAATTTGAAAACATTTAAACTATCTTTCAAGTATGAGAAACAGAGATTCTACTTACATTTTTTAAAAAATTATTTTTAAAATTTTTAAACATTTAAACTATCAATCAACTATCAGAAACAAGATCCTACTTATTTTTGTATTAAAATTATTTCATAATTTGAAAACATTTAAACTATCTTTCAAGTATGAGAAACAGAGATCCTACTTATTTTTGTAACAAAATTATTCTCATAATTTGAAAACATTTAAACTATCTTTCAAGTATGAGAAACAAAGATCCTACTTACTTTCTTAAAAAATTATTTTTAAAATTTCAAAACATTTAAACTATCAATCAACTATCAGAAACAGAGATCTACTTATTTTTGTATTAAAATTATTTTGATAATTTGAAAACATTTAAACTATCTTTCAAGTATGAGAAACAGAGATCCTACTTATTTTTCTTAAAAAATTATTTTTAAAATTTAAAACATTTAAACTATCAATCAACTATCAAAAACAGAGATCCTACTTATTTTTGTAATAAAATTATTTTCATAATTTGAAAACATTTAAACTATCTTTCAAGTATGAGAAACAGAGATCCTACTTACTTTTCTTAAAAATTATTTTTAAAATTTCAAAACATTTAAACTATCAATCAACTATCAGAAACAGAGATCCTACTTATTTTTGTAATAAAATTATTTTTGTAATTTGAAAATATTTAAACTATCTTTCAAGTATGAGAAACAGAGATCCTACTTATTTTGTATAAAATTATTTTGATAATTTCAAAACATTTAAACTATCTTTCAAGTATGAGAAACAGAGATCCTACTTATTTTTGTAACAAAATTTTTTCATAATTTGAAAACAATTAAACTATCTTTCAACTATAAGAAACAGAGATCCTACTTACTTTTCTTGAAAAATTATTTTTAAAATTTCAAAACATTTAAACTATCAATCAACTATCAGAAACAGAGATCCTACTTATTTTTTAATAAAATTATTTATAATTTTAAAACAAAACTTTAAACTATCTTTCAAGTATCAGAAACAGAGATCCTACTTACATTTTTTAAAAATTATTTTATAATTTGAAAACATTTAAACTATCTTTCAAGTATCAGAAACAGAGATCCTACTTATTTTTGTAACAAAATTATTCTCATAATTTGAAAACAATTTAACTATCTTTCAAGTATGAGAAACGAAGATCCTACTTACATTTTTTAAAAATTTATTTTTAAAATTTCAAAACATTAAAACTATCAATCAACTATCAGAAACTGAGATCCTACTTATTTTTGTATTAAAATTATTGTCATAATTTGAAAACATTTAAACTATCTTTCAAGTATCAGAAACAGAAATCAAACTTACTTTTCTTGAAAAATTATTTTTAAAATTTCAAAACATTTAAACTATCAATCAACTATCAGAAACAGAGATCCTACTAATTTTTATAATAAAATTATTTATAATTTTAAAACGTATAAACTATCTTTCAAGTATCACAAACAGAGATCCTACTAACATGTTTTAACAATTTATTTTTATAATTTGAAAACATTTAAACTATCAATCAACATCAGAAACAAGATCCTACTTATTTTTGTATTAAAATTATTTTCATAATTTGAAAACATTTAAACTATCTTTCAAGTATGAGAAACAGAGATCCTACTTACATTTCTTAAAAATTATTTTTAAAATTTCAAAATATTTAAACTATCAATCAACTATCAGAAACAGAGATCCTACTTATTTTTGTATTAAAATTATTGTCATAATTTGAAAACATTTAAACTATCTTTCAAGTATCAGAAACAGAGATCCTACTTACTTTTCTTGAAAAATTATTTTTAAAATTTCAAAACATTTAAACTATCAATCAACTATCAGAAACAGAGATCCTACTTATTTTTGTAATAAAATTATTTTATAATTTTAAAACATTTAAACTATCTTTCAAGTATCACAAACAGAGATCCTACTAACATTTTTTAACAAGTTATTTTTATAATTTGAAAACATTTAAACTATCTTTCAAGTATGAGAAACAGAGATCCTACTTTGTTTTCTTAAAAAATTATTTTTAAAATTTTACAACATTTAAACTATGAATCAACTATCATAAATAGAGATCCTACTTATTTTTGTATTAAAATTATTTTGATAATTTCAAAACTTTAAACAATCTTTCAAGTATGAGAAACAGAGATCCTACTTATTTTTGTTACAAAATTATTTTCATAATTTGAAAACAATTAAACTATCTTTCAAGTATGAGAAACAGAGATTCTAGTTACATTTTTAAAAAATTATTTTTAAAATTTTAAAACATTTAAACTATCAATCATCAATCAGAAACTAAGATCCTACTTATTTTTGTATTAAAATTATTGTCATAATTTGAAAACATTTAAACTATCTTTCAAGTATGAGAAACAGAGATCCTACTTATTTTTGTAACAAAATTATTCTCATAATTTGAAAACAATTAAACTATCTTTCAAGTATGAGAAACAGAGATCCTACTTACATTTCTTAAAAAAATATTTTTAAAATTTCAAAACATTTAAACTATGAATCAACTATCAGAAACTGAGATTCTACTTATTTTTGTATTAAAATTATTTTGATAATTTGAAAACATTTACACTATCTTTCAAGTATGAGAAACAAAGATCCTACTTAGTTTTCTTAAAAAACTATTTTTAAAATTTCAAAACATTTAAACTATCAATCAACTATCACAAACAAAGATCCTACTTATTTTTGTAATAAAATTATTCTCATAATTTGAAAACATTTAAACTATCTTTCAAGTATGAGAAACAAAGATCCTACTTACTTTTCTTAAAAAAATTATTTTTAAAATTTCACAATATTTAAACTATGAATCAACTATCAGAAACAGAGATCCTACTTATTTTTGTATTAAAATTATTTTGATAATTTGAAAATATTTAAACTATCTTTCAAGTGTGAGAAACAAAGATCCTACTTATTTTTGTAACAAAATTATTCTCATAATTTGAAAACAATTAAACTATCTTTCAAGTATGAGAAACGGAGATCCTACTTACATTTCTTAAAAAAATATTTTTAAAATTTCAAAACATTAAAACTATCAATGAACTATCAGAAACTGAGATCCTACTTATTTTTGTATTAAAATTATTGTCATAATTTGAAAACATGTAAACTATCTTTCAAGTATCAGAAACAGAAATCAAACTTACTTTTCTTGAAAAATTATTTTTAAAATTTCAAAACATTTAAACTATCAATCAACTATCAGAAACAGAGATCCTACTAATTTTTATAATAAAATTATTTTATAATTTTAAAACGTATAAACTATCTTTCAAGTATCACAAACAGAGATCCTACTAACATGTTTTAACAAGTTATTTTTATAATTTGAAAACATTTAAACTATCTTTCAAGTATGAGAAACAGAGATCCTACTTTTTTTCTTAAAAAATTATTTTTAAAATTTTAAAACATTTAAACTATAATCAACTATCAGAAACAGAGATCCTACTTATTTTTGTTACAAAATTATTTCATAATTTGAAAACAATTAAACTATCTTTCAAGTATGAGAAACAGAGATCCTACTTACATTTTTTTAAAAAATATTTTTAAAATTTAAAACATTTAAACTATCAATCAACTATCAAAACAGAGATCCTACTTATTTTTGTAATAAAATTATTTTCATAATTTGAAAACATTTAAAAATCTTTCAAGTATCAGAAACAAAGATCCTACTTACTTTTCTTAAAAATTATTTTTAAATTTTCAAAACATTTAAACTATCAATCAACTATCAGAAACAGAGATCCTACTTATTTTTGTAATAAAATTATTTTTATAATTTGAAAACATTTAAACTATCTTTCAATTATGAGAAACAGAGATCCTACTTATTTTTGTATTAAAAAATATTTTGATAATTTCAAAACATTTAAACTATCTTTCAAGTATGAGAAACAGAGATCCTACTTATTTTTGTAACAAAATTATTCTCATAATTTGAAAACATTTAAACTATCTTTCAAGTATAAGAAACAGAGATCCTACTTACTTTTCTTAAAAAATTATTTTTAAAATTTCAAAACATTTAAACTATCAATCAACTATCAGAAACAGAGATCCTACTTATTTTTGTAATAAAATTATTTTATAATTTTAAAACATTTAAACTATCTTTCAAGTATCAGAAACAGAGATCCTACTAACATTTTTTAACAAATTATTTTTATAATTTGAAAACATTTAAACTATCTTTCAAGTATGAGAAACAGAGATCCTACTTTTTTTTCTTAAAAATTATTTTTAAAATTTTACAACATTTAAACTATGAATCAACTATCAGAAACAGAGATCCTACTTATTTTTTTATTAAAATTATTTTGATAATTTCAAAACATTTAAACTATCTTTCAAGTATGAGAAACAGAGATCCTACTTATTTTTGTTACAAAATTATTCTCATAATTTGAAAACATTTAAACTATCTTTCAAGTATGAGAAACAGAGATCCTACTTACATTTTTTAAAAAATTATTTTTAAAATTTTAAAACATTTAAACTATCAATCAACAATCAGAAACAGAGATCCTACTTATTTTTGTATTAAAATTATTTTCATAATTTGAAAACATTTAAACTATCTTTCAAGTATGAGAAACAGAGATCCTACTTATTTTTGTAACAAAATTATTCTCATAATTTGAAAACATTTAAACTATCTTTCAAGTATGAGAAACAGAGATCCTACTTAGTTTTCTTAAAAAATTATTTTTAAAATTTTAAAACATTTAAACTATCAATCAACTATCAGAAACTGAGATCCTACTTATTTTTGTATTAAAATTATTTTGATAATTTGAAAACATTTAAACTATCTTTCAAGTATGAGAAACAGAGATCCTACTTAGTTTTCTTAAAAATTATTTTTAAAATTTCAAAACATTTAAACTATCAATCAACTATCAGAAACAAAGATCCTACTTATTTTTGTAATAAAATTATTCTCATAATTTGAAAACATTTAAACTATCTTTCAAGTATGAGAAACAAAGATCCTACTTACTTTTCTTAAAAAAAATTATTTTTAAAATTTCACAATATTTAAACTATGAATCAACTATCAGAAACAGAGATCCTACTTATTTTTGTATTAAAATTATTTTGATAATTTGAAAATATTTAAACTATCTTTCAAGTATGAGAAACAGAGATCCTACTTATTTTTGTAACAAAATTATTCTCATAATTTGAAAACAATTAAACTATCTTTCAAGTATGAGAAACGAGATCCTACTTACATTTTTTAAAAAATTATTTTAAAATTTCAAAACATTAAACTATCAATGAACTATCAGAAACAGAGATCCTACTTATTTTTGTATTAAAATTATTTCATAATTTGAAAACATTTAAACTATCTTTCAAGTATCAGAAACAGAAATCCTACTTACTTTTCTTGAAAAATTATTTTTAAAATTTGAAAACATTTAAACTATCAATCAACTATCAGAAACAGAGATCCTACTTATTTTTGTAATAAAATTATTTTATAATTTGAAAACATTTAAACTATCTTTCAAGTATCAGAAACAGAGATCCTACTTACATTTTTTAAAAAGTTATTTTTATAATTTGAAAACATTTAAACTATCAATCAACTATCAGAAACAGAGATCCTACTTATTTTTGTATTAAAATATTTTCATAATTTGAAAACATTTAAACTATCTTTCAAGTATGAGAAACAAGATCCTACTTACTTTTCTTAAAAAATTATTTTTAAAATTTCAAAACATTTAAACTATCAATCAACTATCAGAAACAGAGATCCTACTTATTTTTGTATAAAATTATTTTCATAATTTGAAAACAATTAAACTATCTTTCAAGTATGAGAAACAGAGATCCTACTTACTTTTCTTGAAAAATTATTTTTAAAATTTCAAAACATTTAAACTATCAATCAACTATCAGAAACAGAAGATCCTACTTATTTTTGTAATAAAATTATTTTATAATTTTAAAACATAAACTATCTTTCAAGTATCACAAACAGAGATCCTACTAACTTTTTTAACAAGTTATTTTTATAATTTGAAAACATTTAAACTATCTTTCAAGTATGAGAAACAGAGATCCTACTTATTTCTTAAAAAAATATTTTAAATTTTTACAAACATTTAAACTATGAATCAACTATCATAAACAGAGATCCTACTTATTTTTGTATTAAAATTATTTTGATAATTTCAAAACTTTTAAACATCTTTCAAGTATGAGAAACAGAGATCCTACTTATTTTTGTTACAAAATTATTTTCATAATTCAAAACATTAAACTATCTTTCAAGTATGAGAAACAGAGATTCTACTTACATTTTTTTAAAAAAATTATTTTTAAAATTTTAAAACATTTAAACTATCAATCATCAATCAGAAACTAAGATCCTACTTATTTTTGTATTAAAATTATTGTCATAATTTGAAAACATTTAAACTATCTTTCAAGTATGAGAAACAGAGATCCTACTTATTTTTGTAACAAAATTATTTCATAATTTGAAAACATTTAAACTATCTTTCAAGTATGAGAAACAGAGATCCTACTTACATTTCTTAAAAAATATTTTAAAATTTCAAAACATTTAAACTATGAATCAATATCAGAAACTGAGATCCTACTTATTTTTGTATTAAAATTATTTTGATAATTTGAAAACATTTACACTATCTTTCAAGTATGAGAAACAGAGATCCTACTTAGTTTTCTTAAAAACTATTTTTAAAATTTCAAAACATTTAAACTATCAATCAACTATCCAAACAAAGATCCTACTTATTTTTGTAATAAAATTATTCTCATAATTTGAAAACATTTAAACTATCTTTCAAGTATGAGAAACAAAGATCCCACTTACTTTTCTTAAAAAAAATTATTTTAAAATTTCACAATATTTAAACTATGAATCAACTATCAGAAACAGAGATCCTACTTATTTTTGTATTAAAATTATTTGATAATTTGAAAATATTTAAACTATCTTTCAAGTATGAGAAACAGAGATCCTACTTATTTTTGTTAACAAAATTATTCTCATAATTTGAAAACAATTAAACTATCTTTCAAGTATGAGAAACGGAGATCCTACTTACATTTTTTAAAAAATTATTTTTAAAATTTCAAAACATTAAAACTATCAATGAACATCAGAAACTGAGATCCTACTTATTTTTGTATTAAAATTATTGTCATAATTTGAAAACATGTTAAACTATCTTTCAAGTATCAGAAACAGAAATCAAACTTACTTTTCTTGAAAAATTATTTTTAAAATTTCAAAACATTTAAACTATCAATCAACTATCAGAAACAGAGATCCTACTAATTTTATAATAAAATTATTTTATAATTTTAAAACGTATAAACTATCTTTCAAGTATCACAAACAGAGATCCTACTAACATGTTTTAACAAGTTATTTTTATAATTTGAAAACATTTAAACTATCTTTCAAGTATCAGAAACAAGATCCTACTTGTTTTCTTAAAAAATTATTTTTAAAATTTTAAAACATTTAAACTATGAATCAACTATCAGAAACAGAGATCCTACTTATTTTTGTTA
>CM055348.1:24946482-24969926 GCA_029228515.1 Populus alba x Populus x berolinensis | reverse complement strand
AATGAGTATGTTTGTTTTCCTATGCATATTTCCTATGATTGTTTATCTTAATTGCTAGAGCGGACTCTAAGTTATTATTGTGAACAATCTATTGCTAAGTTTGATATCAAAACCGGAGTTGTGGTATATAAACTTGTGAAGCAACTAAGCTTGATAATTGTAGCGGAACTACGTTATTAAACTTAGGGAGAACATTCGATCATAGCAACACAAATTGACAACTTGGTTGTTAAGATTAATGAATTTATCTAGATCTTAAGGCTGCCATTGGATTAAATCATTAGTGCGGACACTGTGATTGTTTGTTGGTTAGGGCTAGTTATACGGCGGATCCGTTAATTAACCAATATTAAGAAAAGATAAAACTCATAATATAAACTGGAGTTTCGTTTAAAGGATCGGTTCTAATTTCCGTTGGTGGATGTGTGCTTGCAACCAAGGTTTGTTTTCTTGATATATTTCAATTTCAATTGATTTTGTTTGCTAGTTTAATTTCTACCATAGTTTAAATCATTGCAAATCAAACCCCCCCATTGCATAACATATAGCATAAAAATCTGAACTAAACCTTCCTCGTGGGATCGACCCCTTGCTTGCTCTATACTATCTTGTGTGTTTTAAGCTAGGGTAATTAATTTGTGCGATCGCGACATCGCAACAGATCCCTCTTGAGCAAGTATGCTTATGCTACTTGTTCTACATCAGACTTCTTCCGCAAACGGTGAAACGCTTTGGCTCGGTGAGTTTCGAGGAATTCCGACTTCGATGCCCCGGTTGCCGAAATCCAGTTGCCTTTGAATTTCGGGTGATCCCTCTTGAGCATGTATGCTTCTGCTACTAGTTCTACATCAGAGTTCTTACACAAATGGCGAAACGCTTTGACTCGGTGAGTTTCGCGGCATTCCGACTTCGATGCCCGGTTGCCGAAATTCAGTTGCCTTTGAATTTCGGGTGATCCCTCTTGAGCATGTATGCTTCTGCTACTTGTTCTACATCAGACTTCTTCCGCAAACGGCGAAACGCTTTGACTCGGTGAGTTTCGCGGCATTCCGACTTCGATGCCCCGGTTGCCGAAATTCAGTTGCCTTTGAATTTCGGGTGATCCCTCTTGAGCATGTATGCTTCTGCTACTTGTTCTACATCACACTTCTTCCGCAAACGGCGAAACGCTTTGACTCGGTGAGTTTCGCGGCATTCCGACTTCGATGCCCCGGTTGCCGAAATTCAGTTGCCTTTGAATTTCGGGTGATCCCTCTTGAGCATGTATGCTTCTGCTACTTGTTCTACATCAGACTTCTTCCGCAAACGGCGAAACGCTTTGACTCGGTGAGTTTCGCGGCATTCCGACTTCGATGCCCCGGTTGCCGAAATTCAGTTGCCTTTGAATTTCGGGTGATCCCTCTTGAGCATGTATGCTTCTGCTACTTGTTCTACATCAGACTTCTTCCGCAAACGGCGAAACGCTTTGACTCGGTGAGTTTCGCGGCATTCCGACTTCGATGCCCCGGTTGCCGAAATTCAGTTGCCTTTGAATTTCGGGTGATCCCTCTTGAGCATGTATGCTTCTGCTACTTGTTCTACATCAGACTTCTTCCGCAAACGGCGAAACGCTTTGACTCGGTGAGTTTCGCGGCATTCCGACTTCGATGCCCCGGTTGCCGAAATTCAGTTGCCTTTGAATTTCGGGTGATCCCTCTTGAGCATGTATGCTTCTGCTACTTGTTCTACATCAGACTTCTTCCGCAAACGGCGAAACGCTTTGACTCGGTGAGTTTCGCGGCATTCCGACTTCGATGCCCCGGTTGCCGAAATTCAGTTGCCTTTGAATTTCGGGTGATCCCTCTTGAGCATGTATGCTTCTGCTACTTGTTCTACATCAGACTTCTTCCGCAAACGGCGAAACGCTTTGACTCGGTGAGTTTCGCGGCATTCCGACTTCGATGCCCCGGTTGCCGAAATTCAGTTGCCTTTGAATTTCGGGTGATCCCTCTTGAGCATGTATGCTTCTGCTACTTGTTCTACATCAGACTTCTTCCGCAAACGGCGAAACGCTTTGACTCGGTGAGTTTCGCGGCATTCCGACTTCGATGCCCCGGTTGCCGAAATTCAGTTGCCTTTGAATTTCGGGTGATCCCTCTTGAGCATGTATGCTTCTGCTACTTGTTCTACATCAGACTTCTTCCGCAAACGGCGAAACGCTTTGACTCGGTGAGTTTCGCGGCATTCCGACTTCGATGCCCCGGTTGCCGAAATTCAGTTGCCTTTGAATTTCGGGTGATCCCTCTTGAGCATGTATGCTTCTGCTACTTGTTCTACATCACACTTCTTCCGCAAACGGCGAAACGCTTTGACTCGGTGAGTTTCGCGGCATTCCGACTTCGATGCCCCGGTTGCCGAAATTCAGTTGCCTTTGAATTTCGGGTGATCCCTCTTGAGCATGTATGCTTCTGCTACTTGTTCTACATCAGACTTCTTCCGCAAACGGCGAAACGCTTTGACTCGGTGAGTTTCGCGGCATTCCGACTTCGATGCCCGGTTGCCGAAATTCAGTTGCCTTTGAATTTCGGGTGATCCCTCTTGAGCATGTATGCTTCTGCTACTTGTTCTACATCAGACTTCTTCCGCAAACGGCGAAACGCTTTGACTCGGTGAGTTTCGCGGCATTCCGACTTCGATGCCCCGGTTGCCGAAATTCAGTTGCCTTTGAATTTCGGGTGATCCCTCTTGAGCATGTATGCTTCTGCTACTTGTTCTACATCAGACTTCTTCCGCAAACGGCGAAACGCTTTGACTCGGTGAGTTTCGCGGCATTCCGACTTCGATGCCCCGGTTGCCGAAATTCAGTTGCCTTTGAATTTCGGGTGATCCCTCTTGAGCATGTATGCTTCTGCTACTTGTTCTACATCAGACTTCTTCCGCAAACGGCGAAACGCTTTGACTCGGTGAGTTTCGCGGCATTCCGACTTCGATGCCCCGGTTGCCGAAATTCAGTTGCCTTTGAATTTCGGGTGATCCCTCTTGAGCATGTATGCTTCTGCTACTTGTTCTACATCAGACTTCTTCCGCAAACGGCGAAACGCTTTGACTCGGTGAGTTTCGCGGCATTCCGACTTCGATGCCCCGGTTGCCGAAATTCAGTTGCCTTTGAATTTCGGGTGATCCCTCTTGAGCATGTATGCTTCTGCTACTTGTTCTACATCAGACTTCTTCCGCAAACGGCGAAACGCTTTGACTCGGTGAGTTTCGCGGCATTCCGACTTCGATGCCCCGGTTGCCGAAATTCAGTTGCCTTTGAATTTCGGGTGATCCCTCTTGAGCATGTATGCTTCTGCTACTTGTTCTACATCAGACTTCTTCCGCAAACGGCGAAACGCTTTGACTCGGTGAGTTTCGCGGCATTCCGACTTCGATGCCCCGGTTGCCGAAATTCAGTTGCCTTTGAATTTCGGGTGATCCCTCTTGAGCATGTATGCTTCTGCTACTTGTTCTACATCAGACTTCTTCCGCAAACGGCGAAACGCTTTGACTCGGTGAGTTTCGCGGCATTCCGACTTCGATGCCCCGGTTGCCGAAATTCAGTTGCCTTTGAATTTCGGGTGATCCCTCTTGAGCATGTATGCTTCTGCTACTTGTTCTACATCAGACTTTTTCCGCAAACGGCGAAACGCTTTGACTCGGTGAGTTTCGCGGCATTCCGACTTCGATGCCCCGGTTGCCGAAATTCAGTTGCCTTTGAATTTCGGGTGATCCCTCTTGAGCATGTATGCTTCTGCTACTTGTTCTACATCAGACTTCTTCCGCAAACGGCGAAACGCTTTGACTCGGTGAGTTTCGCGGCATTCCGACTTCGATGCCCCGGTTGCCGAAATTCAGTTGCCTTTGAATTTCGGGTGATCCCTCTTGAGCATGTATGCTTCTGCTACTTGTTCTACATCAGACTTCTTCCGCAAACGGCGAAACGCTTTGACTCGGTGAGTTTCGCGGCATTCCGACTTCGATGCCCCGGTTGCCGAAATTCAGTTGCCTTTGAATTTCGGGTGATCCCTCTTGAGCATGTATGCTTCTGCTACTTGTTCTACATCAGACTTCTTCCGCAAACGGCGAAACGCTTTGACTCGGTGAGTTTCGCGGCATTCCGACTTCGATGCCCCGGTTGCCGAAATTCAGTTGCCTTTGAATTTCGGGTGATCCCTCTTGAGCATGTATGCTTCTGCTACTTGTTCTACATCAGACTTCTTCCGCAAACGGCGAAACGCTTTGACTCGGTGAGTTTCGCGGCATTCCGACTTCGATGCCCCGGTTGCCGAAATTCAGTTGCCTTTGAATTTCGGGTGATCCCTCTTGAGCATGTATGCTTCTGCTACTTGTTCTACATCAGACTTCTTCCGCAAACGGCGAAACGCTTTGACTCGGTGAGTTTCGCGGCATTCCGACTTCGATGCCCCGGTTGCCGAAATTCAGTTGCCTTTGAATTTCGGGTGATCCCTCTTGAGCATGTATGCTTCTGCTACTTGTTCTACATCAGACTTCTTCCGCAAACGGCGAAACGCTTTGACTCGGTGAGTTTCGCGGCATTCCGACTTCGATGCCCCGGTTGCCGAAATTCAGTTGCCTTTGAATTTCGGGTGATCCCTCTTGAGCATGTATGCTTCTGCTACTTGTTCTACATCAGACTTCTTCCGCAAACGGCGAAACGCTTTGACTCGGTGAGTTTCGCGGCATTCCGACTTCGATGCCCCGGTTGCCGAAATTCAGTTGCCTTTGAATTTCGGGTGATCCCTCTTGAGCATGTATGCTTCTGCTACTTGTTCTACATCAGACTTCTTCCGCAAACGGCGAAACGCTTTGACTCGGTGAGTTTCGCGGCATTCCGACTTCGATGCCCCGGTTGCCGAAATTCAGTTGCCTTTGAATTTCGGGTGATCCCTCTTGAGCATGTATGCTTCTGCTACTTGTTCTACATCAGACTTCTTCCGCAAACGGCGAAACGCTTTGACTCGGTGAGTTTCGCGGCATTCCGACTTCGATGCCCCGGTTGCCGAAATTCAGTTGCCTTTGAATTTCGGGTGATCCCTCTTGAGCATGTATGCTTCTGCTACTTGTTCTACATCAGACTTCTTCCGCAAACGGCGAAACGCTTTGACTCGGTGAGTTTCGCGGCATTCCGACTTCGATGCCCCGGTTGCCGAAATTCAGTTGCCTTTGAATTTCGGGTGATCCCTCTTGAGCATGTATGCTTCTGCTACTTGTTCTACATCAGACTTCTTCCGCAAACGGCGAAACGCTTTGACTCGGTGAGTTTCGCGGCATTCCGACTTCGATGCCCCGGTTGCCGAAATTCAGTTGCCTTTGAATTTCGGGTGATCCCTCTTGAGCATGTATGCTTCTGCTACTTGTTCTACATCAGACTTCTTCCGCAAACGGCGAAACGCTTTGACTCGGTGAGTTTCGCGGCATTCCGACTTCGATGCCCCGGTTGCCGAAATTCAGTTGCCTTTGAATTTCGGGTGATCCCTCTTGAGCATGTATGCTTCTGCTACTTGTTCTACATCAGACTTCTTCCGCAAACGGCGAAACGCTTTGACTCGGTGAGTTTCGCGGCATTCCGACTTCGATGCCCCGGTTGCCGAAATTCAGTTGCCTTTGAATTTCGGGTGATCCCTCTTGAGCATGTATGCTTCTGCTACTTGTTCTACATCAGACTTCTTCCGCAAACGGCGAAACGCTTTGACTCGGTGAGTTTCGCGGCATTCCGACTTCGATGCCCCGGTTGCCGAAATTCAGTTGCCTTTGAATTTCGGGTGATCCCTCTTGAGCATGTATGCTTCTGCTACTTGTTCTACATCAGACTTCTTCCGCAAACGGCGAAACGCTTTGACTCGGTGAGTTTCGCGGCATTCCGACTTCGATGCCCCGGTTGCCGAAATTCAGTTGCCTTTGAATTTCGGGTGATCCCTCTTGAGCATGTATGCTTCTGCTACTTGTTCTACATCAGACTTCTTCCGCAAACGGCGAAACGCTTTGACTCGGTGAGTTTCGCGGCATTCCGACTTCGATGCCCCGGTTGCCGAAATTCAGTTGCCTTTGAATTTCGGGTGATCCCTCTTGAGCATGTATGCTTCTGCTACTTGTTCTACATCAGACTTCTTCCGCAAACGGCGAAACGCTTTGACTCGGTGAGTTTCGCGGCATTCCGACTTCGATGCCCCGGTTGCCGAAATTCAGTTGCCTTTGAATTTCGGGTGATCCCTCTTGAGCATGTATGCTTCTGCTACTTGTTCTACATCAGACTTCTTCCGCAAACGGCGAAACGCTTTGACTCGGTGAGTTTCGCGGCATTCCGACTTCGATGCCCCGGTTGCCGAAATTCAGTTGCCTTTGAATTTCGGGTGATCCCTCTTGAGCATGTATGCTTCTGCTACTTGTTCTACATCAGACTTCTTCCGCAAACGGCGAAACGCTTTGACTCGGTGAGTTTCGCGGCATTCCGACTTCGATGCCCCGGTTGCCGAAATTCAGTTGCCTTTGAATTTCGGGTGATCCCTCTTGAGCATGTATGCTTCTGCTACTTGTTCTACATCAGACTTCTTCCGCAAACGGCGAAACGCTTTGACTCGGTGAGTTTCGCGGCATTCCGACTTCGATGCCCCGGTTGCCGAAATTCAGTTGCCTTTGAATTTCGGGTGATCCCTCTTGAGCATGTATGCTTCTGCTACTTGTTCTACATCAGACTTCTTCCGCAAACGGCGAAACGCTTTGACTCGGTGAGTTTCGCGGCATTCCGACTTCGATGCCCCGGTTGCCGAAATTCAGTTGCCTTTGAATTTCGGGTGATCCCTCTTGAGCATGTATGCTTCTGCTACTTGTTCTACATCAGACTTCTTCCGCAAACGGCGAAACGCTTTGACTCGGTGAGTTTCGCGGCATTCCGACTTCGATGCCCCGGTTGCCGAAATTCAGTTGCCTTTGAATTTCGGGTGATCCCTCTTGAGCATGTATGCTTCTGCTACTTGTTCTACATCAGACTTCTTCCGCAAACGGCGAAACGCTTTGACTCGGTGAGTTTCGCGGCATTCCGACTTCGATGCCCCGGTTGCCGAAATTCAGTTGCCTTTGAATTTCGGGTGATCCCTCTTGAGCATGTATGCTTCTGCTACTTGTTCTACATCAGACTTCTTCCGCAAACGGCGAAACGCTTTGACTCGGTGAGTTTCGCGGCATTCCGACTTCGATGCCCCGGTTGCCGAAATTCAGTTGCCTTTGAATTTCGGGTGATCCCTCTTGAGCATGTATGCTTCTGCTACTTGTTCTACATCAGACTTCTTCCGCAAACGGCGAAACGCTTTGACTCGGTGAGTTTCGCGGCATTCCGACTTCGATGCCCCGGTTGCCGAAATTCAGTTGCCTTTGAATTTCGGGTGATCCCTCTTGAGCATGTATGCTTCTGCTACTTGTTCTACATCAGACTTCTTCCGCAAACGGCGAAACGCTTTGACTCGGTGAGTTTCGCGGCATTCCGACTTCGATGCCCCGGTTGCCGAAATTCAGTTGCCTTTGAATTTCGGGTGATCCCTCTTGAGCATGTATGCTTCTGCTACTTGTTCTACATCAGACTTCTTCCGCAAACGGCGAAACGCTTTGACTCGGTGAGTTTCGCGGCATTCCGACTTCGATGCCCCGGTTGCCGAAATTCAGTTGCCTTTGAATTTCGGGTGATCCCTCTTGAGCATGTATGCTTCTGCTACTTGTTCTACATCAGACTTCTTCCGCAAACGGCGAAACGCTTTGACTCGGTGAGTTTCGCGGCATTCCGACTTCGATGCCCCGGTTGCCGAAATTCAGTTGCCTTTGAATTTCGGGTGATCCCTCTTGAGCATGTATGCTTCTGCTACTTGTTCTACATCAGACTTCTTCCGCAAACGGCGAAACGCTTTGACTCGGTGAGTTTCGCGGCATTCCGACTTCGATGCCCGGTTGCCGAAATTCAGTTGCCTTTGAATTTCGGGTGATCCCTCTTGAGCATGTATGCTTCTGCTACTTGTTCTACATCAGACTTCTTCCGCAAACGGCGAAACGCTTTGACTCGGTGAGTTTCGCGGCATTCCGACTTCGATGCCCCGGTTGCCGAAATTCAGTTGCCTTTGAATTTCGGGTGATCCCTCTTGAGCATGTATGCTTCTGCTACTTGTTCTACATCAGACTTCTTCCGCAAACGGCGAAACGCTTTGACTCGGTGAGTTTCGCGGCATTCCGACTTCGATGCCCCGGTTGCCGAAATTCAGTTGCCTTTGAATTTCGGGTGATCCCTCTTGAGCATGTATGCTTCTGCTACTTGTTCTACATCAGACTTCTTCCGCAAACGGCGAAACGCTTTGACTCGGTGAGTTTCGCGGCATTCCGACTTCGATGCCCCGGTTGCCGAAATTCAGTTGCCTTTGAATTTCGGGTGATCCCTCTTGAGCATGTATGCTTCTGCTACTTGTTCTACATCAGACTTCTTCCGCAAACGGCGAAACGCTTTGACTCGGTGAGTTTCGCGGCATTCCGACTTCGATGCCCCGGTTGCCGAAATTCAGTTGCCTTTGAATTTCGGGTGATCCCTCTTGAGCATGTATGCTTCTGCTACTTGTTCTACATCAGACTTCTTCCGCAAACGGCGAAACGCTTTGACTCGGTGAGTTTCGCGGCATTCCGACTTCGATGCCCCGGTTGCCGAAATTCAGTTGCCTTTGAATTTCGGGTGATCCCTCTTGAGCATGTATGCTTCTGCTACTTGTTCTACATCAGACTTCTTCCGCAAACGGCGAAACGCTTTGACTCGGTGAGTTTCGCGGCATTCCGACTTCGATGCCCCGGTTGCCGAAATTCAGTTGCCTTTGAATTTCGGGTGATCCCTCTTGAGCATGTATGCTTCTGCTACTTGTTCTACATCAGACTTCTTCCGCAAACGGCGAAACGCTTTGACTCGGTGAGTTTCGCGGCATTCCGACTTCGATGCCCCGGTTGCCGAAATTCAGTTGCCTTTGAATTTCGGGTGATCCCTCTTGAGCATGTATGCTTCTGCTACTTGTTCTACATCAGACTTCTTCCGCAAACGGCGAAACGCTTTGACTCGGTGAGTTTCGCGGCATTCCGACTTCGATGCCCCGGTTGCCGAAATTCAGTTGCCTTTGAATTTCGGGTGATCCCTCTTGAGCATGTATGCTTCTGCTACTTGTTCTACATCAGACTTCTTCCGCAAACGGCGAAACGCTTTGACTCGGTGAGTTTCGCGGCATTCCGACTTCGATGCCCCGGTTGCCGAAATTCAGTTGCCTTTGAATTTCGGGTGATCCCTCTTGAGCATGTATGCTTCTGCTACTTGTTCTACATCAGACTTCTTCCGCAAACGGCGAAACGCTTTGACTCGGTGAGTTTCGCGGCATTCCGACTTCGATGCCCCGGTTGCCGAAATTCAGTTGCCTTTGAATTTCGGGTGATCCCTCTTGAGCATGTATGCTTCTGCTACTTGTTCTACATCAGACTTCTTCCGCAAACGGCGAAACGCTTTGACTCGGTGAGTTTCGCGGCATTCCGACTTCGATGCCCCGGTTGCCGAAATTCAGTTGCCTTTGAATTTCGGGTGATCCCTCTTGAGCATGTATGCTTCTGCTACTTGTTCTACATCAGACTTCTTCCGCAAACGGCGAAACGCTTTGACTCGGTGAGTTTCGCGGCATTCCGACTTCGATGCCCCGGTTGCCGAAATTCAGTTGCCTTTGAATTTCGGGTGATCCCTCTTGAGCATGTATGCTTCTGCTACTTGTTCTACATCAGACTTCTTCCGCAAACGGCGAAACGCTTTGACTCGGTGAGTTTCGCGGCATTCCGACTTCGATGCCCGGTTGCCGAAATTCAGTTGCCTTTGAATTTCGGGTGATCCCTCTTGAGCATGTATGCTTCTGCTACTTGTTCTACATCAGACTTCTTCCGCAAACGGCGAAACGCTTTGACTCGGTGAGTTTCGCGGCATTCCGACTTCGATGCCCCGGTTGCCGAAATTCAGTTGCCTTTGAATTTCGGGTGATCCCTCTTGAGCATGTATGCTTCTGCTACTTGTTCTACATCAGACTTCTTCCGCAAACGGCGAAACGCTTTGACTCGGTGAGTTTCGCGGCATTCCGACTTCGATGCCCCGGTTGCCGAAATTCAGTTGCCTTTGAATTTCGGGTGATCCCTCTTGAGCATGTATGCTTCTGCTACTTGTTCTACATCAGACTTCTTCCGCAAACGGCGAAACGCTTTGACTCGGTGAGTTTCGCGGCATTCCGACTTCGATGCCCCGGTTGCCGAAATTCAGTTGCCTTTGAATTTCGGGTGATCCCTCTTGAGCATGTATGCTTCTGCTACTTGTTCTACATCAGACTTCTTCCGCAAACGGCGAAACGCTTTGACTCGGTGAGTTTCGCGGCATTCCGACTTCGATGCCCCGGTTGCCGAAATTCAGTTGCCTTTGAATTTCGGGTGATCCCTCTTGAGCATGTATGCTTCTGCTACTTGTTCTACATCAGACTTCTTCCGCAAACGGCGAAACGCTTTGACTCGGTGAGTTTCGCGGCATTCCGACTTCGATGCCCCGGTTGCCGAAATTCAGTTGCCTTTGAATTTCGGGTGATCCCTCTTGAGCATGTATGCTTCTGCTACTTGTTCTACATCAGACTTCTTCCGCAAACGGCGAAACGCTTTGACTCGGTGAGTTTCGCGGCATTCCGACTTCGATGCCCCGGTTGCCGAAATTCAGTTGCCTTTGAATTTCGGGTGATCCCTCTTGAGCATGTATGCTTCTGCTACTTGTTCTACATCAGACTTCTTCCGCAAACGGCGAAACGCTTTGACTCGGTGAGTTTCGCGGCATTCCGACTTCGATGCCCCGGTTGCCGAAATTCAGTTGCCTTTGAATTTCGGGTGATCCCTCTTGAGCATGTATGCTTCTGCTACTTGTTCTACATCAGACTTCTTCCGCAAACGGCGAAACGCTTTGACTCGGTGAGTTTCGCGGCATTCCGACTTCGATGCCCCGGTTGCCGAAATTCAGTTGCCTTTGAATTTCGGGTGATCCCTCTTGAGCATGTATGCTTCTGCTACTTGTTCTACATCAGACTTCTTCCGCAAACGGCGAAACGCTTTGACTCGGTGAGTTTCGCGGCATTCCGACTTCGATGCCCCGGTTGCCGAAATTCAGTTGCCTTTGAATTTCGGGTGATCCCTCTTGAGCATGTATGCTTCTGCTACTTGTTCTACATCAGACTTCTTCCGCAAACGGCGAAACGCTTTGACTCGGTGAGTTTCGCGGCATTCCGACTTCGATGCCCCGGTTGCCGAAATTCAGTTGCCTTTGAATTTCGGGTGATCCCTCTTGAGCATGTATGCTTCTGCTACTTGTTCTACATCAGACTTCTTCCGCAAACGGCGAAACGCTTTGACTCGGTGAGTTTCGCGGCATTCCGACTTCGATGCCCCGGTTGCCGAAATTCAGTTGCCTTTGAATTTCGGGTGATCCCTCTTGAGCATGTATGCTTCTGCTACTTGTTCTACATCAGACTTCTTCCGCAAACGGCGAAACGCTTTGACTCGGTGAGTTTCGCGGCATTCCGACTTCGATGCCCCGGTTGCCGAAATTCAGTTGCCTTTGAATTTCGGGTGATCCCTCTTGAGCATGTATGCTTCTGCTACTTGTTCTACATCAGACTTCTTCCGCAAACGGCGAAACGCTTTGACTCGGTGAGTTTCGCGGCATTCCGACTTCGATGCCCCGGTTGCCGAAATTCAGTTGCCTTTGAATTTCGGGTGATCCCTCTTGAGCATGTATGCTTCTGCTACTTGTTCTACATCAGACTTCTTCCGCAAACGGCGAAACGCTTTGACTCGGTGAGTTTCGCGGCATTCCGACTTCGATGCCCCGGTTGCCGAAATTCAGTTGCCTTTGAATTTCGGGTGATCCCTCTTGAGCATGTATGCTTCTGCTACTTGTTCTACATCAGACTTCTTCCGCAAACGGCGAAACGCTTTGACTCGGTGAGTTTCGCGGCATTCCGACTTCGATGCCCCGGTTGCCGAAATTCAGTTGCCTTTGAATTTCGGGTGATCCCTCTTGAGCATGTATGCTTCTGCTACTTGTTCTACATCAGACTTCTTCCGCAAACGGCGAAACGCTTTGACTCGGTGAGTTTCGCGGCATTCCGACTTCGATGCCCCGGTTGCCGAAATTCAGTTGCCTTTGAATTTCGGGTGATCCCTCTTGAGCATGTATGCTTCTGCTACTTGTTCTACATCAGACTTCTTCCGCAAACGGCGAAACGCTTTGACTCGGTGAGTTTCGCGGCATTCCGACTTCGATGCCCCGGTTGCCGAAATTCAGTTGCCTTTGAATTTCGGGTGATCCCTCTTGAGCATGTATGCTTCTGCTACTTGTTCTACATCAGACTTCTTCCGCAAACGGCGAAACGCTTTGACTCGGTGAGTTTCGCGGCATTCCGACTTCGATGCCCCGGTTGCCGAAATTCAGTTGCCTTTGAATTTCGGGTGATCCCTCTTGAGCATGTATGCTTCTGCTACTTGTTCTACATCAGACTTCTTCCGCAAACGGCGAAACGCTTTGACTCGGTGAGTTTCGCGGCATTCCGACTTCGATGCCCCGGTTGCCGAAATTCAGTTGCCTTTGAATTTCGGGTGATCCCTCTTGAGCATGTATGCTTCTGCTACTTGTTCTACATCAGACTTCTTCCGCAAACGGCGAAACGCTTTGACTCGGTGAGTTTCGCGGCATTCCGACTTCGATGCCCGGTTGCCGAAATTCAGTTGCCTTTGAATTTCGGGTGATCCCTCTTGAGCATGTATGCTTCTGCTACTTGTTCTACATCAGACTTCTTCCGCAAACGGCGAAACGCTTTGACTCGGTGAGTTTCGCGGCATTCCGACTTCGATGCCCCGGTTGCCGAAATTCAGTTGCCTTTGAATTTCGGGTGATCCCTCTTGAGCATGTATGCTTCTGCTACTTGTTCTACATCAGACTTCTTCCGCAAACGGCGAAACGCTTTGACTCGGTGAGTTTCGCGGCATTCCGACTTCGATGCCCCGGTTGCCGAAATTCAGTTGCCTTTGAATTTCGGGTGATCCCTCTTGAGCATGTATGCTTCTGCTACTTGTTCTACATCAGACTTCTTCCGCAAACGGCGAAACGCTTTGACTCGGTGAGTTTCGCGGCATTCCGACTTCGATGCCCCGGTTGCCGAAATTCAGTTGCCTTTGAATTTCGGGTGATCCCTCTTGAGCATGTATGCTTCTGCTACTTGTTCTACATCAGACTTCTTCCGCAAACGGCGAAACGCTTTGACTCGGTGAGTTTCGCGGCATTCCGACTTCGATGCCCCGGTTGCCGAAATTCAGTTGCCTTTGAATTTCGGGTGATCCCTCTTGAGCATGTATGCTTCTGCTACTTGTTCTACATCAGACTTCTTCCGCAAACGGCGAAACGCTTTGACTCGGTGAGTTTCGCGGCATTCCGACTTCGATGCCCCGGTTGCCGAAATTCAGTTGCCTTTGAATTTCGGGTGATCCCTCTTGAGCATGTATGCTTCTGCTACTTGTTCTACATCAGACTTCTTCCGCAAACGGCGAAACGCTTTGACTCGGTGAGTTTCGCGGCATTCCGACTTCGATGCCCCGGTTGCCGAAATTCAGTTGCCTTTGAATTTCGGGTGATCCCTCTTGAGCATGTATGCTTCTGCTACTTGTTCTACATCAGACTTCTTCCGCAAACGGCGAAACGCTTTGACTCGGTGAGTTTCGCGGCATTCCGACTTCGATGCCCCGGTTGCCGAAATTCAGTTGCCTTTGAATTTCGGGTGATCCCTCTTGAGCATGTATGCTTCTGCTACTTGTTCTACATCAGACTTCTTCCGCAAACGGCGAAACGCTTTGACTCGGTGAGTTTCGCGGCATTCCGACTTCGATGCCCCGGTTGCCGAAATTCAGTTGCCTTTGAATTTCGGGTGATCCCTCTTGAGCATGTATGCTTCTGCTACTTGTTCTACATCAGACTTCTTCCGCAAACGGCGAAACGCTTTGACTCGGTGAGTTTCGCGGCATTCCGACTTCGATGCCCCGGTTGCCGAAATTCAGTTGCCTTTGAATTTCGGGTGATCCCTCTTGAGCATGTATGCTTCTGCTACTTGTTCTACATCAGACTTCTTCCGCAAACGGCGAAACGCTTTGACTCGGTGAGTTTCGCGGCATTCCGACTTCGATGCCCCGGTTGCCGAAATTCAGTTGCCTTTGAATTTCGGGTGATCCCTCTTGAGCATGTATGCTTCTGCTACTTGTTCTACATCAGACTTCTTCCGCAAACGGCGAAACGCTTTGACTCGGTGAGTTTCGCGGCATTCCGACTTCGATGCCCCGGTTGCCGAAATTCAGTTGCCTTTGAATTTCGGGTGATCCCTCTTGAGCATGTATGCTTCTGCTACTTGTTCTACATCAGACTTCTTCCGCAAACGGCGAAACGCTTTGACTCGGTGAGTTTCGCGGCATTCCGACTTCGATGCCCCGGTTGCCGAAATTCAGTTGCCTTTGAATTTCGGGTGATCCCTCTTGAGCATGTATGCTTCTGCTACTTGTTCTACATCAGACTTCTTCCGCAAACGGCGAAACGCTTTGACTCGGTGAGTTTCGCGGCATTCCGACTTCGATGCCCCGGTTGCCGAAATTCAGTTGCCTTTGAATTTCGGGTGATCCCTCTTGAGCATGTATGCTTCTGCTACTTGTTCTACATCAGACTTCTTCCGCAAACGGCGAAACGCTTTGACTCGGTGAGTTTCGCGGCATTCCGACTTCGATGCCCCGGTTGCCGAAATTCAGTTGCCTTTGAATTTCGGGTGATCCCTCTTGAGCATGTATGCTTCTGCTACTTGTTCTACATCAGACTTCTTCCGCAAACGGCGAAACGCTTTGACTCGGTGAGTTTCGCGGCATTCCGACTTCGATGCCCCGGTTGCCGAAATTCAGTTGCCTTTGAATTTCGGGTGATCCCTCTTGAGCATGTATGCTTCTGCTACTTGTTCTACATCAGACTTCTTCCGCAAACGGCGAAACGCTTTGACTCGGTGAGTTTCGCGGCATTCCGACTTCGATGCCCCGGTTGCCGAAATTCAGTTGCCTTTGAATTTCGGGTGATCCCTCTTGAGCATGTATGCTTCTGCTACTTGTTCTACATCAGACTTCTTCCGCAAACGGCGAAACGCTTTGACTCGGTGAGTTTCGCGGCATTCCGACTTCGATGCCCCGGTTGCCGAAATTCAGTTGCCTTTGAATTTCGGGTGATCCCTCTTGAGCATGTATGCTTCTGCTACTTGTTCTACATCAGACTTCTTCCGCAAACGGCGAAACGCTTTGACTCGGTGAGTTTCGCGGCATTCCGACTTCGATGCCCCGGTTGCCGAAATTCAGTTGCCTTTGAATTTCGGGTGATCCCTCTTGAGCATGTATGCTTCTGCTACTTGTTCTACATCAGACTTCTTCCGCAAACGGCGAAACGCTTTGACTCGGTGAGTTTCGCGGCATTCCGACTTCGATGCCCCGGTTGCCGAAATTCAGTTGCCTTTGAATTTCGGGTGATCCCTCTTGAGCATGTATGCTTCTGCTACTTGTTCTACATCAGACTTCTTCCGCAAACGGCGAAACGCTTTGACTCGGTGAGTTTCGCGGCATTCCGACTTCGATGCCCCGGTTGCCGAAATTCAGTTGCCTTTGAATTTCGGGTGATCCCTCTTGAGCATGTATGCTTCTGCTACTTGTTCTACATCAGACTTCTTCCGCAAACGGCGAAACGCTTTGACTCGGTGAGTTTCGCGGCATTCCGACTTCGATGCCCCGGTTGCCGAAATTCAGTTGCCTTTGAATTTCGGGTGATCCCTCTTGAGCATGTATGCTTCTGCTACTTGTTCTACATCAGACTTCTTCCGCAAACGGCGAAACGCTTTGACTCGGTGAGTTTCGCGGCATTCCGACTTCGATGCCCCGGTTGCCGAAATTCAGTTGCCTTTGAATTTCGGGTGATCCCTCTTGAGCATGTATGCTTCTGCTACTTGTTCTACATCAGACTTCTTCCGCAAACGGCGAAACGCTTTGACTCGGTGAGTTTCGCGGCATTCCGACTTCGATGCCCCGGTTGCCGAAATTCAGTTGCCTTTGAATTTCGGGTGATCCCTCTTGAGCATGTATGCTTCTGCTACTTGTTCTACATCAGACTTCTTCCGCAAACGGCGAAACGCTTTGACTCGGTGAGTTTCGCGGCATTCCGACTTCGATGCCCCGGTTGCCGAAATTCAGTTGCCTTTGAATTTCGGGTGATCCCTCTTGAGCATGTATGCTTCTGCTACTTGTTCTACATCAGACTTCTTCCGCAAACGGCGAAACGCTTTGACTCGGTGAGTTTCGCGGCATTCCGACTTCGATGCCCCGGTTGCCGAAATTCAGTTGCCTTTGAATTTCGGGTGATCCCTCTTGAGCATGTATGCTTCTGCTACTTGTTCTACATCAGACTTCTTCCGCAAACGGCGAAACGCTTTGACTCGGTGAGTTTCGCGGCATTCCGACTTCGATGCCCCGGTTGCCGAAATTCAGTTGCCTTTGAATTTCGGGTGATCCCTCTTGAGCATGTATGCTTCTGCTACTTGTTCTACATCAGACTTCTTCCGCAAACGGCGAAACGCTTTGACTCGGTGAGTTTCGCGGCATTCCGACTTCGATGCCCCGGTTGCCGAAATTCAGTTGCCTTTGAATTTCGGGTGATCCCTCTTGAGCATGTATGCTTCTGCTACTTGTTCTACATCAGACTTCTTCCGCAAACGGCGAAACGCTTTGACTCGGTGAGTTTCGCGGCATTCCGACTTCGATGCCCCGGTTGCCGAAATTCAGTTGCCTTTGAATTTCGGGTGATCCCTCTTGAGCATGTATGCTTCTGCTACTTGTTCTACATCAGACTTCTTCCGCAAACGGCGAAACGCTTTGACTCGGTGAGTTTCGCGGCATTCCGACTTCGATGCCCCGGTTGCCGAAATTCAGTTGCCTTTGAATTTCGGGTGATCCCTCTTGAGCATGTATGCTTCTGCTACTTGTTCTACATCAGACTTCTTCCGCAAACGGCGAAACGCTTTGACTCGGTGAGTTTCGCGGCATTCCGACTTCGATGCCCCGGTTGCCGAAATTCAGTTGCCTTTGAATTTCGGGTGATCCCTCTTGAGCATGTATGCTTCTGCTACTTGTTCTACATCAGACTTCTTCCGCAAACGGCGAAACGCTTTGACTCGGTGAGTTTCGCGGCATTCCGACTTCGATGCCCCGGTTGCCGAAATTCAGTTGCCTTTGAATTTCGGGTGATCCCTCTTGAGCATGTATGCTTCTGCTACTTGTTCTACATCAGACTTCTTCCGCAAACGGCGAAACGCTTTGACTCGGTGAGTTTCGCGGCATTCCGACTTCGATGCCCCGGTTGCCGAAATTCAGTTGCCTTTGAATTTCGGGTGATCCCTCTTGAGCATGTATGCTTCTGCTACTTGTTCTACATCAGACTTCTTCCGCAAACGGCGAAACGCTTTGACTCGGTGAGTTTCGCGGCATTCCGACTTCGATGCCCCGGTTGCCGAAATTCAGTTGCCTTTGAATTTCGGGTGATCCCTCTTGAGCATGTATGCTTCTGCTACTTGTTCTACATCAGACTTCTTCCGCAAACGGCGAAACGCTTTGACTCGGTGAGTTTCGCGGCATTCCGACTTCGATGCCCCGGTTGCCGAAATTCAGTTGCCTTTGAATTTCGGGTGATCCCTCTTGAGCATGTATGCTTCTGCTACTTGTTCTACATCAGACTTCTTCCGCAAACGGCGAAACGCTTTGACTCGGTGAGTTTCGCGGCATTCCGACTTCGATGCCCGGTTGCCGAAATTCAGTTGCCTTTGAATTTCGGGTGATCCCTCTTGAGCATGTATGCTTCTGCTACTTGTTCTACATCAGACTTCTTCCGCAAACGGCGAAACGCTTTGACTCGGTGAGTTTCGCGGCATTCCGACTTCGATGCCCCGGTTGCCGAAATTCAGTTGCCTTTGAATTTCGGGTGATCCCTCTTGAGCATGTATGCTTCTGCTACTTGTTCTACATCAGACTTCTTCCGCAAACGGCGAAACGCTTTGACTCGGTGAGTTTCGCGGCATTCCGACTTCGATGCCCCGGTTGCCGAAATTCAGTTGCCTTTGAATTTCGGGTGATCCCTCTTGAGCATGTATGCTTCTGCTACTTGTTCTACATCAGACTTTCTTCCGCAAACGGCGAAACGCTTTGACTCGGTGAGTTTCGCGGCATTCCGACTTCGATGCCCCGGTTGCCGAAATTCAGTTGCCTTTGAATTTCGGGTGATCCCTCTTGAGCATGTATGCTTCTGCTACTTGTTCTACATCAGACTTCTTCCGCAAACGGCGAAACGCTTTGACTCGGTGAGTTTCGCGGCATTCCGACTTCGATGCCCGGTTGCCGAAATTCAGTTGCCTTTGAATTTCGGGTGATCCCTCTTGAGCATGTATGCTTCTGCTACTTGTTCTACATCAGACTTCTTCCGCAAACGGCGAAACGCTTTGACTCGGTGAGTTTCGCGGCATTCCGACTTCGATGCCCCGGTTGCCGAAATTCAGTTGCCTTTGAATTTCGGGTGATCCCTCTTGAGCATGTATGCTTCTGCTACTTGTTCTACATCAGACTTCCTTCCGCAAACGGCGAAACGCTTTGACTCGGTGAGTTTCGCGGCATTCCGACTTCGATGCCCGGTTGCCGAAATTCAGTTGCCTTTGAATTTCGGGTGATCCCTCTTGAGCATGTATGCTTCTGCTACTTGTTCTACATCAGACTTCTTCCGCAAACGGCGAAACGCTTTGACTCGGTGAGTTTCGCGGCATTCCGACTTCGATGCCCGGTTGCCGAAATTCAGTTGCCTTTGAATTTCGGGTGATCCCTCTTGAGCATGTATGCTTCTGCTACTTGTTCTACATCAGACTTCTTCCGCAAACGGCGAAACGCTTTGACTCGGTGAGTTTCGCGGCATTCCGACTTCGATGCCCGGTTGCCGAAATTCAGTTGCCTTTGAATTTCGGGTGATCCCTCTTGAGCATGTATGCTTCTGCTACTTGTTCTACATCACACTTCTTCCGCAAACGGCGAAACGCTTTGACTCGGTGAGTTTCGCGGCATTCCGACTTCGATGCCCCGGTTGCCGAAATTCAGTTGCCTTTGAATTTCGGGTGATCCCTCTTGAGCATGTATGCTTCTGCTACTTGTTCTACATCACACTTCTTCCGCAAACGGCGAAACGCTTTGACTCGGTGAGTTTCGCGGCATTCCGACTTCGATGCCCGGTTGCCGAAATTCAGTTGCCTTTGAATTTCGGGTGATCCCTCTTGAGCATGTATGCTTCTGCTACTTGTTCTACATCAGACTTCTTCCGCAAACGGCGAAACGCTTTGACTCGGTGAGTTTCGCGGCATTCCGACTTCGATGCCCGGTTGCCGAAATTCAGTTGCCTTTGAATTTCGGGTGATCCCTCTTGAGCATGTATGCTTCTGCTACTTGTTCTACATCAGACTTCCTTCCGCAAACGGCGAAACGCTTTGACTCGGTGAGTTTCGCGGCATTCCGACTTCGATGCCCGGTTGCCGAAATTCAGTTGCCTTTGAATTTCGGGTGATCCCTCTTGAGCATGTATGCTTCTGCTACTTGTTCTACATCAGACTTCTTCCGCAAACGGCGAAACGCTTTGACTCGGTGAGTTTCGCGGCATTCCGACTTCGATGCCCCGGTTGCCGAAATTCAGTTGCCTTTGAATTTCGGGTGATCCCTCTTGAGCATGTATGCTTCTGCTACTTGTTCTACATCAGACTTCTTCCGCAACGGCGAAACGCTTTGACTCGGTGAGTTTCGCGGCATTCCGACTTCGATGCCCGGTTGCCGAAATTCAGTTGCCTTTGAATTTCGGGTGATCCCTCTTGAGCATGTATGCTTCTGCTACTTGTTCTACATCAGACTTCTTCCGCAAACGGCGAAACGCTTTGACTCGGTGAGTTTCGCGGCATTCCGACTTCGATGCCCCGGTTGCCGAAATTCAGTTGCCTTTGAATTTCGGGTGATCCCTCTTGAGCATGTATGCTTCTGCTACTTGTTCTACATCAGACTTCTTCCGCAAACGGCGAAACGCTTTGACTCGGTGAGTTTCGCGGCATTCCGACTTCGATGCCCCGGTTGCCGAAATTCAGTTGCCTTTGAATTTCGGGTGATCCCTCTTGAGCATGTATGCTTCTGCTACTTGTTCTACATCAGACTTTCTTCCGCAAAGCGAAACGCTTTGACTCGGTGAGTTTCGCGGCATTCCGACTTCGATGCCCCGGTTGCCGAAATTCAGTTGCCTTTGAATTTCGGGTGATCCCTCTTGAGCATGTATGCTTCTGCTACTTGTTCTACATCAGACTTCTTCCGCAAACGGCGAAACGCTTTGACTCGGTGAGTTTCGCGGCATTCCGACTTCGATGCCCCGGTTGCCGAAATTCAGTTGCCTTTGAATTTCGGGTGATCCCTTTGAGCATGTATGCTTCTGCTACTTGTTCTACACAGACTTCTTCCGCAAAGCAAAGCGAAACGCTTTGACTCGGTGAGTTTCGCGGCATTCCGACTTCGATGCCCGGTTGCCGAAATTCAGTTGCCTTTGAATTTCGGGTGATCCCTCTTGAGCATGTATGCTTCTGCTACTTGTTCTACATCAGACTTCTTCCCCAAACGGCGAAACGTTTTGCCTCGGTGAGTTTCGCAGCATTCCGACTTCGATGCCCCGGTTGCCGAAATGCAGTTGCCTTTGAATTTCAGGTGATACCTCTTGAGCATCTATGCTTCTGCTACTTGTTCTACATCATACTTCTTCTATAAATGGCGAAACGCTTTGCCTCGTTGAGTTTCGCGTCATTTCGACGTTGATGCCCCGGTTGCCGAAATGCAGTGGCTTTTGAATTTCGGGTGATCCCTTTTGAGCATGTGTGCTTCTGCTACTTGTTCTACATCAGACTTCTTCCGCAAAGGGCGAAATGCTTTGCCTCAGTGAGTTTCGCGATAATTCGACCTCGATGCCTCGGTTGCCAAAATGCAGATGCCTTTGAATTTCGGGTGATCCCTCTTGAGCATGTATGCTTCTGCTACTTGTTCTACATCAGACTTCTTCCGCAAAGGGCGAAACGCTTTGCCTCGTTGAGTTTCGCGGCATTCCGACTTCGATGCCCCGGTTGCCGAAATTCAGTTGCCTTTGAATTTCGGGTGATCCCTCTTGAGCATGTATGCTTCTGCTACTTGTTCTACATCAGACTTCTTCGCAAACGGCGAAACGCTTTGACTCGGTGAGTTTCGCGGCATTCCGACTTCGATGCCCCGGTTGCCGAAATTCAGTTGCCTTTGAATTTCGGGTGATCCCTCTTGAGCATGTATGCTTCTGCTACTTGTTCTACATCAGACTTCTTCCGCAAACGGCGAAACGCTTTGACTCGGTGAGTTTCGCGGCATTCCGACTTCGATGCCCGGTTGCCGAAATTCAGTTGCCTTTGAATTTCGGGTGATCCTCTTGAGCATGTATGCTTCTGCTACTTGTTCTACATCAGACTTCTTCCGCAAAGGCGAAAAACGCTTTGACTCGGTGAGTTTCGCGGCATTCCGACTTCGATGCCCGGTTGCCGAAATTCAGTTGCCTTTGAATTTCGGGTGATCCCTCTTGAGCATGTATGCTTCTGCTACTTGTTCTACATCAGACTTCTTCCGCAAACGGCGAAACGCTTTGACTCGGTGAGTTTCGCGGCATTCGACTTCGATGCCCCGGTTGCCGAAATTCAGTTGCCTTTGAATTTCGGGTGATCCCTCTTGAGCATGTATGCTTCTGCTACTTGTTCTACATCAGATTCTTCCGCAAACGGCGAAACGCTTTGACTCGGTGAGTTTCGCGGCATTCCGACTTCGATGCCCGGTTGCCGAAATTCAGTTGCCTTTGAATTTCGGGTGATCCCTCTTGAGCATGTATGCTTCTGCTACTTGTTCTACATCATACTTTCTTCCGCAAAGGCGAAACGCTTTGACTCGGTGAGTTTCGCGGCATTCCGACTTCGATGCCCCGGTTGCCGAAATTCAGTTGCCTTTGAATTTCGGGTGATCCCTCTTGAGCATGTATGCTTCTGCTACTTGTTCTACATCAGACTTCTTCCGCAAACGGCGAAACGCTTTGACTCGGTGAGTTTCGCGGCATTCCGACTTCGATGCCCGGTTGCCGAAATTCAGTTGCCTTTGAATTTCGGGTGATCCCTCTTGAGCATGTATGCTTCTGCTACTTGTTCTACATCAGACTTCTTCCGCAAACGGCGAAACGCTTTGACTCGGTGAGTTTCGCGGCATTCCGACTTCGATGCCCGGTTGCCGAAATTCAGTTGCCTTTGAATTTCGGGTGATCCCTCTTGAGCATGTATGCTTCTGCTACTTGTTCTACATCATATTCTTCCTAACGCAAAGGCGAAACGCTTTGACTCGGTGAGTTTCGCGGCATTCCGACTTCGATGCCCGGTTGCCGAAATTCAGTTGCCTTTGAATTTCGGGTGATCCCTCTTGAGCATGTATGCTTCTGCTACTTGTTTCTACATCATACTTCCTCCGAAAAGGCGAAACGCTTTGACTCGGTGAGTTTCGCGGCATTCCGACTTCGATGCCCGGTTGCCGAAATTCAGTTGCCTTTGAATTTCGGGTGATCCCTCTTGAGCATGTATGCTTCTGCTACTTGTTCTACATCATACTTCTTCCGCAAACGGAAACGCTTTGACTCGGTGAGTTTCGCGGCATTCCGACTTCGATGCCCGGTTGCGAAATTCAGTTGCCTTTGAATTTCGGGTGATCCCTCTTGAGCATGTATGCTTCTGCTACTTGTTCTACATCATACTTCTTAAACGGCGAAACGCTTTGACTCGGTGAGTTTCGCGGCATTCCGACTTCGATGCCCGGTTGCCGAAATTCAGTTTTTTGAATTTCGGGTGATCCCTCTTGAGCATGTATGCTTCTGCTACTTGTTCTACATCAGACTTCTTCCGCAAAGGCAACGCTTTGACTCGGTGAGTTTCGCGGCATTCCGACTTCGATGCCCGGTTGCCGAAATTCAGTTGCCTTTGAATTTGGTGATCCCTCTTGAGCATGTATGCTTCTGCTACTTGTTCTACATCAACTTCTTCCGCAAACGGCGAAACGCTTTGATGGTGAGTTTCGGCATTCCGACTTCGATGCGGTTGCGAAATTCAGTTGCCTTTGAATTTCGGGTGATCCTCTTGAGCATGTATGCTTCTGCTACTTGTTTCCATCAGACA
>CM055348.1:24906601-24940699 GCA_029228515.1 Populus alba x Populus x berolinensis | reverse complement strand
TTCGAGTCGGAATGCGCGAAACTCACCGAGTCAAAGCGTTTCGCCGTTTGCGGAAGAAAGTCTGATGGAGAACAAGTAGCAGAAGCATACATGCTCAAGAGGGATCACCCGAAATTCAAAGGCAACTGAATTTCGGCAACCGGGCATCGAAGTCGGAATGCGCGAAACTCACCGAGTCAAAGCGTTTCGCCGTTTGCGGAAGAAGTCTGATGTAGAACAAGTAGCAGAAGCATACATGCTCAAGAGGGATCCCCGAAATTCAAAGGCAACTGAATTTCGGCAACGGGCATCGAAGTCGGAATGCCGCGAAACTCACCGAGTCAAAGCGTTTCGCCGTTTGCGGAAGAAGTCTGATGTAGAACAAGTAGCAGAAGCATACATGCTCAAGAGGGATCACCCGAAATTCAAAGGCAACTGAATTTCGGCAACGGGGCATCGAAGTCGGAATGCCGCGAAACTCACCGAGTCAAAGCGTTTCGCCGTTTGCGGAAGAAGTCTGATGTAGAACAAGTAGCAGAAGCATACATGCTCAAGAGGGATCACCCGAAATTCAAAGGCAACTGAATTTCGGCAACCGGGGCATCGAAGTCGGAATGCCGCGAAACTCACCGAGTCAAAGCGTTTCGCCGTTTGCGGAAGAAAGTCTGATGTAGAACAAGTAGCAGAAGCATACATGCTCAAGAGGGATCACCCGAAATTCAAAGGCAACTGAATTTCGGCAACCGGGGCATCGAAGTCGGAATGCCGCGAAACTCACCGAGTCAAAGCGTTTCGCCGTTTGCGGAAGAAAGTTGATGTAGAACAAGTAGCAGAAGCATACATGCTCAAGAGGGATCACCCGAAATTCAAAGGCAACTGAATTTCGGCAACCGGGGCATCGAAGTCGGAATGCCGCGAAACTCACCGAGTCAAAGCGTTTCGCCGTTTGCGGAAGAAGTCTGATGTAGAACAAGTAGCAGAAGCATACATGCTCAAGAGGGATCACCCGAAATTCAAAGGCAACTGAATTTCGGCAACCGGGGCATCGAAGTCGGAATGCGCGAAACTCACCGAGTCAAAGCGTTTCGCCGTTTGCGGAAGAAGTCTGATGTAGAACAAGTAGCAGAAGCATACATGCTCAAGAGGGATCACCCGAAATTCAAAGGCAACTGAATTTCGGCAACCGGGGCATCGAAGTCGGAATGCCGCGAAACTCACCGAGTCAAAGCGTTTCGCCGTTTGCGGAAGAAGTCTGATGTAGAACAAGTAGCAGAAGCATACATGCTCAAGAGGGATCACCCGAAATTCAAAGGCAACTGAATTTCGGCAACCGGGGCATCGAAGTCGGAATGCCGCGAAACTCACCGAGTCAAAGCGTTTCGCCGTTTGCGGAAGAAGTCTGATGTAGAACAAGTAGCAGAAGCATACATGCTCAAGAGGGATCACCCGAAATTCAAAGGCAACTGAATTTCGGCAACCGGGGCATCGAAGTCGGAATGCCGCGAAACTCACCGAGTCAAAGCGTTTCGCCGTTTGCGGAAGAAGTCTGATGTAGAACAAGTAGCAGAAGCATACATGCTCAAGAGGGATCACCCGAAATTCAAAGGCAACTGAATTTCGGCAACCGGGGCATCGAAGTCGGAATGCCGCGAAACTCACCGAGTCAAAGCGTTTCGCCGTTTGCGGAAGAAGTCTGATGTAGAACAAGTAGCAGAAGCATACATGCTCAAGAGGGATCACCCGAAATTCAAAGGCAACTGAATTTCGGCAACCGGGGCATCGAAGTCGGAATGCCGCGAAACTCACCGAGTCAAAGCGTTTCGCCGTTTGCGGAAGAAGTCTGATGTAGAACAAGTAGCAGAAGCATACATGCTCAAGAGGGATCACCCGAAATTCAAAGGCAACTGAATTTCGGCAACCGGGCATCGAAGTCGGAATGCCGCGAAACTCACCGAGTCAAAGCGTTTCGCCGTTTGCGGAAGAAGTCTGATGTAGAACAAGTAGCAGAAGCATACATGCTCAAGAGGGATCACCCGAAATTCAAAGGCAACTGAATTTCGGCAACCGGGGCATCGAAGTCGGAATGCCGCGAAACTCACCGAGTCAAAGCGTTTCGCCGTTTGCGGAAGAAGTCTGATGTAGAACAAGTAGCAGAAGCATACATGCTCAAGAGGGATCACCCGAAATTCAAAGGCAACTGAATTTCGGCAACCGGGGCATCGAAGTCGGAATGCCGCGAAACTCACCGAGTCAAAGCGTTTCGCCGTTTGCGGAAGAAGTCTGATGTAGAACAAGTAGCAGAAGCATACATGCTCAAGAGGGATCACCCGAAATTCAAAGGCAACTGAATTTCGGCAACCGGGGCATCGAAGTCGGAATGCCGCGAAACTCACCGAGTCAAAGCGTTTCGCCGTTTGCGGAAGAAGTCTGATGTAGAACAAGTAGCAGAAGCATACATGCTCAAGAGGGATCACCCGAAATTCAAAGGCAACTGAATTTCGGCAACCGGGGCATCGAAGTCGGAATGCCGCGAAACTCACCGAGTCAAAGCGTTTCGCCGTTTGCGGAAGAAGTCTGATGTAGAACAAGTAGCAGAAGCATACATGCTCAAGAGGGATCACCCGAAATTCAAAGGCAACTGAATTTCGGCAACCGGGGCATCGAAGTCGGAATGCCGCGAAACTCACCGAGTCAAAGCGTTTCGCCGTTTGCGGAAGAAGTCTGATGTAGAACAAGTAGCAGAAGCATACATGCTCAAGAGGGATCACCCGAAATTCAAAGGCAACTGAATTTCGGCAACCGGGGCATCGAAGTCGGAATGCCGCGAAACTCACCGAGTCAAAGCGTTTCGCCGTTTGCGGAAGAAAGTCTGATGTAGAACAAGTAGCAGAAGCATACATGCTCAAGAGGGATCACCCGAAATTCAAAGGCAACTGAATTTCGGCAACCGGGGCATCGAAGTCGGAATGCCGCGAAACTCACCGAGTCAAAGCGTTTCGCCGTTTGCGGAAGAAGTCTGATGTAGAACAAGTAGCAGAAGCATACATGCTCAAGAGGGATCACCCGAAATTCAAAGGCAACTGAATTTCGGCAACCGGGCATCGAAGTCGGAATGCCGCGAAACTCACCGAGTCAAAGCGTTTCGCCGTTTGCGGAAGAAAGTCTGATGTAGAACAAGTAGCAGAAGCATACATGCTCAAGAGGGATCACCCGAAATTCAAAGGCAACTGAATTTCGGCAACCGGGCATCGAAGTCGGAATGCCGCGAAACTCACCGAGTCAAAGCGTTTCGCCGTTTGCGGAAGAAGTCTGATGTAGAACAAGTAGCAGAAGCATACATGCTCAAGAGGGATCACCCGAAATTCAAAGGCAACTGAATTTCGGCAACCGGGCATCGAAGTCGGAATGCCGCGAAACTCACCGAGTCAAAGCGTTTCGCCGTTTGCGGAAGAAGTCTGATGTAGAACAAGTAGCAGAAGCATACATGCTCAAGAGGGATCACCCGAAATTCAAAGGCAACTGAATTTCGGCAACCGGGGCATCGAAGTCGGAATGCCGCGAAACTCACCGAGTCAAAGCGTTTCGCCGTTTGCGGAAGAAAGTCTGATGTAGAACAAGTAGCAGAAGCATACATGCTCAAGAGGGATCACCCGAAATTCAAAGGCAACTGAATTTCGGCAACCGGGCATCGAAGTCGGAATGCCGCGAAACTCACCGAGTCAAAGCGTTTCGCCGTTTGCGGAAGAAGTCTGATGTAGAACAAGTAGCAGAAGCATACATGCTCAAGAGGGATCACCCGAAATTCAAAGGCAACTGAATTTCGGCAACCGGGGCATCGAAGTCGGAATGCCGCGAAACTCACCGAGTCAAAGCGTTTCGCCGTTTGCGGAAGAAAGTCTGATGTAGAACAAGTAGCAGAAGCATACATGCTCAAGAGGGATCACCCGAAATTCAAAGGCAACTGAATTTCGGCAACCGGGGCATCGAAGTCGGAATGCCGCGAAACTCACCGAGTCAAAGCGTTTCGCCGTTTGCGGAAGAAAGTCTGATGTAGAACAAGTAGCAGAAGCATACATGCTCAAGAGGGATCACCCGAAATTCAAAGGCAACTGAATTTCGGCAACCGGGCATCGAAGTCGGAATGCCGCGAAACTCACCGAGTCAAAGCGTTTCGCCGTTTGCGGAAGAAGTCTGATGTAGAACAAGTAGCAGAAGCATACATGCTCAAGAGGGATCACCCGAAATTCAAAGGCAACTGAATTTCGGCAACCGGGGCATCGAAGTCGGAATGCCGCGAAACTCACCGAGTCAAAGCGTTTCGCCGTTTGCGGAAGAAGTCTGATGTAGAACAAGTAGCAGAAGCATACATGCTCAAGAGGGATCACCCGAAATTCAAAGGCAACTGAATTTCGGCAACCGGGGCATCGAAGTCGGAATGCCGCGAAACTCACCGAGTCAAAGCGTTTCGCCGTTTGCGGAAGAAAGTCTGATGTAGAACAAGTAGCAGAAGCATACATGCTCAAGAGGGATCACCCGAAATTCAAAGGCAACTGAATTTCGGCAACCGGGGCATCGAAGTCGGAATGCCGCGAAACTCACCGAGTCAAAGCGTTTCGCCGTTTGCGGAAGAAAGTCTGATGTAGAACAAGTAGCAGAAGCATACATGCTCAAGAGGGATCACCCGAAATTCAAAGGCAACTGAATTTCGGCAACCGGGGCATCGAAGTCGGAATGCCGCGAAACTCACCGAGTCAAAGCGTTTCGCCGTTTGCGGAAGAAAGTCTGATGTAGAACAAGTAGCAGAAGCATACATGCTCAAGAGGGATCACCCGAAATTCAAAGGCAACTGAATTTCGGCAACCGGGGCATCGAAGTCGGAATGCCGCGAAACTCACCGAGTCAAAGCGTTTCGCCGTTTGCGGAAGAAGTCTGATGTAGAACAAGTAGCAGAAGCATACATGCTCAAGAGGGATCACCCGAAATTCAAAGGCAACTGAATTTCGGCAACCGGGCATCGAAGTCGGAATGCCGCGAAACTCACCGAGTCAAAGCGTTTCGCCGTTTGCGGAAGAAAGTCTGATGTAGAACAAGTAGCAGAAGCATACATGCTCAAGAGGGATCACCCGAAATTCAAAGGCAACTGAATTTCGGCAACCGGGGCATCGAAGTCGGAATGCCGCGAAACTCACCGAGTCAAAGCGTTTCGCCGTTTGCGGAAGAAAGTCTGATGTAGAACAAGTAGCAGAAGCATACATGCTCAAGAGGGATCACCCGAAATTCAAAGGCAACTGAATTTCGGCAACCGGGCATCGAAGTCGGAATGCCGCGAAACTCACCGAGTCAAAGCGTTTCGCCGTTTGCGGAAGAAAGTCTGATGTAGAACAAGTAGCAGAAGCATACATGCTCAAGAGGGATCACCCGAAATTCAAAGGCAACTGAATTTCGGCAACCGGGGCATCGAAGTCGGAATGCCGCGAAACTCACCGAGTCAAAGCGTTTCGCCGTTTGCGGAAGAAAGTCTGATGTAGAACAAGTAGCAGAAGCATACATGCTCAAGAGGGATCACCCGAAATTCAAAGGCAACTGAATTTCGGCAACCGGGGCATCGAAGTCGGAATGCCGCGAAACTCACCGAGTCAAAGCGTTTCGCCGTTTGCGGAAGAAAGTCTGATGTAGAACAAGTAGCAGAAGCATACATGCTCAAGAGGGATCACCCGAAATTCAAAGGCAACTGAATTTCGGCAACCGGGGCATCGAAGTCGGAATGCCGCGAAACTCACCGAGTCAAAGCGTTTCGCCGTTTGCGGAAGAAAGTCTGATGTAGAACAAGTAGCAGAAGCATACATGCTCAAGAGGGATCACCCGAAATTCAAAGGCAACTGAATTTCGGCAACCGGGGCATCGAAGTCGGAATGCCGCGAAACTCACCGAGTCAAAGCGTTTCGCCGTTTGCGGAAGAAAGTCTGATGTAGAACAAGTAGCAGAAGCATACATGCTCAAGAGGGATCACCCGAAATTCAAAGGCAACTGAATTTCGGCAACCGGGCATCGAAGTCGGAATGCCGCGAAACTCACCGAGTCAAAGCGTTTCGCCGTTTGCGGAAGAAAGTCTGATGTAGAACAAGTAGCAGAAGCATACATGCTCAAGAGGGATCACCCGAAATTCAAAGGCAACTGAATTTCGGCAACCGGGGCATCGAAGTCGGAATGCCGCGAAACTCACCGAGTCAAAGCGTTTCGCCGTTTGCGGAAGAAGTCTGATGTAGAACAAGTAGCAGAAGCATACATGCTCAAGAGGGATCACCCGAAATTCAAAGGCAACTGAATTTCGGCAACCGGGGCATCGAAGTCGGAATGCCGCGAAACTCACCGAGTCAAAGCGTTTCGCCGTTTGCGGAAGAAAGTCTGATGTAGAACAAGTAGCAGAAGCATACATGCTCAAGAGGGATCACCCGAAATTCAAAGGCAACTGAATTTCGGCAACCGGGGCATCGAAGTCGGAATGCCGCGAAACTCACCGAGTCAAAGCGTTTCGCCGTTTGCGGAAGAAGTCTGATGTAGAACAAGTAGCAGAAGCATACATGCTCAAGAGGGATCACCCGAAATTCAAAGGCAACTGAATTTCGGCAACCGGGGCATCGAAGTCGGAATGCCGCGAAACTCACCGAGTCAAAGCGTTTCGCCGTTTGCGGAAGAAGTCTGATGTAGAACAAGTAGCAGAAGCATACATGCTCAAGAGGGATCACCCGAAATTCAAAGGCAACTGAATTTCGGCAACCGGGGCATCGAAGTCGGAATGCCGCGAAACTCACCGAGTCAAAGCGTTTCGCCGTTTGCGGAAGAAAGTCTGATGTAGAACAAGTAGCAGAAGCATACATGCTCAAGAGGGATCACCCGAAATTCAAAGGCAACTGAATTTCGGCAACCGGGGCATCGAAGTCGGAATGCCGCGAAACTCACCGAGTCAAAGCGTTTCGCCGTTTGCGGAAGAAAGTCTGATGTAGAACAAGTAGCAGAAGCATACATGCTCAAGAGGGATCACCCGAAATTCAAAGGCAACTGAATTTCGGCAACCGGGGCATCGAAGTCGGAATGCCGCGAAACTCACCGAGTCAAAGCGTTTCGCCGTTTGCGGAAGAAAGTCTGATGTAGAACAAGTAGCAGAAGCATACATGCTCAAGAGGGATCACCCGAAATTCAAAGGCAACTGAATTTCGGCAACCGGGGCATCGAAGTCGGAATGCCGCGAAACTCACCGAGTCAAAGCGTTTCGCCGTTTGCGGAAGAAGTCTGATGTAGAACAAGTAGCAGAAGCATACATGCTCAAGAGGGATCACCCGAAATTCAAAGGCAACTGAATTTCGGCAACCGGGGCATCGAAGTCGGAATGCCGCGAAACTCACCGAGTCAAAGCGTTTCGCCGTTTGCGGAAGAAAGTCTGATGTAGAACAAGTAGCAGAAGCATACATGCTCAAGAGGGATCACCCGAAATTCAAAGGCAACTGAATTTCGGCAACCGGGGCATCGAAGTCGGAATGCCGCGAAACTCACCGAGTCAAAGCGTTTCGCCGTTTGCGGAAGAAAGTCTGATGTAGAACAAGTAGCAGAAGCATACATGCTCAAGAGGGATCACCCGAAATTCAAAGGCAACTGAATTTCGGCAACCGGGGCATCGAAGTCGGAATGCCGCGAAACTCACCGAGTCAAAGCGTTTCGCCGTTTGCGGAAGAAAGTCTGATGTAGAACAAGTAGCAGAAGCATACATGCTCAAGAGGGATCACCCGAAATTCAAAGGCAACTGAATTTCGGCAACCGGGGCATCGAAGTCGGAATGCCGCGAAACTCACCGAGTCAAAGCGTTTCGCCGTTTGCGGAAGAAAGTCTGATGTAGAACAAGTAGCAGAAGCATACATGCTCAAGAGGGATCACCCGAAATTCAAAGGCAACTGAATTTCGGCAACCGGGGCATCGAAGTCGGAATGCCGCGAAACTCACCGAGTCAAAGCGTTTCGCCGTTTGCGGAAGAAAGTCTGATGTAGAACAAGTAGCAGAAGCATACATGCTCAAGAGGGATCACCCGAAATTCAAAGGCAACTGAATTTCGGCAACCGGGCATCGAAGTCGGAATGCCGCGAAACTCACCGAGTCAAAGCGTTTCGCCGTTTGCGGAAGAAAGTCTGATGTAGAACAAGTAGCAGAAGCATACATGCTCAAGAGGGATCACCCGAAATTCAAAGGCAACTGAATTTCGGCAACCGGGGCATCGAAGTCGGAATGCCGCGAAACTCACCGAGTCAAAGCGTTTCGCCGTTTGCGGAAGAAGTCTGATGTAGAACAAGTAGCAGAAGCATACATGCTCAAGAGGGATCACCCGAAATTCAAAGGCAACTGAATTTCGGCAACCGGGGCATCGAAGTCGGAATGCCGCGAAACTCACCGAGTCAAAGCGTTTCGCCGTTTGCGGAAGAAAGTCTGATGTAGAACAAGTAGCAGAAGCATACATGCTCAAGAGGGATCACCCGAAATTCAAAGGCAACTGAATTTCGGCAACCGGGGCATCGAAGTCGGAATGCCGCGAAACTCACCGAGTCAAAGCGTTTCGCCGTTTGCGGAAGAAAGTCTGATGTAGAACAAGTAGCAGAAGCATACATGCTCAAGAGGGATCACCCGAAATTCAAAGGCAACTGAATTTCGGCAACCGGGGCATCGAAGTCGGAATGCCGCGAAACTCACCGAGTCAAAGCGTTTCGCCGTTTGCGGAAGAAAGTCTGATGTAGAACAAGTAGCAGAAGCATACATGCTCAAGAGGGATCACCCGAAATTCAAAGGCAACTGAATTTCGGCAACCGGGGCATCGAAGTCGGAATGCCGCGAAACTCACCGAGTCAAAGCGTTTCGCCGTTTGCGGAAGAAAGTCTGATGTAGAACAAGTAGCAGAAGCATACATGCTCAAGAGGGATCACCCGAAATTCAAAGGCAACTGAATTTCGGCAACCGGGGCATCGAAGTCGGAATGCCGCGAAACTCACCGAGTCAAAGCGTTTCGCCGTTTGCGGAAGAAAGTCTGATGTAGAACAAGTAGCAGAAGCATACATGCTCAAGAGGGATCACCCGAAATTCAAAGGCAACTGAATTTCGGCAACCGGGCATCGAAGTCGGAATGCCGCGAAACTCACCGAGTCAAAGCGTTTCGCCGTTTGCGGAAGAAAGTCTGATGTAGAACAAGTAGCAGAAGCATACATGCTCAAGAGGGATCACCCGAAATTCAAAGGCAACTGAATTTCGGCAACCGGGGCATCGAAGTCGGAATGCCGCGAAACTCACCGAGTCAAAGCGTTTCGCCGTTTGCGGAAGAAAGTCTGATGTAGAACAAGTAGCAGAAGCATACATGCTCAAGAGGGATCACCCGAAATTCAAAGGCAACTGAATTTCGGCAACCGGGGCATCGAAGTCGGAATGCCGCGAAACTCACCGAGTCAAAGCGTTTCGCCGTTTGCGGAAGAAAGTCTGATGTAGAACAAGTAGCAGAAGCATACATGCTCAAGAGGGATCACCCGAAATTCAAAGGCAACTGAATTTCGGCAACCGGGGCATCGAAGTCGGAATGCCGCGAAACTCACCGAGTCAAAGCGTTTCGCCGTTTGCGGAAGAAAGTCTGATGTAGAACAAGTAGCAGAAGCATACATGCTCAAGAGGGATCACCCGAAATTCAAAGGCAACTGAATTTCGGCAACCGGGGCATCGAAGTCGGAATGCCGCGAAACTCACCGAGTCAAAGCGTTTCGCCGTTTGCGGAAGAAAGTCTGATGTAGAACAAGTAGCAGAAGCATACATGCTCAAGAGGGATCACCCGAAATTCAAAGGCAACTGAATTTCGGCAACCGGGGCATCGAAGTCGGAATGCCGCGAAACTCACCGAGTCAAAGCGTTTCGCCGTTTGCGGAAGAAAGTCTGATGTAGAACAAGTAGCAGAAGCATACATGCTCAAGAGGGATCACCCGAAATTCAAAGGCAACTGAATTTCGGCAACCGGGGCATCGAAGTCGGAATGCCGCGAAACTCACCGAGTCAAAGCGTTTCGCCGTTTGCGGAAGAAAGTCTGATGTAGAACAAGTAGCAGAAGCATACATGCTCAAGAGGGATCACCCGAAATTCAAAGGCAACTGAATTTCGGCAACCGGGGCATCGAAGTCGGAATGCCGCGAAACTCACCGAGTCAAAGCGTTTCGCCGTTTGCGGAAGAAAGTCTGATGTAGAACAAGTAGCAGAAGCATACATGCTCAAGAGGGATCACCCGAAATTCAAAGGCAACTGAATTTCGGCAACCGGGGCATCGAAGTCGGAATGCCGCGAAACTCACCGAGTCAAAGCGTTTCGCCGTTTGCGGAAGAAAGTCTGATGTAGAACAAGTAGCAGAAGCATACATGCTCAAGAGGGATCACCCGAAATTCAAAGGCAACTGAATTTCGGCAACCGGGGCATCGAAGTCGGAATGCCGCGAAACTCACCGAGTCAAAGCGTTTCGCCGTTTGCGGAAGAAAGTCTGATGTAGAACAAGTAGCAGAAGCATACATGCTCAAGAGGGATCACCCGAAATTCAAAGGCAACTGAATTTCGGCAACCGGGGCATCGAAGTCGGAATGCCGCGAAACTCACCGAGTCAAAGCGTTTCGCCGTTTGCGGAAGAAAGTCTGATGTAGAACAAGTAGCAGAAGCATACATGCTCAAGAGGGATCACCCGAAATTCAAAGGCAACTGAATTTCGGCAACCGGGGCATCGAAGTCGGAATGCCGCGAAACTCACCGAGTCAAAGCGTTTCGCCGTTTGCGGAAGAAAGTCTGATGTAGAACAAGTAGCAGAAGCATACATGCTCAAGAGGGATCACCCGAAATTCAAAGGCAACTGAATTTCGGCAACCGGGGCATCGAAGTCGGAATGCCGCGAAACTCACCGAGTCAAAGCGTTTCGCCGTTTGCGGAAGAAAGTCTGATGTAGAACAAGTAGCAGAAGCATACATGCTCAAGAGGGATCACCCGAAATTCAAAGGCAACTGAATTTCGGCAACCGGGGCATCGAAGTCGGAATGCCGCGAAACTCACCGAGTCAAAGCGTTTCGCCGTTTGCGGAAGAAAGTCTGATGTAGAACAAGTAGCAGAAGCATACATGCTCAAGAGGGATCACCCGAAATTCAAAGGCAACTGAATTTCGGCAACCGGGGCATCGAAGTCGGAATGCCGCGAAACTCACCGAGTCAAAGCGTTTCGCCGTTTGCGGAAGAAGTCTGATGTAGAACAAGTAGCAGAAGCATACATGCTCAAGAGGGATCACCCGAAATTCAAAGGCAACTGAATTTCGGCAACCGGGGCATCGAAGTCGGAATGCCGCGAAACTCACCGAGTCAAAGCGTTTCGCCGTTTGCGGAAGAAAGTCTGATGTAGAACAAGTAGCAGAAGCATACATGCTCAAGAGGGATCACCCGAAATTCAAAGGCAACTGAATTTCGGCAACCGGGGCATCGAAGTCGGAATGCCGCGAAACTCACCGAGTCAAAGCGTTTCGCCGTTTGCGGAAGAAGTCTGATGTAGAACAAGTAGCAGAAGCATACATGCTCAAGAGGGATCACCCGAAATTCAAAGGCAACTGAATTTCGGCAACCGGGGCATCGAAGTCGGAATGCCGCGAAACTCACCGAGTCAAAGCGTTTCGCCGTTTGCGGAAGAAAGTCTGATGTAGAACAAGTAGCAGAAGCATACATGCTCAAGAGGGATCACCCGAAATTCAAAGGCAACTGAATTTCGGCAACCGGGGCATCGAAGTCGGAATGCCGCGAAACTCACCGAGTCAAAGCGTTTCGCCGTTTGCGGAAGAAAGTCTGATGTAGAACAAGTAGCAGAAGCATACATGCTCAAGAGGGATCACCCGAAATTCAAAGGCAACTGAATTTCGGCAACCGGGGCATCGAAGTCGGAATGCCGCGAAACTCACCGAGTCAAAGCGTTTCGCCGTTTGCGGAAGAAAGTCTGATGTAGAACAAGTAGCAGAAGCATACATGCTCAAGAGGGATCACCCGAAATTCAAAGGCAACTGAATTTCGGCAACCGGGGCATCGAAGTCGGAATGCCGCGAAACTCACCGAGTCAAAGCGTTTCGCCGTTTGCGGAAGAAAGTCTGATGTAGAACAAGTAGCAGAAGCATACATGCTCAAGAGGGATCACCCGAAATTCAAAGGCAACTGAATTTCGGCAACCGGGGCATCGAAGTCGGAATGCCGCGAAACTCACCGAGTCAAAGCGTTTCGCCGTTTGCGGAAGAAAGTCTGATGTAGAACAAGTAGCAGAAGCATACATGCTCAAGAGGGATCACCCGAAATTCAAAGGCAACTGAATTTCGGCAACCGGGGCATCGAAGTCGGAATGCCGCGAAACTCACCGAGTCAAAGCGTTTCGCCGTTTGCGGAAGAAAGTCTGATGTAGAACAAGTAGCAGAAGCATACATGCTCAAGAGGGATCACCCGAAATTCAAAGGCAACTGAATTTCGGCAACCGGGGCATCGAAGTCGGAATGCCGCGAAACTCACCGAGTCAAAGCGTTTCGCCGTTTGCGGAAGAAGTCTGATGTAGAACAAGTAGCAGAAGCATACATGCTCAAGAGGGATCACCCGAAATTCAAAGGCAACTGAATTTCGGCAACCGGGGCATCGAAGTCGGAATGCCGCGAAACTCACCGAGTCAAAGCGTTTCGCCGTTTGCGGAAGAAAGTCTGATGTAGAACAAGTAGCAGAAGCATACATGCTCAAGAGGGATCACCCGAAATTCAAAGGCAACTGAATTTCGGCAACCGGGGCATCGAAGTCGGAATGCCGCGAAACTCACCGAGTCAAAGCGTTTCGCCGTTTGCGGAAGAAAGTCTGATGTAGAACAAGTAGCAGAAGCATACATGCTCAAGAGGGATCACCCGAAATTCAAAGGCAACTGAATTTCGGCAACCGGGGCATCGAAGTCGGAATGCCGCGAAACTCACCGAGTCAAAGCGTTTCGCCGTTTGCGGAAGAAAGTCTGATGTAGAACAAGTAGCAGAAGCATACATGCTCAAGAGGGATCACCCGAAATTCAAAGGCAACTGAATTTCGGCAACCGGGGCATCGAAGTCGGAATGCCGCGAAACTCACCGAGTCAAAGCGTTTCGCCGTTTGCGGAAGAAAGTCTGATGTAGAACAAGTAGCAGAAGCATACATGCTCAAGAGGGATCACCCGAAATTCAAAGGCAACTGAATTTCGGCAACCGGGGCATCGAAGTCGGAATGCCGCGAAACTCACCGAGTCAAAGCGTTTCGCCGTTTGCGGAAGAAAGTCTGATGTAGAACAAGTAGCAGAAGCATACATGCTCAAGAGGGATCACCCGAAATTCAAAGGCAACTGAATTTCGGCAACCGGGGCATCGAAGTCGGAATGCCGCGAAACTCACCGAGTCAAAGCGTTTCGCCGTTTGCGGAAGAAAGTCTGATGTAGAACAAGTAGCAGAAGCATACATGCTCAAGAGGGATCACCCGAAATTCAAAGGCAACTGAATTTCGGCAACCGGGGCATCGAAGTCGGAATGCCGCGAAACTCACCGAGTCAAAGCGTTTCGCCGTTTGCGGAAGAAAGTCTGATGTAGAACAAGTAGCAGAAGCATACATGCTCAAGAGGGATCACCCGAAATTCAAAGGCAACTGAATTTCGGCAACCGGGGCATCGAAGTCGGAATGCCGCGAAACTCACCGAGTCAAAGCGTTTCGCCGTTTGCGGAAGAAAGTCTGATGTAGAACAAGTAGCAGAAGCATACATGCTCAAGAGGGATCACCCGAAATTCAAAGGCAACTGAATTTCGGCAACCGGGGCATCGAAGTCGGAATGCCGCGAAACTCACCGAGTCAAAGCGTTTCGCCGTTTGCGGAAGAAAGTCTGATGTAGAACAAGTAGCAGAAGCATACATGCTCAAGAGGGATCACCCGAAATTCAAAGGCAACTGAATTTCGGCAACCGGGGCATCGAAGTCGGAATGCCGCGAAACTCACCGAGTCAAAGCGTTTCGCCGTTTGCGGAAGAAAGTCTGATGTAGAACAAGTAGCAGAAGCATACATGCTCAAGAGGGATCACCCGAAATTCAAAGGCAACTGAATTTCGGCAACCGGGGCATCGAAGTCGGAATGCCGCGAAACTCACCGAGTCAAAGCGTTTCGCCGTTTGCGGAAGAAAGTCTGATGTAGAACAAGTAGCAGAAGCATACATGCTCAAGAGGGATCACCCGAAATTCAAAGGCAACTGAATTTCGGCAACCGGGGCATCGAAGTCGGAATGCCGCGAAACTCACCGAGTCAAAGCGTTTCGCCGTTTGCGGAAGAAAGTCTGATGTAGAACAAGTAGCAGAAGCATACATGCTCAAGAGGGATCACCCGAAATTCAAAGGCAACTGAATTTCGGCAACCGGGGCATCGAAGTCGGAATGCCGCGAAACTCACCGAGTCAAAGCGTTTCGCCGTTTGCGGAAGAAAGTCTGATGTAGAACAAGTAGCAGAAGCATACATGCTCAAGAGGGATCACCCGAAATTCAAAGGCAACTGAATTTCGGCAACCGGGGCATCGAAGTCGGAATGCCGCGAAACTCACCGAGTCAAAGCGTTTCGCCGTTTGCGGAAGAAAGTCTGATGTAGAACAAGTAGCAGAAGCATACATGCTCAAGAGGGATCACCCGAAATTCAAAGGCAACTGAATTTCGGCAACCGGGGCATCGAAGTCGGAATGCCGCGAAACTCACCGAGTCAAAGCGTTTCGCCGTTTGCGGAAGAAGTCTGATGTAGAACAAGTAGCAGAAGCATACATGCTCAAGAGGGATCACCCGAAATTCAAAGGCAACTGAATTTCGGCAACCGGGGCATCGAAGTCGGAATGCCGCGAAACTCACCGAGTCAAAGCGTTTCGCCGTTTGCGGAAGAAAGTCTGATGTAGAACAAGTAGCAGAAGCATACATGCTCAAGAGGGATCACCCGAAATTCAAAGGCAACTGAATTTCGGCAACCGGGGCATCGAAGTCGGAATGCCGCGAAACTCACCGAGTCAAAGCGTTTCGCCGTTTGCGGAAGAAAGTCTGATGTAGAACAAGTAGCAGAAGCATACATGCTCAAGAGGGATCACCCGAAATTCAAAGGCAACTGAATTTCGGCAACCGGGGCATCGAAGTCGGAATGCCGCGAAACTCACCGAGTCAAAGCGTTTCGCCGTTTGCGGAAGAAAGTCTGATGTAGAACAAGTAGCAGAAGCATACATGCTCAAGAGGGATCACCCGAAATTCAAAGGCAACTGAATTTCGGCAACCGGGGCATCGAAGTCGGAATGCCGCGAAACTCACCGAGTCAAAGCGTTTCGCCGTTTGCGGAAGAAAGTCTGATGTAGAACAAGTAGCAGAAGCATACATGCTCAAGAGGGATCACCCGAAATTCAAAGGCAACTGAATTTCGGCAACCGGGGCATCGAAGTCGGAATGCCGCGAAACTCACCGAGTCAAAGCGTTTCGCCGTTTGCGGAAGAAAGTCTGATGTAGAACAAGTAGCAGAAGCATACATGCTCAAGAGGGATCACCCGAAATTCAAAGGCAACTGAATTTCGGCAACCGGGCATCGAAGTCGGAATGCCGCGAAACTCACCGAGTCAAAGCGTTTCGCCGTTTGCGGAAGAAAGTCTGATGTAGAACAAGTAGCAGAAGCATACATGCTCAAGAGGGATCACCCGAAATTCAAAGGCAACTGAATTTCGGCAACCGGGGCATCGAAGTCGGAATGCCGCGAAACTCACCGAGTCAAAGCGTTTCGCCGTTTGCGGAAGAAAGTCTGATGTAGAACAAGTAGCAGAAGCATACATGCTCAAGAGGGATCACCCGAAATTCAAAGGCAACTGAATTTCGGCAACCGGGGCATCGAAGTCGGAATGCCGCGAAACTCACCGAGTCAAAGCGTTTCGCCGTTTGCGGAAGAAAGTCTGATGTAGAACAAGTAGCAGAAGCATACATGCTCAAGAGGGATCACCCGAAATTCAAAGGCAACTGAATTTCGGCAACCGGGGCATCGAAGTCGGAATGCCGCGAAACTCACCGAGTCAAAGCGTTTCGCCGTTTGCGGAAGAAAGTCTGATGTAGAACAAGTAGCAGAAGCATACATGCTCAAGAGGGATCACCCGAAATTCAAAGGCAACTGAATTTCGGCAACCGGGGCATCGAAGTCGGAATGCCGCGAAACTCACCGAGTCAAAGCGTTTCGCCGTTTGCGGAAGAAAGTCTGATGTAGAACAAGTAGCAGAAGCATACATGCTCAAGAGGGATCACCCGAAATTCAAAGGCAACTGAATTTCGGCAACCGGGGCATCGAAGTCGGAATGCCGCGAAACTCACCGAGTCAAAGCGTTTCGCCGTTTGCGGAAGAAAGTCTGATGTAGAACAAGTAGCAGAAGCATACATGCTCAAGAGGGATCACCCGAAATTCAAAGGCAACTGAATTTCGGCAACCGGGGCATCGAAGTCGGAATGCCGCGAAACTCACCGAGTCAAAGCGTTTCGCCGTTTGCGGAAGAAAGTCTGATGTAGAACAAGTAGCAGAAGCATACATGCTCAAGAGGGATCACCCGAAATTCAAAGGCAACTGAATTTCGGCAACCGGGGCATCGAAGTCGGAATGCCGCGAAACTCACCGAGTCAAAGCGTTTCGCCGTTTGCGGAAGAAGTCTGATGTAGAACAAGTAGCAGAAGCATACATGCTCAAGAGGGATCACCCGAAATTCAAAGGCAACTGAATTTCGGCAACCGGGGCATCGAAGTCGGAATGCCGCGAAACTCACCGAGTCAAAGCGTTTCGCCGTTTGCGGAAGAAAGTCTGATGTAGAACAAGTAGCAGAAGCATACATGCTCAAGAGGGATCACCCGAAATTCAAAGGCAACTGAATTTCGGCAACCGGGGCATCGAAGTCGGAATGCCGCGAAACTCACCGAGTCAAAGCGTTTCGCCGTTTGCGGAAGAAAGTCTGATGTAGAACAAGTAGCAGAAGCATACATGCTCAAGAGGGATCACCCGAAATTCAAAGGCAACTGAATTTCGGCAACCGGGGCATCGAAGTCGGAATGCCGCGAAACTCACCGAGTCAAAGCGTTTCGCCGTTTGCGGAAGAAAGTCTGATGTAGAACAAGTAGCAGAAGCATACATGCTCAAGAGGGATCACCCGAAATTCAAAGGCAACTGAATTTCGGCAACCGGGGCATCGAAGTCGGAATGCCGCGAAACTCACCGAGTCAAAGCGTTTCGCCGTTTGCGGAAGAAAGTCTGATGTAGAACAAGTAGCAGAAGCATACATGCTCAAGAGGGATCACCCGAAATTCAAAGGCAACTGAATTTCGGCAACCGGGGCATCGAAGTCGGAATGCCGCGAAACTCACCGAGTCAAAGCGTTTCGCCGTTTGCGGAAGAAAGTCTGATGTAGAACAAGTAGCAGAAGCATACATGCTCAAGAGGGATCACCCGAAATTCAAAGGCAACTGAATTTCGGCAACCGGGGCATCGAAGTCGGAATGCCGCGAAACTCACCGAGTCAAAGCGTTTCGCCGTTTGCGGAAGAAAGTCTGATGTAGAACAAGTAGCAGAAGCATACATGCTCAAGAGGGATCACCCGAAATTCAAAGGCAACTGAATTTCGGCAACCGGGGCATCGAAGTCGGAATGCCGCGAAACTCACCGAGTCAAAGCGTTTCGCCGTTTGCGGAAGAAAGTCTGATGTAGAACAAGTAGCAGAAGCATACATGCTCAAGAGGGATCACCCGAAATTCAAAGGCAACTGAATTTCGGCAACCGGGGCATCGAAGTCGGAATGCCGCGAAACTCACCGAGTCAAAGCGTTTCGCCGTTTGCGGAAGAAAGTCTGATGTAGAACAAGTAGCAGAAGCATACATGCTCAAGAGGGATCACCCGAAATTCAAAGGCAACTGAATTTCGGCAACCGGGGCATCGAAGTCGGAATGCCGCGAAACTCACCGAGTCAAAGCGTTTCGCCGTTTGCGGAAGAAAGTCTGATGTAGAACAAGTAGCAGAAGCATACATGCTCAAGAGGGATCACCCGAAATTCAAAGGCAACTGAATTTCGGCAACCGGGGCATCGAAGTCGGAATGCCGCGAAACTCACCGAGTCAAAGCGTTTCGCCGTTTGCGGAAGAAAGTCTGATGTAGAACAAGTAGCAGAAGCATACATGCTCAAGAGGGATCACCCGAAATTCAAAGGCAACTGAATTTCGGCAACCGGGGCATCGAAGTCGGAATGCCGCGAAACTCACCGAGTCAAAGCGTTTCGCCGTTTGCGGAAGAAAGTCTGATGTAGAACAAGTAGCAGAAGCATACATGCTCAAGAGGGATCACCCGAAATTCAAAGGCAACTGAATTTCGGCAACCGGGGCATCGAAGTCGGAATGCCGCGAAACTCACCGAGTCAAAGCGTTTCGCCGTTTGCGGAAGAAAGTCTGATGTAGAACAAGTAGCAGAAGCATACATGCTCAAGAGGGATCACCCGAAATTCAAAGGCAACTGAATTTCGGCAACCGGGGCATCGAAGTCGGAATGCCGCGAAACTCACCGAGTCAAAGCGTTTCGCCGTTTGCGGAAGAAAGTCTGATGTAGAACAAGTAGCAGAAGCATACATGCTCAAGAGGGATCACCCGAAATTCAAAGGCAACTGAATTTCGGCAACCGGGGCATCGAAGTCGGAATGCCGCGAAACTCACCGAGTCAAAGCGTTTCGCCGTTTGCGGAAGAAAGTCTGATGTAGAACAAGTAGCAGAAGCATACATGCTCAAGAGGGATCACCCGAAATTCAAAGGCAACTGAATTTCGGCAACCGGGGCATCGAAGTCGGAATGCCGCGAAACTCACCGAGTCAAAGCGTTTCGCCGTTTGCGGAAGAAAGTCTGATGTAGAACAAGTAGCAGAAGCATACATGCTCAAGAGGGATCACCCGAAATTCAAAGGCAACTGAATTTCGGCAACCGGGGCATCGAAGTCGGAATGCCGCGAAACTCACCGAGTCAAAGCGTTTCGCCGTTTGCGGAAGAAGTCTGATGTAGAACAAGTAGCAGAAGCATACATGCTCAAGAGGGATCACCCGAAATTCAAAGGCAACTGAATTTCGGCAACCGGGGCATCGAAGTCGGAATGCCGCGAAACTCACCGAGTCAAAGCGTTTCGCCGTTTGCGGAAGAAAGTCTGATGTAGAACAAGTAGCAGAAGCATACATGCTCAAGAGGGATCACCCGAAATTCAAAGGCAACTGAATTTCGGCAACCGGGGCATCGAAGTCGGAATGCCGCGAAACTCACCGAGTCAAAGCGTTTCGCCGTTTGCGGAAGAAAGTCTGATGTAGAACAAGTAGCAGAAGCATACATGCTCAAGAGGGATCACCCGAAATTCAAAGGCAACTGAATTTCGGCAACCGGGGCATCGAAGTCGGAATGCCGCGAAACTCACCGAGTCAAAGCGTTTCGCCGTTTGCGGAAGAAAGTCTGATGTAGAACAAGTAGCAGAAGCATACATGCTCAAGAGGGATCACCCGAAATTCAAAGGCAACTGAATTTCGGCAACCGGGGCATCGAAGTCGGAATGCCGCGAAACTCACCGAGTCAAAGCGTTTCGCCGTTTGCGGAAGAAAGTCTGATGTAGAACAAGTAGCAGAAGCATACATGCTCAAGAGGGATCACCCGAAATTCAAAGGCAACTGAATTTCGGCAACCGGGGCATCGAAGTCGGAATGCCGCGAAACTCACCGAGTCAAAGCGTTTCGCCGTTTGCGGAAGAAAGTCTGATGTAGAACAAGTAGCAGAAGCATACATGCTCAAGAGGGATCACCCGAAATTCAAAGGCAACTGAATTTCGGCAACCGGGGCATCGAAGTCGGAATGCCGCGAAACTCACCGAGTCAAAGCGTTTCGCCGTTTGCGGAAGAAAGTCTGATGTAGAACAAGTAGCAGAAGCATACATGCTCAAGAGGGATCACCCGAAATTCAAAGGCAACTGAATTTCGGCAACCGGGGCATCGAAGTCGGAATGCCGCGAAACTCACCGAGTCAAAGCGTTTCGCCGTTTGCGGAAGAAAGTCTGATGTAGAACAAGTAGCAGAAGCATACATGCTCAAGAGGGATCACCCGAAATTCAAAGGCAACTGAATTTCGGCAACCGGGGCATCGAAGTCGGAATGCCGCGAAACTCACCGAGTCAAAGCGTTTCGCCGTTTGCGGAAGAAAGTCTGATGTAGAACAAGTAGCAGAAGCATACATGCTCAAGAGGGATCACCCGAAATTCAAAGGCAACTGAATTTCGGCAACCGGGGCATCGAAGTCGGAATGCCGCGAAACTCACCGAGTCAAAGCGTTTCGCCGTTTGCGGAAGAAGTCTGATGTAGAACAAGTAGCAGAAGCATACATGCTCAAGAGGGATCACCCGAAATTCAAAGGCAACTGAATTTCGGCAACCGGGCATCGAAGTCGGAATGCCGCGAAACTCACCGAGTCAAAGCGTTTCGCCGTTTGCGGAAGAAAGTCTGATGTAGAACAAGTAGCAGAAGCATACATGCTCAAGAGGGATCACCCGAAATTCAAAGGCAACTGAATTTCGGCAACCGGGGCATCGAAGTCGGAATGCCGCGAAACTCACCGAGTCAAAGCGTTTCGCCGTTTGCGGAAGAAAGTCTGATGTAGAACAAGTAGCAGAAGCATACATGCTCAAGAGGGATCACCCGAAATTCAAAGGCAACTGAATTTCGGCAACCGGGGCATCGAAGTCGGAATGCCGCGAAACTCACCGAGTCAAAGCGTTTCGCCGTTTGCGGAAGAAGTCTGATGTAGAACAAGTAGCAGAAGCATACATGCTCAAGAGGGATCACCCGAAATTCAAAGGCAACTGAATTTCGGCAACCGGGGCATCGAAGTCGGAATGCCGCGAAACTCACCGAGTCAAAGCGTTTCGCCGTTTGCGGAAGAAAGTCTGATGTAGAACAAGTAGCAGAAGCATACATGCTCAAGAGGGATCACCCGAAATTCAAAGGCAACTGAATTTCGGCAACCGGGGCATCGAAGTCGGAATGCCGCGAAACTCACCGAGTCAAAGCGTTTCGCCGTTTGCGGAAGAAAGTCTGATGTAGAACAAGTAGCAGAAGCATACATGCTCAAGAGGGATCACCCGAAATTCAAAGGCAACTGAATTTCGGCAACCGGGGCATCGAAGTCGGAATGCCGCGAAACTCACCGAGTCAAAGCGTTTCGCCGTTTGCGGAAGAAAGTCTGATGTAGAACAAGTAGCAGAAGCATACATGCTCAAGAGGGATCACCCGAAATTCAAAGGCAACTGAATTTCGGCAACCGGGGCATCGAAGTCGGAATGCCGCGAAACTCACCGAGTCAAAGCGTTTCGCCGTTTGCGGAAGAAGTCTGATGTAGAACAAGTAGCAGAAGCATACATGCTCAAGAGGGATCACCCGAAATTCAAAGGCAACTGAATTTCGGCAACCGGGGCATCGAAGTCGGAATGCCGCGAAACTCACCGAGTCAAAGCGTTTCGCCGTTTGCGGAAGAAAGTCTGATGTAGAACAAGTAGCAGAAGCATACATGCTCAAGAGGGATCACCCGAAATTCAAAGGCAACTGAATTTCGGCAACCGGGGCATCGAAGTCGGAATGCCGCGAAACTCACCGAGTCAAAGCGTTTCGCCGTTTGCGGAAGAAAGTCTGATGTAGAACAAGTAGCAGAAGCATACATGCTCAAGAGGGATCACCCGAAATTCAAAGGCAACTGAATTTCGGCAACCGGGGCATCGAAGTCGGAATGCCGCGAAACTCACCGAGTCAAAGCGTTTCGCCGTTTGCGGAAGAAAGTCTGATGTAGAACAAGTAGCAGAAGCATACATGCTCAAGAGGGATCACCCGAAATTCAAAGGCAACTGAATTTCGGCAACCGGGGCATCGAAGTCGGAATGCCGCGAAACTCACCGAGTCAAAGCGTTTCGCCGTTTGCGGAAGAAAGTCTGATGTAGAACAAGTAGCAGAAGCATACATGCTCAAGAGGGATCACCCGAAATTCAAAGGCAACTGAATTTCGGCAACCGGGGCATCGAAGTCGGAATGCCGCGAAACTCACCGAGTCAAAGCGTTTCGCCGTTTGCGGAAGAAAGTCTGATGTAGAACAAGTAGCAGAAGCATACATGCTCAAGAGGGATCACCCGAAATTCAAAGGCAACTGAATTTCGGCAACCGGGGCATCGAAGTCGGAATGCCGCGAAACTCACCGAGTCAAAGCGTTTCGCCGTTTGCGGAAGAAAGTCTGATGTAGAACAAGTAGCAGAAGCATACATGCTCAAGAGGGATCACCCGAAATTCAAAGGCAACTGAATTTCGGCAACCGGGGCATCGAAGTCGGAATGCCGCGAAACTCACCGAGTCAAAGCGTTTCGCCGTTTGCGGAAGAAAGTCTGATGTAGAACAAGTAGCAGAAGCATACATGCTCAAGAGGGATCACCCGAAATTCAAAGGCAACTGAATTTCGGCAACCGGGGCATCGAAGTCGGAATGCCGCGAAACTCACCGAGTCAAAGCGTTTCGCCGTTTGCGGAAGAAAGTCTGATGTAGAACAAGTAGCAGAAGCATACATGCTCAAGAGGGATCACCCGAAATTCAAAGGCAACTGAATTTCGGCAACCGGGCATCGAAGTCGGAATGCCGCGAAACTCACCGAGTCAAAGCGTTTCGCCGTTTGCGGAAGAAGTCTGATGTAGAACAAGTAGCAGAAGCATACATGCTCAAGAGGGATCACCCGAAATTCAAAGGCAACTGAATTTCGGCAACCGGGGCATCGAAGTCGGAATGCCGCGAAACTCACCGAGTCAAAGCGTTTCGCCGTTTGCGGAAGAAAGTCTGATGTAGAACAAGTAGCAGAAGCATACATGCTCAAGAGGGATCACCCGAAATTCAAAGGCAACTGAATTTCGGCAACCGGGGCATCGAAGTCGGAATGCCGCGAAACTCACCGAGTCAAAGCGTTTCGCCGTTTGCGGAAGAAAGTCTGATGTAGAACAAGTAGCAGAAGCATACATGCTCAAGAGGGATCACCCGAAATTCAAAGGCAACTGAATTTCGGCAACCGGGGCATCGAAGTCGGAATGCCGCGAAACTCACCGAGTCAAAGCGTTTCGCCGTTTGCGGAAGAAAGTCTGATGTAGAACAAGTAGCAGAAGCATACATGCTCAAGAGGGATCACCCGAAATTCAAAGGCAACTGAATTTCGGCAACCGGGGCATCGAAGTCGGAATGCCGCGAAACTCACCGAGTCAAAGCGTTTCGCCGTTTGCGGAAGAAAGTCTGATGTAGAACAAGTAGCAGAAGCATACATGCTCAAGAGGGATCACCCGAAATTCAAAGGCAACTGAATTTCGGCAACCGGGGCATCGAAGTCGGAATGCCGCGAAACTCACCGAGTCAAAGCGTTTCGCCGTTTGCGGAAGAAAGTCTGATGTAGAACAAGTAGCAGAAGCATACATGCTCAAGAGGGATCACCCGAAATTCAAAGGCAACTGAATTTCGGCAACCGGGGCATCGAAGTCGGAATGCCGCGAAACTCACCGAGTCAAAGCGTTTCGCCGTTTGCGGAAGAAGTCTGATGTAGAACAAGTAGCAGAAGCATACATGCTCAAGAGGGATCACCCGAAATTCAAAGGCAACTGAATTTCGGCAACCGGGGCATCGAAGTCGGAATGCCGCGAAACTCACCGAGTCAAAGCGTTTCGCCGTTTGCGGAAGAAAGTCTGATGTAGAACAAGTAGCAGAAGCATACATGCTCAAGAGGGATCACCCGAAATTCAAAGGCAACTGAATTTCGGCAACCGGGGCATCGAAGTCGGAATGCCGCGAAACTCACCGAGTCAAAGCGTTTCGCCGTTTGCGGAAGAAAGTCTGATGTAGAACAAGTAGCAGAAGCATACATGCTCAAGAGGGATCACCCGAAATTCAAAGGCAACTGAATTTCGGCAACCGGGGCATCGAAGTCGGAATGCCGCGAAACTCACCGAGTCAAAGCGTTTCGCCGTTTGCGGAAGAAAGTCTGATGTAGAACAAGTAGCAGAAGCATACATGCTCAAGAGGGATCACCCGAAATTCAAAGGCAACTGAATTTCGGCAACCGGGGCATCGAAGTCGGAATGCCGCGAAACTCACCGAGTCAAAGCGTTTCGCCGTTTGCGGAAGAAAGTCTGATGTAGAACAAGTAGCAGAAGCATACATGCTCAAGAGGGATCACCCGAAATTCAAAGGCAACTGAATTTCGGCAACCGGGGCATCGAAGTCGGAATGCCGCGAAACTCACCGAGTCAAAGCGTTTCGCCGTTTGCGGAAGAAAGTCTGATGTAGAACAAGTAGCAGAAGCATACATGCTCAAGAGGGATCACCCGAAATTCAAAGGCAACTGAATTTCGGCAACCGGGGCATCGAAGTCGGAATGCCGCGAAACTCACCGAGTCAAAGCGTTTCGCCGTTTGCGGAAGAAAGTCTGATGTAGAACAAGTAGCAGAAGCATACATGCTCAAGAGGGATCACCCGAAATTCAAAGGCAACTGAATTTCGGCAACCGGGGCATCGAAGTCGGAATGCCGCGAAACTCACCGAGTCAAAGCGTTTCGCCGTTTGCGGAAGAAAGTCTGATGTAGAACAAGTAGCAGAAGCATACATGCTCAAGAGGGATCACCCGAAATTCAAAGGCAACTGAATTTCGGCAACCGGGGCATCGAAGTCGGAATGCCGCGAAACTCACCGAGTCAAAGCGTTTCGCCGTTTGCGGAAGAAAGTCTGATGTAGAACAAGTAGCAGAAGCATACATGCTCAAGAGGGATCACCCGAAATTCAAAGGCAACTGAATTTCGGCAACCGGGGCATCGAAGTCGGAATGCCGCGAAACTCACCGAGTCAAAGCGTTTCGCCGTTTGCGGAAGAAAGTCTGATGTAGAACAAGTAGCAGAAGCATACATGCTCAAGAGGGATCACCCGAAATTCAAAGGCAACTGAATTTCGGCAACCGGGGCATCGAAGTCGGAATGCCGCGAAACTCACCGAGTCAAAGCGTTTCGCCGTTTGCGGAAGAAAGTCTGATGTAGAACAAGTAGCAGAAGCATACATGCTCAAGAGGGATCACCCGAAATTCAAAGGCAACTGAATTTCGGCAACCGGGGCATCGAAGTCGGAATGCCGCGAAACTCACCGAGTCAAAGCGTTTCGCCGTTTGCGGAAGAAAGTCTGATGTAGAACAAGTAGCAGAAGCATACATGCTCAAGAGGGATCACCCGAAATTCAAAGGCAACTGAATTTCGGCAACCGGGGCATCGAAGTCGGAATGCCGCGAAACTCACCGAGTCAAAGCGTTTCGCCGTTTGCGGAAGAAAGTCTGATGTAGAACAAGTAGCAGAAGCATACATGCTCAAGAGGGATCACCCGAAATTCAAAGGCAACTGAATTTCGGCAACCGGGGCATCGAAGTCGGAATGCCGCGAAACTCACCGAGTCAAAGCGTTTCGCCGTTTGCGGAAGAAAGTCTGATGTAGAACAAGTAGCAGAAGCATACATGCTCAAGAGGGATCACCCGAAATTCAAAGGCAACTGAATTTCGGCAACCGGGGCATCGAAGTCGGAATGCCGCGAAACTCACCGAGTCAAAGCGTTTCGCCGTTTGCGGAAGAAGTCTGATGTAGAACAAGTAGCAGAAGCATACATGCTCAAGAGGGATCACCCGAAATTCAAAGGCAACTGAATTTCGGCAACCGGGGCATCGAAGTCGGAATGCCGCGAAACTCACCGAGTCAAAGCGTTTCGCCGTTTGCGGAAGAAAGTCTGATGTAGAACAAGTAGCAGAAGCATACATGCTCAAGAGGGATCACCCGAAATTCAAAGGCAACTGAATTTCGGCAACCGGGGCATCGAAGTCGGAATGCCGCGAAACTCACCGAGTCAAAGCGTTTCGCCGTTTGCGGAAGAAAGTCTGATGTAGAACAAGTAGCAGAAGCATACATGCTCAAGAGGGATCACCCGAAATTCAAAGGCAACTGAATTTCGGCAACCGGGGCATCGAAGTCGGAATGCCGCGAAACTCACCGAGTCAAAGCGTTTCGCCGTTTGCGGAAGAAGTCTGATGTAGAACAAGTAGCAGAAGCATACATGCTCAAGAGGGATCACCCGAAATTCAAAGGCAACTGAATTTCGGCAACCGGGGCATCGAAGTCGGAATGCCGCGAAACTCACCGAGTCAAAGCGTTTCGCCGTTTGCGGAAGAAGTCTGATGTAGAACAAGTAGCAGAAGCATACATGCTCAAGAGGGATCACCCGAAATTCAAAGGCAACTGAATTTCGGCAACCGGGGCATCGAAGTCGGAATGCCGCGAAACTCACCGAGTCAAAGCGTTTCGCCGTTTGCGGAAGAAGTCTGATGTAGAACAAGTAGCAGAAGCATACATGCTCAAGAGGGATCACCCGAAATTCAAAGGCAACTGAATTTCGGCAACCGGGGCATCGAAGTCGGAATGCCGCGAAACTCACCGAGTCAAAGCGTTTCGCCGTTTGCGGAAGAAAGTCTGATGTAGAACAAGTAGCAGAAGCATACATGCTCAAGAGGGATCACCCGAAATTCAAAGGCAACTGAATTTCGGCAACCGGGGCATCGAAGTCGGAATGCCGCGAAACTCACCGAGTCAAAGCGTTTCGCCGTTTGCGGAAGAAAGTCTGATGTAGAACAAGTAGCAGAAGCATACATGCTCAAGAGGGATCACCCGAAATTCAAAGGCAACTGAATTTCGGCAACCGGGGCATCGAAGTCGGAATGCCGCGAAACTCACCGAGTCAAAGCGTTTCGCCGTTTGCGGAAGAAAGTCTGATGTAGAACAAGTAGCAGAAGCATACATGCTCAAGAGGGATCACCCGAAATTCAAAGGCAACTGAATTTCGGCAACCGGGGCATCGAAGTCGGAATGCCGCGAAACTCACCGAGTCAAAGCGTTTCGCCGTTTGCGGAAGAAAGTCTGATGTAGAACAAGTAGCAGAAGCATACATGCTCAAGAGGGATCACCCGAAATTCAAAGGCAACTGAATTTCGGCAACCGGGGCATCGAAGTCGGAATGCCGCGAAACTCACCGAGTCAAAGCGTTTCGCCGTTTGCGGAAGAAGTCTGATGTAGAACAAGTAGCAGAAGCATACATGCTCAAGAGGGATCACCCGAAATTCAAAGGCAACTGAATTTCGGCAACCGGGGCATCGAAGTCGGAATGCCGCGAAACTCACCGAGTCAAAGCGTTTCGCCGTTTGCGGAAGAAGTCTGATGTAGAACAAGTAGCAGAAGCATACATGCTCAAGAGGGATCACCCGAAATTCAAAGGCAACTGAATTTCGGCAACCGGGGCATCGAAGTCGGAATGCCGCGAAACTCACCGAGTCAAAGCGTTTCGCCGTTTGCGGAAGAAGTCTGATGTAGAACAAGTAGCAGAAGCATACATGCTCAAGAGGGATCACCCGAAATTCAAAGGCAACTGAATTTCGGCAACCGGGGCATCGAAGTCGGAATGCCGCGAAACTCACCGAGTCAAAGCGTTTCGCCGTTTGCGGAAGAAAGTCTGATGTAGAACAAGTAGCAGAAGCATACATGCTCAAGAGGGATCACCCGAAATTCAAAGGCAACTGAATTTCGGCAACCGGGGCATCGAAGTCGGAATGCCGCGAAACTCACCGAGTCAAAGCGTTTCGCCGTTTGCGGAAGAAAGTCTGATGTAGAACAAGTAGCAGAAGCATACATGCTCAAGAGGGATCACCCGAAATTCAAAGGCAACTGAATTTCGGCAACCGGGGCATCGAAGTCGGAATGCCGCGAAACTCACCGAGTCAAAGCGTTTCGCCGTTTGCGGAAGAAAGTCTGATGTAGAACAAGTAGCAGAAGCATACATGCTCAAGAGGGATCACCCGAAATTCAAAGGCAACTGAATTTCGGCAACCGGGGCATCGAAGTCGGAATGCCGCGAAACTCACCGAGTCAAAGCGTTTCGCCGTTTGCGGAAGAAAGTCTGATGTAGAACAAGTAGCAGAAGCATACATGCTCAAGAGGGATCACCCGAAATTCAAAGGCAACTGAATTTCGGCAACCGGGGCATCGAAGTCGGAATGCCGCGAAACTCACCGAGTCAAAGCGTTTCGCCGTTTGCGGAAGAAAGTCTGATGTAGAACAAGTAGCAGAAGCATACATGCTCAAGAGGGATCACCCGAAATTCAAAGGCAACTGAATTTCGGCAACCGGGGCATCGAAGTCGGAATGCCGCGAAACTCACCGAGTCAAAGCGTTTCGCCGTTTGCGGAAGAAGTCTGATGTAGAACAAGTAGCAGAAGCATACATGCTCAAGAGGGATCACCCGAAATTCAAAGGCAACTGAATTTCGGCAACCGGGGCATCGAAGTCGGAATGCCGCGAAACTCACCGAGTCAAAGCGTTTCGCCGTTTGCGGAAGAAAGTCTGATGTAGAACAAGTAGCAGAAGCATACATGCTCAAGAGGGATCACCCGAAATTCAAAGGCAACTGAATTTCGGCAACCGGGGCATCGAAGTCGGAATGCCGCGAAACTCACCGAGTCAAAGCGTTTCGCCGTTTGCGGAAGAAGTCTGATGTAGAACAAGTAGCAGAAGCATACATGCTCAAGAGGGATCACCCGAAATTCAAAGGCAACTGAATTTCGGCAACCGGGGCATCGAAGTCGGAATGCCGCGAAACTCACCGAGTCAAAGCGTTTCGCCGTTTGCGGAAGAAAGTCTGATGTAGAACAAGTAGCAGAAGCATACATGCTCAAGAGGGATCACCCGAAATTCAAAGGCAACTGAATTTCGGCAACCGGGGCATCGAAGTCGGAATGCCGCGAAACTCACCGAGTCAAAGCGTTTCGCCGTTTGCGGAAGAAAGTCTGATGTAGAACAAGTAGCAGAAGCATACATGCTCAAGAGGGATCACCCGAAATTCAAAGGCAACTGAATTTCGGCAACCGGGGCATCGAAGTCGGAATGCCGCGAAACTCACCGAGTCAAAGCGTTTCGCCGTTTGCGGAAGAAAGTCTGATGTAGAACAAGTAGCAGAAGCATACATGCTCAAGAGGGATCACCCGAAATTCAAAGGCAACTGAATTTCGGCAACCGGGGCATCGAAGTCGGAATGCCGCGAAACTCACCGAGTCAAAGCGTTTCGCCGTTTGCGGAAGAAAGTCTGATGTAGAACAAGTAGCAGAAGCATACATGCTCAAGAGGGATCACCCGAAATTCAAAGGCAACTGAATTTCGGCAACCGGGGCATCGAAGTCGGAATGCCGCGAAACTCACCGAGTCAAAGCGTTTCGCCGTTTGCGGAAGAAAGTCTGATGTAGAACAAGTAGCAGAAGCATACATGCTCAAGAGGGATCACCCGAAATTCAAAGGCAACTGAATTTCGGCAACCGGGGCATCGAAGTCGGAATGCCGCGAAACTCACCGAGTCAAAGCGTTTCGCCGTTTGCGGAAGAAGTCTGATGTAGAACAAGTAGCAGAAGCATACATGCTCAAGAGGGATCACCCGAAATTCAAAGGCAACTGAATTTCGGCAACCGGGGCATCGAAGTCGGAATGCCGCGAAACTCACCGAGTCAAAGCGTTTCGCCGTTTGCGGAAGAAGTCTGATGTAGAACAAGTAGCAGAAGCATACATGCTCAAGAGGGATCACCCGAAATTCAAAGGCAACTGAATTTCGGCAACCGGGGCATCGAAGTCGGAATGCCGCGAAACTCACCGAGTCAAAGCGTTTCGCCGTTTGCGGAAGAAAGTCTGATGTAGAACAAGTAGCAGAAGCATACATGCTCAAGAGGGATCACCCGAAATTCAAAGGCAACTGAATTTCGGCAACCGGGGCATCGAAGTCGGAATGCCGCGAAACTCACCGAGTCAAAGCGTTTCGCCGTTTGCGGAAGAAAGTCTGATGTAGAACAAGTAGCAGAAGCATACATGCTCAAGAGGGATCACCCGAAATTCAAAGGCAACTGAATTTCGGCAACCGGGGCATCGAAGTCGGAATGCCGCGAAACTCACCGAGTCAAAGCGTTTCGCCGTTTGCGGAAGAAAGTCTGATGTAGAACAAGTAGCAGAAGCATACATGCTCAAGAGGGATCACCCGAAATTCAAAGGCAACTGAATTTCGGCAACCGGGGCATCGAAGTCGGAATGCCGCGAAACTCACCGAGTCAAAGCGTTTCGCCGTTTGCGGAAGAAAGTCTGATGTAGAACAAGTAGCAGAAGCATACATGCTCAAGAGGGATCACCCGAAATTCAAAGGCAACTGAATTTCGGCAACCGGGGCATCGAAGTCGGAATGCCGCGAAACTCACCGAGTCAAAGCGTTTCGCCGTTTGCGGAAGAAGTCTGATGTAGAACAAGTAGCAGAAGCATACATGCTCAAGAGGGATCACCCGAAATTCAAAGGCAACTGAATTTCGGCAACCGGGGCATCGAAGTCGGAATGCCGCGAAACTCACCGAGTCAAAGCGTTTCGCCGTTTGCGGAAGAAAGTCTGATGTAGAACAAGTAGCAGAAGCATACATGCTCAAGAGGGATCACCCGAAATTCAAAGGCAACTGAATTTCGGCAACCGGGGCATCGAAGTCGGAATGCCGCGAAACTCACCGAGTCAAAGCGTTTCGCCGTTTGCGGAAGAAAGTCTGATGTAGAACAAGTAGCAGAAGCATACATGCTCAAGAGGGATCACCCGAAATTCAAAGGCAACTGAATTTCGGCAACCGGGGCATCGAAGTCGGAATGCCGCGAAACTCACCGAGTCAAAGCGTTTCGCCGTTTGCGGAAGAAAGTCTGATGTAGAACAAGTAGCAGAAGCATACATGCTCAAGAGGGATCACCCGAAATTCAAAGGCAACTGAATTTCGGCAACCGGGGCATCGAAGTCGGAATGCCGCGAAACTCACCGAGTCAAAGCGTTTCGCCGTTTGCGGAAGAAAGTCTGATGTAGAACAAGTAGCAGAAGCATACATGCTCAAGAGGGATCACCCGAAATTCAAAGGCAACTGAATTTCGGCAACCGGGGCATCGAAGTCGGAATGCCGCGAAACTCACCGAGTCAAAGCGTTTCGCCGTTTGCGGAAGAAAGTCTGATGTAGAACAAGTAGCAGAAGCATACATGCTCAAGAGGGATCACCCGAAATTCAAAGGCAACTGAATTTCGGCAACCGGGGCATCGAAGTCGGAATGCCGCGAAACTCACCGAGTCAAAGCGTTTCGCCGTTTGCGGAAGAAAGTCTGATGTAGAACAAGTAGCAGAAGCATACATGCTCAAGAGGGATCACCCGAAATTCAAAGGCAACTGAATTTCGGCAACCGGGGCATCGAAGTCGGAATGCCGCGAAACTCACCGAGTCAAAGCGTTTCGCCGTTTGCGGAAGAAAGTCTGATGTAGAACAAGTAGCAGAAGCATACATGCTCAAGAGGGATCACCCGAAATTCAAAGGCAACTGAATTTCGGCAACCGGGGCATCGAAGTCGGAATGCCGCGAAACTCACCGAGTCAAAGCGTTTCGCCGTTTGCGGAAGAAAGTCTGATGTAGAACAAGTAGCAGAAGCATACATGCTCAAGAGGGATCACCCGAAATTCAAAGGCAACTGAATTTCGGCAACCGGGGCATCGAAGTCGGAATGCCGCGAAACTCACCGAGTCAAAGCGTTTCGCCGTTTGCGGAAGAAAGTCTGATGTAGAACAAGTAGCAGAAGCATACATGCTCAAGAGGGATCACCCGAAATTCAAAGGCAACTGAATTTCGGCAACCGGGGCATCGAAGTCGGAATGCCGCGAAACTCACCGAGTCAAAGCGTTTCGCCGTTTGCGGAAGAAGTCTGATGTAGAACAAGTAGCAGAAGCATACATGCTCAAGAGGGATCACCCGAAATTCAAAGGCAACTGAATTTCGGCAACCGGGCATCGAAGTCGGAATGCCGCGAAACTCACCGAGTCAAAGCGTTTCGCCGTTTGCGGAAGAAAGTCTGATGTAGAACAAGTAGCAGAAGCATACATGCTCAAGAGGGATCACCCGAAATTCAAAGGCAACTGAATTTCGGCAACCGGGGCATCGAAGTCGGAATGCCGCGAAACTCACCGAGTCAAAGCGTTTCGCCGTTTGCGGAAGAAGTCTGATGTAGAACAAGTAGCAGAAGCATACATGCTCAAGAGGGATCACCCGAAATTCAAAGGCAACTGAATTTCGGCAACCGGGGCATCGAAGTCGGAATGCCGCGAAACTCACCGAGTCAAAGCGTTTCGCCGTTTGCGGAAGAAAGTCTGATGTAGAACAAGTAGCAGAAGCATACATGCTCAAGAGGGATCACCCGAAATTCAAAGGCAACTGAATTTCGGCAACCGGGGCATCGAAGTCGGAATGCCGCGAAACTCACCGAGTCAAAGCGTTTCGCCGTTTGCGGAAGAAAGTCTGATGTAGAACAAGTAGCAGAAGCATACATGCTCAAGAGGGATCACCCGAAATTCAAAGGCAACTGAATTTCGGCAACCGGGGCATCGAAGTCGGAATGCCGCGAAACTCACCGAGTCAAAGCGTTTCGCCGTTTGCGGAAGAAAGTCTGATGTAGAACAAGTAGCAGAAGCATACATGCTCAAGAGGGATCACCCGAAATTCAAAGGCAACTGAATTTCGGCAACCGGGGCATCGAAGTCGGAATGCCGCGAAACTCACCGAGTCAAAGCGTTTCGCCGTTTGCGGAAGAAAGTCTGATGTAGAACAAGTAGCAGAAGCATACATGCTCAAGAGGGATCACCCGAAATTCAAAGGAAACTGAATTTTGGCAAAACAGGCATCTAAGTCGGAATTCCGCGAAACTCACCGAGTCAAAGCGTTTCGCTGTTTGTGGAAGAAAGTTTGATGTAGAACAAGTAGCAGAAGCATACATGCTCAAGAGGGATCACCCGAAATTAAAAGCCAACTGAATTTCGGCAACCGGGGCATTGAAGTCGGAATGCCGCGAAACTCACGTAGTCAAAGCGTTTCGCCTTTTGCGGAAGAAAGTCTGATGTAGAACAAGTTGCAGAAGCATACATGCTCAAGAGGGATCACCTGAAATTAAAAAGCAACTGAATTTCGTCAAAACAGGCATCGAAATCGGAATGCCGCGAAACTCACCGAATCAAAGCGTTTCGCCGTTTGCGGAAGAAAGTCTGATGTAGAACAAGTAGCAGAAGCATACATGCTCAAGAGGGATCACCCGAAATTCAAAGGCAACTGAATTTCGGCAAAACGGGCATCGAAGTCGGAATGCCGCGAAACTCACCGAGTCAAAGCGTTTCGCCGTTTGCGGAAGAAAGTCTGATGTAGAACAAGTAGCAGAAGCATACATGCTCAAGAGGGATCACCCGAAATTCAAAGGCAACTGAATTTCGGCAACCGGGGCATCGAAGTCGGAATGCCGCGAAACTCACCGAGTCAAAGCGTTTCGGTTTGCGGAAGAAAGTCTGATGTAGAACAAGTAGCAGAAGCATACATGCTCAAGAGGGATCACCCGAAATTCAAAGGCAACTGAATTTCGGCAACCGGGGCATCGAAGTCGGAATGCCGCGAAACTCACGAGTCAAAGCGTTTCGCTCGTTTGCGGAAGAAAGTCTGATGTAGAACAAGTAGCAGAAGCATACATGCTCAAGAGGGATCACCCGAAATTCAAAGGCAACTGAATTTCGGCAACGGGGCATCGAAGTCGGAATGCCGCGAAACTCACCGAGTCAAAGCGTTTCGCCGTTTGCGGAAGAAAGTCTGATGTGAAGAAAGTAGCAGAAGCATACATGCTCAAGAGGGATCACCGAAATTCAAAGGCAACTGAATTTCGGCAACCGGGGCATCGAAGTCGGAATGCCGCGAAACTCACCGAGTCAAAGCGTTTCGCCGTTTGCGGAAAGAAGTTGATGTAGAACAAGTAGCAGAAGCATACATGCTCAAGAGGGATCACCCGAAATTCAAAGGCAACTGAATTTCGGCAA
>CM055348.1:24853875-24906501 GCA_029228515.1 Populus alba x Populus x berolinensis | reverse complement strand
TAGCAGAAGCATACATGCTCAAGAGGGATCACCCGAAATTCAAAGCAACTGAATTTCGGCAACCGGGCATCGAAGTCGGAATGCCGCGAAACTCACCGAGACAAGCGTTTCGCCGTTTGCGAAGAAGTTTGATGTAGAACAAGTAGCAGAAGCATACATGCTCAAGAGTGATCACCCGAAATTCAAAGGCAACTGAATTTCGCACCGGGGCATCGAAGTCGAAATGCCGCGAAACTCACCGAGCAAAGCGTTTCGCCGTTGCGGAAGAAGTGTGATGTAGAACAAGTACAGAAGCATACATGCTCAAGAAGGATCACCCGAAATTCAAAGCAACTGAATTTCGGCAACCGGGCATCGAAGTCGGAATGCCGCGAAACTCACCGAGTCAAAGCGTTTCGCCGTTTGCGGAAGAAGTCTGATGTAGAACAAGTAGCAGAAGCATACATGCTCAAAGGGATCACCCGAAATTCAAAGGCAACTGAATTTCGGCAACCGGGGCATCGAAGTCGAATGCCGCGAAACTCACCGAGCAAAGCGTTTCGCCGTTTGCGGAAGAAGTCTGAAGTAGAACAAGTAGCAGAAGTATAAATGCTCAAGAGGGATCACCTGAAATTCAAAGGCAACTGAATATCGGCAACCGAGCATCGAAGTTCAAATGCCGCAAAACTTACCGAGGCAAAGCGTTTTGCCGTTTGCGGAAGAAGTCTGATGTAGAACAAGTAGCAGAAGCATACATGCTCAACAGGGATGACCTGAAATTCAAAGGCAACTGAATTTCAGCAACGGGGGCATCGAAGTTCGAATGCCGCGAAACTCACCGAGCAAAGCGTTTCGCCGTTTGCGGAAGAAGTCTGATGTAGAAAACGTAGCAGAAGCATACATGCTCAAGAGGGATCACCCGAAATTCAAAGGCAACTGAATTTCGGCAACCGGGGCATCGAAGTCGGAATGCCGCGAAACTCACCGAGGCAAAGTGTTTCGCCGTTTGCGGAAGAAGTCTGATGTAGAAAACGTAGCAGAAGCATACATGCTCAAGAGGGATCACCCGAAATTCAAAGGCAACTGAATTTCGGCAACCGGGGCATCGAAGTCGGAATGCCGCGAAACTCACCGAGTCAAAGCGTTTTGCCGTTTGCGGAAGAAGTCTGATGTAGAACAAGTAGCATAAGCATACATGCTCAAGAGGGATCACCCGAAATTCAAAGGCAACTGAATTTCGGCGACCTGGGCATCGATGTCGGAATGCCGCGAAACTCACCGAGGCAAAGCGTTTCGCCTTTTCCGGAAGATGTCTGATCTAGAACAAGTAGCATAAGCATACATGCTCAAGAGGGATCACCCCAAATTCAAAGGCAATGGAATTTCGGAAACCGGGGCATCGAAGTCGGAATGCCGCGAAACTCACCGAGGCAAAGCGTTTCGCCGTTTGCGGAAGAAGTCTGATGTAGAACAAGTAGCGGAAGCATACAGGCTCAAGAGGGATCACCCGAAATTCAAAGGCAACTGAATTTCGGCAACCGGGGCATCGAAGTCGGAATGCCGCGAAACTCACCGAGTCAAAGCGTTTCGCCGTTTGCGGAAGAAGTCTGATGTAGAACAAGTAGCAGAAGCATACATGCTCAAGAGGGATCACCCGAAATTCAAAGGCAACTGAATTTCGGCAACCGGGGCATCGAAGTCGGAATGCCGCGAAACTCACCGAGTCAAAGCGTTTCGCCGTTTGCGGAAGAAGTCTGATGTAGAACAAGTAGCAGAAGCATACATGCTCAAGAGGGATCACCCGAAATTCAAAGGCAACTGAATTTCGGCAACCGGGGCATCGAAGTCGGAATGCCGCGAAACTCACCGAGTCAAAGCGTTTCGCCGTTTGCGGAAGAAGTCTGATGTAGAACAAGTAGCAGAAGCATACATGCTCAAGAGGGATCACCCGAAATTCAAAGGCAACTGAATTTCGGCAACCGGGGCATCGAAGTCGGAATGCCGCGAAACTCACCGAGTCAAAGCGTTTCGCCGTTTGCGGAAGAAGTCTGATGTAGAACAAGTAGCAGAAGCATACATGCTCAAGAGGGATCACCCGAAATTCAAAGGCAACTGAATTTCGGCAACCGGGGCATCGAAGTCGGAATGCCGCGAAACTCACCGAGTCAAAGCGTTTCGCCGTTTGCGGAAGAAGTCTGATGTAGAACAAGTAGCAGAAGCATACATGCTCAAGAGGGATCACCCGAAATTCAAAGGCAACTGAATTTCGGCAACCGGGGCATCGAAGTCGGAATGCCGCGAAACTCACCGAGTCAAAGCGTTTCGCCGTTTGCGGAAGAAGTCTGATGTAGAACAAGTAGCAGAAGCATACATGCTCAAGAGGGATCACCCGAAATTCAAAGGCAACTGAATTTCGGCAACCGGGGCATCGAAGTCGGAATGCCGCGAAACTCACCGAGTCAAAGCGTTTCGCCGTTTGCGGAAGAAGTCTGATGTAGAACAAGTAGCAGAAGCATACATGCTCAAGAGGGATCACCCGAAATTCAAAGGCAACTGAATTTCGGCAACCGGGGCATCGAAGTCGGAATGCCGCGAAACTCACCGAGTCAAAGCGTTTCGCCGTTTGCGGAAGAAGTCTGATGTAGAACAAGTAGCAGAAGCATACATGCTCAAGAGGGATCACCCGAAATTCAAAGGCAACTGAATTTCGGCAACCGGGCATCGAAGTCGGAATGCCGCGAAACTCACCGAGTCAAAGCGTTTCGCCGTTTGCGGAAGAAGTCTGATGTAGAACAAGTAGCAGAAGCATACATGCTCAAGAGGGATCACCCGAAATTCAAAGGCAACTGAATTTCGGCAACCGGGGCATCGAAGTCGGAATGCCGCGAAACTCACCGAGTCAAAGCGTTTCGCCGTTTGCGGAAGAAGTCTGATGTAGAACAAGTAGCAGAAGCATACATGCTCAAGAGGGATCACCCGAAATTCAAAGGCAACTGAATTTCGGCAACCGGGGCATCGAAGTCGGAATGCCGCGAAACTCACCGAGTCAAAGCGTTTCGCCGTTTGCGGAAGAAGTCTGATGTAGAACAAGTAGCAGAAGCATACATGCTCAAGAGGGATCACCCGAAATTCAAAGGCAACTGAATTTCGGCAACCGGGCATCGAAGTCGGAATGCCGCGAAACTCACCGAGTCAAAGCGTTTCGCCGTTTGCGGAAGAAGTCTGATGTAGAACAAGTAGCAGAAGCATACATGCTCAAGAGGGATCACCCGAAATTCAAAGGCAACTGAATTTCGGCAACCGGGGCATCGAAGTCGGAATGCCGCGAAACTCACCGAGTCAAAGCGTTTCGCCGTTTGCGGAAGAAGTCTGATGTAGAACAAGTAGCAGAAGCATACATGCTCAAGAGGGATCACCCGAAATTCAAAGGCAACTGAATTTCGGCAACCGGGGCATCGAAGTCGGAATGCCGCGAAACTCACCGAGTCAAAGCGTTTCGCCGTTTGCGGAAGAAGTCTGATGTAGAACAAGTAGCAGAAGCATACATGCTCAAGAGGGATCACCCGAAATTCAAAGGCAACTGAATTTCGGCAACCGGGCATCGAAGTCGGAATGCCGCGAAACTCACCGAGTCAAAGCGTTTCGCCGTTTGCGGAAGAAGTCTGATGTAGAACAAGTAGCAGAAGCATACATGCTCAAGAGGGATCACCCGAAATTCAAAGGCAACTGAATTTCGGCAACCGGGGCATCGAAGTCGGAATGCCGCGAAACTCACCGAGTCAAAGCGTTTCGCCGTTTGCGGAAGAAGTCTGATGTAGAACAAGTAGCAGAAGCATACATGCTCAAGAGGGATCACCCGAAATTCAAAGGCAACTGAATTTCGGCAACCGGGCATCGAAGTCGGAATGCCGCGAAACTCACCGAGTCAAAGCGTTTCGCCGTTTGCGGAAGAAGTCTGATGTAGAACAAGTAGCAGAAGCATACATGCTCAAGAGGGATCACCCGAAATTCAAAGGCAACTGAATTTCGGCAACCGGGGCATCGAAGTCGGAATGCCGCGAAACTCACCGAGTCAAAGCGTTTCGCCGTTTGCGGAAGAAGTCTGATGTAGAACAAGTAGCAGAAGCATACATGCTCAAGAGGGATCACCCGAAATTCAAAGGCAACTGAATTTCGGCAACCGGGGCATCGAAGTCGGAATGCCGCGAAACTCACCGAGTCAAAGCGTTTCGCCGTTTGCGGAAGAAGTCTGATGTAGAACAAGTAGCAGAAGCATACATGCTCAAGAGGGATCACCCGAAATTCAAAGGCAACTGAATTTCGGCAACCGGGCATCGAAGTCGGAATGCCGCGAAACTCACCGAGTCAAAGCGTTTCGCCGTTTGCGGAAGAAGTCTGATGTAGAACAAGTAGCAGAAGCATACATGCTCAAGAGGGATCACCCGAAATTCAAAGGCAACTGAATTTCGGCAACCGGGGCATCGAAGTCGGAATGCCGCGAAACTCACCGAGTCAAAGCGTTTCGCCGTTTGCGGAAGAAGTCTGATGTAGAACAAGTAGCAGAAGCATACATGCTCAAGAGGGATCACCCGAAATTCAAAGGCAACTGAATTTCGGCAACCGGGGCATCGAAGTCGGAATGCCGCGAAACTCACCGAGTCAAAGCGTTTCGCCGTTTGCGGAAGAAGTCTGATGTAGAACAAGTAGCAGAAGCATACATGCTCAAGAGGGATCACCCGAAATTCAAAGGCAACTGAATTTCGGCAACCGGGGCATCGAAGTCGGAATGCCGCGAAACTCACCGAGTCAAAGCGTTTCGCCGTTTGCGGAAGAAGTCTGATGTAGAACAAGTAGCAGAAGCATACATGCTCAAGAGGGATCACCCGAAATTCAAAGGCAACTGAATTTCGGCAACCGGGGCATCGAAGTCGGAATGCCGCGAAACTCACCGAGTCAAAGCGTTTCGCCGTTTGCGGAAGAAGTCTGATGTAGAACAAGTAGCAGAAGCATACATGCTCAAGAGGGATCACCCGAAATTCAAAGGCAACTGAATTTCGGCAACCGGGGCATCGAAGTCGGAATGCCGCGAAACTCACCGAGTCAAAGCGTTTCGCCGTTTGCGGAAGAAGTCTGATGTAGAACAAGTAGCAGAAGCATACATGCTCAAGAGGGATCACCCGAAATTCAAAGGCAACTGAATTTCGGCAACCGGGGCATCGAAGTCGGAATGCCGCGAAACTCACCGAGTCAAAGCGTTTCGCCGTTTGCGGAAGAAGTCTGATGTAGAACAAGTAGCAGAAGCATACATGCTCAAGAGGGATCACCCGAAATTCAAAGGCAACTGAATTTCGGCAACCGGGGCATCGAAGTCGGAATGCCGCGAAACTCACCGAGTCAAAGCGTTTCGCCGTTTGCGGAAGAAGTCTGATGTAGAACAAGTAGCAGAAGCATACATGCTCAAGAGGGATCACCCGAAATTCAAAGGCAACTGAATTTCGGCAACCGGGCATCGAAGTCGGAATGCCGCGAAACTCACCGAGTCAAAGCGTTTCGCCGTTTGCGGAAGAAGTCTGATGTAGAACAAGTAGCAGAAGCATACATGCTCAAGAGGGATCACCCGAAATTCAAAGGCAACTGAATTTCGGCAACCGGGCATCGAAGTCGGAATGCCGCGAAACTCACCGAGTCAAAGCGTTTCGCCGTTTGCGGAAGAAGTCTGATGTAGAACAAGTAGCAGAAGCATACATGCTCAAGAGGGATCACCCGAAATTCAAAGGCAACTGAATTTCGGCAACGGGGCATCGAAGTCGGAATGCCGCGAAACTCACCGAGTCAAAGCGTTTCGCCGTTTGCGGAAGAAGTCTGATGTAGAACAAGTAGCAGAAGCATACATGCTCAAGAGGGATCACCCGAAATTCAAAGGCAACTGAATTTCGGCAACCGGGGCATCGAAGTCGGAATGCCGCGAAACTCACCGAGTCAAAGCGTTTCGCCGTTTGCGGAAGAAGTCTGATGTAGAACAAGTAGCAGAAGCATACATGCTCAAGAGGGATCACCCGAAATTCAAAGGCAACTGAATTTCGGCAACCGGGGCATCGAAGTCGGAATGCCGCGAAACTCACCGAGTCAAAGCGTTTCGCCGTTTGCGGAAGAAGTCTGATGTAGAACAAGTAGCAGAAGCATACATGCTCAAGAGGGATCACCCGAAATTCAAAGGCAACTGAATTTCGGCAACCGGGGCATCGAAGTCGGAATGCCGCGAAACTCACCGAGTCAAAGCGTTTCGCCGTTTGCGGAAGAAGTCTGATGTAGAACAAGTAGCAGAAGCATACATGCTCAAGAGGGATCACCCGAAATTCAAAGGCAACTGAATTTCGGCAACCGGGGCATCGAAGTCGGAATGCCGCGAAACTCACCGAGTCAAAGCGTTTCGCCGTTTGCGGAAGAAGTCTGATGTAGAACAAGTAGCAGAAGCATACATGCTCAAGAGGGATCACCCGAAATTCAAAGGCAACTGAATTTCGGCAACCGGGGCATCGAAGTCGGAATGCCGCGAAACTCACCGAGTCAAAGCGTTTCGCCGTTTGCGGAAGAAGTCTGATGTAGAACAAGTAGCAGAAGCATACATGCTCAAGAGGGATCACCCGAAATTCAAAGGCAACTGAATTTCGGCAACCGGGGCATCGAAGTCGGAATGCCGCGAAACTCACCGAGTCAAAGCGTTTCGCCGTTTGCGGAAGAAGTCTGATGTAGAACAAGTAGCAGAAGCATACATGCTCAAGAGGGATCACCCGAAATTCAAAGGCAACTGAATTTCGGCAACCGGGCATCGAAGTCGGAATGCCGCGAAACTCACCGAGTCAAAGCGTTTCGCCGTTTGCGGAAGAAGTCTGATGTAGAACAAGTAGCAGAAGCATACATGCTCAAGAGGGATCACCCGAAATTCAAAGGCAACTGAATTTCGGCAACCGGGGCATCGAAGTCGGAATGCCGCGAAACTCACCGAGTCAAAGCGTTTCGCCGTTTGCGGAAGAAGTCTGATGTAGAACAAGTAGCAGAAGCATACATGCTCAAGAGGGATCACCCGAAATTCAAAGGCAACTGAATTTCGGCAACCGGGGCATCGAAGTCGGAATGCCGCGAAACTCACCGAGTCAAAGCGTTTCGCCGTTTGCGGAAGAAGTCTGATGTAGAACAAGTAGCAGAAGCATACATGCTCAAGAGGGATCACCCGAAATTCAAAGGCAACTGAATTTCGGCAACCGGGCATCGAAGTCGGAATGCCGCGAAACTCACCGAGTCAAAGCGTTTCGCCGTTTGCGGAAGAAGTCTGATGTAGAACAAGTAGCAGAAGCATACATGCTCAAGAGGGATCACCCGAAATTCAAAGGCAACTGAATTTCGGCAACCGGGGCATCGAAGTCGGAATGCCGCGAAACTCACCGAGTCAAAGCGTTTCGCCGTTTGCGGAAGAAGTCTGATGTAGAACAAGTAGCAGAAGCATACATGCTCAAGAGGGATCACCCGAAATTCAAAGGCAACTGAATTTCGGCAACCGGGGCATCGAAGTCGGAATGCCGCGAAACTCACCGAGTCAAAGCGTTTCGCCGTTTGCGGAAGAAGTCTGATGTAGAACAAGTAGCAGAAGCATACATGCTCAAGAGGGATCACCCGAAATTCAAAGGCAACTGAATTTCGGCAACCGGGCATCGAAGTCGGAATGCCGCGAAACTCACCGAGTCAAAGCGTTTCGCCGTTTGCGGAAGAAGTCTGATGTAGAACAAGTAGCAGAAGCATACATGCTCAAGAGGGATCACCCGAAATTCAAAGGCAACTGAATTTCGGCAACCGGGGCATCGAAGTCGGAATGCCGCGAAACTCACCGAGTCAAAGCGTTTCGCCGTTTGCGGAAGAAGTCTGATGTAGAACAAGTAGCAGAAGCATACATGCTCAAGAGGGATCACCCGAAATTCAAAGGCAACTGAATTTCGGCAACCGGGGCATCGAAGTCGGAATGCCGCGAAACTCACCGAGTCAAAGCGTTTCGCCGTTTGCGGAAGAAGTCTGATGTAGAACAAGTAGCAGAAGCATACATGCTCAAGAGGGATCACCCGAAATTCAAAGGCAACTGAATTTCGGCAACCGGGGCATCGAAGTCGGAATGCCGCGAAACTCACCGAGTCAAAGCGTTTCGCCGTTTGCGGAAGAAGTCTGATGTAGAACAAGTAGCAGAAGCATACATGCTCAAGAGGGATCACCCGAAATTCAAAGGCAACTGAATTTCGGCAACCGGGGCATCGAAGTCGGAATGCCGCGAAACTCACCGAGTCAAAGCGTTTCGCCGTTTGCGGAAGAAGTCTGATGTAGAACAAGTAGCAGAAGCATACATGCTCAAGAGGGATCACCCGAAATTCAAAGGCAACTGAATTTCGGCAACCGGGGCATCGAAGTCGGAATGCCGCGAAACTCACCGAGTCAAAGCGTTTCGCCGTTTGCGGAAGAAGTCTGATGTAGAACAAGTAGCAGAAGCATACATGCTCAAGAGGGATCACCCGAAATTCAAAGGCAACTGAATTTCGGCAACCGGGGCATCGAAGTCGGAATGCCGCGAAACTCACCGAGTCAAAGCGTTTCGCCGTTTGCGGAAGAAGTCTGATGTAGAACAAGTAGCAGAAGCATACATGCTCAAGAGGGATCACCCGAAATTCAAAGGCAACTGAATTTCGGCAACCGGGGCATCGAAGTCGGAATGCCGCGAAACTCACCGAGTCAAAGCGTTTCGCCGTTTGCGGAAGAAGTCTGATGTAGAACAAGTAGCAGAAGCATACATGCTCAAGAGGGATCACCCGAAATTCAAAGGCAACTGAATTTCGGCAACCGGGGCATCGAAGTCGGAATGCCGCGAAACTCACCGAGTCAAAGCGTTTCGCCGTTTGCGGAAGAAGTCTGATGTAGAACAAGTAGCAGAAGCATACATGCTCAAGAGGGATCACCCGAAATTCAAAGGCAACTGAATTTCGGCAACCGGGCATCGAAGTCGGAATGCCGCGAAACTCACCGAGTCAAAGCGTTTCGCCGTTTGCGGAAGAAGTCTGATGTAGAACAAGTAGCAGAAGCATACATGCTCAAGAGGGATCACCCGAAATTCAAAGGCAACTGAATTTCGGCAACCGGGGCATCGAAGTCGGAATGCCGCGAAACTCACCGAGTCAAAGCGTTTCGCCGTTTGCGGAAGAAGTCTGATGTAGAACAAGTAGCAGAAGCATACATGCTCAAGAGGGATCACCCGAAATTCAAAGGCAACTGAATTTCGGCAACCGGGGCATCGAAGTCGGAATGCCGCGAAACTCACCGAGTCAAAGCGTTTCGCCGTTTGCGGAAGAAGTCTGATGTAGAACAAGTAGCAGAAGCATACATGCTCAAGAGGGATCACCCGAAATTCAAAGGCAACTGAATTTCGGCAACCGGGGCATCGAAGTCGGAATGCCGCGAAACTCACCGAGTCAAAGCGTTTCGCCGTTTGCGGAAGAAGTCTGATGTAGAACAAGTAGCAGAAGCATACATGCTCAAGAGGGATCACCCGAAATTCAAAGGCAACTGAATTTCGGCAACCGGGGCATCGAAGTCGGAATGCCGCGAAACTCACCGAGTCAAAGCGTTTCGCCGTTTGCGGAAGAAGTCTGATGTAGAACAAGTAGCAGAAGCATACATGCTCAAGAGGGATCACCCGAAATTCAAAGGCAACTGAATTTCGGCAACCGGGGCATCGAAGTCGGAATGCCGCGAAACTCACCGAGTCAAAGCGTTTCGCCGTTTGCGGAAGAAGTCTGATGTAGAACAAGTAGCAGAAGCATACATGCTCAAGAGGGATCACCCGAAATTCAAAGGCAACTGAATTTCGGCAACCGGGGCATCGAAGTCGGAATGCCGCGAAACTCACCGAGTCAAAGCGTTTCGCCGTTTGCGGAAGAAGTCTGATGTAGAACAAGTAGCAGAAGCATACATGCTCAAGAGGGATCACCCGAAATTCAAAGGCAACTGAATTTCGGCAACCGGGGCATCGAAGTCGGAATGCCGCGAAACTCACCGAGTCAAAGCGTTTCGCCGTTTGCGGAAGAAGTCTGATGTAGAACAAGTAGCAGAAGCATACATGCTCAAGAGGGATCACCCGAAATTCAAAGGCAACTGAATTTCGGCAACCGGGGCATCGAAGTCGGAATGCCGCGAAACTCACCGAGTCAAAGCGTTTCGCCGTTTGCGGAAGAAGTCTGATGTAGAACAAGTAGCAGAAGCATACATGCTCAAGAGGGATCACCCGAAATTCAAAGGCAACTGAATTTCGGCAACCGGGCATCGAAGTCGGAATGCCGCGAAACTCACCGAGTCAAAGCGTTTCGCCGTTTGCGGAAGAAGTCTGATGTAGAACAAGTAGCAGAAGCATACATGCTCAAGAGGGATCACCCGAAATTCAAAGGCAACTGAATTTCGGCAACCGGGGCATCGAAGTCGGAATGCCGCGAAACTCACCGAGTCAAAGCGTTTCGCCGTTTGCGGAAGAAGTCTGATGTAGAACAAGTAGCAGAAGCATACATGCTCAAGAGGGATCACCCGAAATTCAAAGGCAACTGAATTTCGGCAACCGGGGCATCGAAGTCGGAATGCCGCGAAACTCACCGAGTCAAAGCGTTTCGCCGTTTGCGGAAGAAGTCTGATGTAGAACAAGTAGCAGAAGCATACATGCTCAAGAGGGATCACCCGAAATTCAAAGGCAACTGAATTTCGGCAACCGGGGCATCGAAGTCGGAATGCCGCGAAACTCACCGAGTCAAAGCGTTTCGCCGTTTGCGGAAGAAGTCTGATGTAGAACAAGTAGCAGAAGCATACATGCTCAAGAGGGATCACCCGAAATTCAAAGGCAACTGAATTTCGGCAACCGGGGCATCGAAGTCGGAATGCCGCGAAACTCACCGAGTCAAAGCGTTTCGCCGTTTGCGGAAGAAGTCTGATGTAGAACAAGTAGCAGAAGCATACATGCTCAAGAGGGATCACCCGAAATTCAAAGGCAACTGAATTTCGGCAACCGGGGCATCGAAGTCGGAATGCCGCGAAACTCACCGAGTCAAAGCGTTTCGCCGTTTGCGGAAGAAGTCTGATGTAGAACAAGTAGCAGAAGCATACATGCTCAAGAGGGATCACCCGAAATTCAAAGGCAACTGAATTTCGGCAACCGGGCATCGAAGTCGGAATGCCGCGAAACTCACCGAGTCAAAGCGTTTCGCCGTTTGCGGAAGAAGTCTGATGTAGAACAAGTAGCAGAAGCATACATGCTCAAGAGGGATCACCCGAAATTCAAAGGCAACTGAATTTCGGCAACCGGGGCATCGAAGTCGGAATGCCGCGAAACTCACCGAGTCAAAGCGTTTCGCCGTTTGCGGAAGAAGTCTGATGTAGAACAAGTAGCAGAAGCATACATGCTCAAGAGGGATCACCCGAAATTCAAAGGCAACTGAATTTCGGCAACCGGGCATCGAAGTCGGAATGCCGCGAAACTCACCGAGTCAAAGCGTTTCGCCGTTTGCGGAAGAAGTCTGATGTAGAACAAGTAGCAGAAGCATACATGCTCAAGAGGGATCACCCGAAATTCAAAGGCAACTGAATTTCGGCAACCGGGGCATCGAAGTCGGAATGCCGCGAAACTCACCGAGTCAAAGCGTTTCGCCGTTTGCGGAAGAAGTCTGATGTAGAACAAGTAGCAGAAGCATACATGCTCAAGAGGGATCACCCGAAATTCAAAGGCAACTGAATTTCGGCAACCGGGGCATCGAAGTCGGAATGCCGCGAAACTCACCGAGTCAAAGCGTTTCGCCGTTTGCGGAAGAAGTCTGATGTAGAACAAGTAGCAGAAGCATACATGCTCAAGAGGGATCACCCGAAATTCAAAGGCAACTGAATTTCGGCAACCGGGGCATCGAAGTCGGAATGCCGCGAAACTCACCGAGTCAAAGCGTTTCGCCGTTTGCGGAAGAAGTCTGATGTAGAACAAGTAGCAGAAGCATACATGCTCAAGAGGGATCACCCGAAATTCAAAGGCAACTGAATTTCGGCAACCGGGGCATCGAAGTCGGAATGCCGCGAAACTCACCGAGTCAAAGCGTTTCGCCGTTTGCGGAAGAAGTCTGATGTAGAACAAGTAGCAGAAGCATACATGCTCAAGAGGGATCACCCGAAATTCAAAGGCAACTGAATTTCGGCAACCGGGGCATCGAAGTCGGAATGCCGCGAAACTCACCGAGTCAAAGCGTTTCGCCGTTTGCGGAAGAAGTCTGATGTAGAACAAGTAGCAGAAGCATACATGCTCAAGAGGGATCACCCGAAATTCAAAGGCAACTGAATTTCGGCAACCGGGGCATCGAAGTCGGAATGCCGCGAAACTCACCGAGTCAAAGCGTTTCGCCGTTTGCGGAAGAAGTCTGATGTAGAACAAGTAGCAGAAGCATACATGCTCAAGAGGGATCACCCGAAATTCAAAGGCAACTGAATTTCGGCAACCGGGCATCGAAGTCGGAATGCCGCGAAACTCACCGAGTCAAAGCGTTTCGCCGTTTGCGGAAGAAGTCTGATGTAGAACAAGTAGCAGAAGCATACATGCTCAAGAGGGATCACCCGAAATTCAAAGGCAACTGAATTTCGGCAACCGGGGCATCGAAGTCGGAATGCCGCGAAACTCACCGAGTCAAAGCGTTTCGCCGTTTGCGGAAGAAGTCTGATGTAGAACAAGTAGCAGAAGCATACATGCTCAAGAGGGATCACCCGAAATTCAAAGGCAACTGAATTTCGGCAACCGGGGCATCGAAGTCGGAATGCCGCGAAACTCACCGAGTCAAAGCGTTTCGCCGTTTGCGGAAGAAGTCTGATGTAGAACAAGTAGCAGAAGCATACATGCTCAAGAGGGATCACCCGAAATTCAAAGGCAACTGAATTTCGGCAACCGGGCATCGAAGTCGGAATGCCGCGAAACTCACCGAGTCAAAGCGTTTCGCCGTTTGCGGAAGAAGTCTGATGTAGAACAAGTAGCAGAAGCATACATGCTCAAGAGGGATCACCCGAAATTCAAAGGCAACTGAATTTCGGCAACCGGGGCATCGAAGTCGGAATGCCGCGAAACTCACCGAGTCAAAGCGTTTCGCCGTTTGCGGAAGAAGTCTGATGTAGAACAAGTAGCAGAAGCATACATGCTCAAGAGGGATCACCCGAAATTCAAAGGCAACTGAATTTCGGCAACCGGGGCATCGAAGTCGGAATGCCGCGAAACTCACCGAGTCAAAGCGTTTCGCCGTTTGCGGAAGAAGTCTGATGTAGAACAAGTAGCAGAAGCATACATGCTCAAGAGGGATCACCCGAAATTCAAAGGCAACTGAATTTCGGCAACCGGGGCATCGAAGTCGGAATGCCGCGAAACTCACCGAGTCAAAGCGTTTCGCCGTTTGCGGAAGAAGTCTGATGTAGAACAAGTAGCAGAAGCATACATGCTCAAGAGGGATCACCCGAAATTCAAAGGCAACTGAATTTCGGCAACCGGGGCATCGAAGTCGGAATGCCGCGAAACTCACCGAGTCAAAGCGTTTCGCCGTTTGCGGAAGAAGTCTGATGTAGAACAAGTAGCAGAAGCATACATGCTCAAGAGGGATCACCCGAAATTCAAAGGCAACTGAATTTCGGCAACCGGGGCATCGAAGTCGGAATGCCGCGAAACTCACCGAGTCAAAGCGTTTCGCCGTTTGCGGAAGAAGTCTGATGTAGAACAAGTAGCAGAAGCATACATGCTCAAGAGGGATCACCCGAAATTCAAAGGCAACTGAATTTCGGCAACCGGGGCATCGAAGTCGGAATGCCGCGAAACTCACCGAGTCAAAGCGTTTCGCCGTTTGCGGAAGAAGTCTGATGTAGAACAAGTAGCAGAAGCATACATGCTCAAGAGGGATCACCCGAAATTCAAAGGCAACTGAATTTCGGCAACCGGGGCATCGAAGTCGGAATGCCGCGAAACTCACCGAGTCAAAGCGTTTCGCCGTTTGCGGAAGAAGTCTGATGTAGAACAAGTAGCAGAAGCATACATGCTCAAGAGGGATCACCCGAAATTCAAAGGCAACTGAATTTCGGCAACCGGGGCATCGAAGTCGGAATGCCGCGAAACTCACCGAGTCAAAGCGTTTCGCCGTTTGCGGAAGAAGTCTGATGTAGAACAAGTAGCAGAAGCATACATGCTCAAGAGGGATCACCCGAAATTCAAAGGCAACTGAATTTCGGCAACCGGGGCATCGAAGTCGGAATGCCGCGAAACTCACCGAGTCAAAGCGTTTCGCCGTTTGCGGAAGAAGTCTGATGTAGAACAAGTAGCAGAAGCATACATGCTCAAGAGGGATCACCCGAAATTCAAAGGCAACTGAATTTCGGCAACCGGGGCATCGAAGTCGGAATGCCGCGAAACTCACCGAGTCAAAGCGTTTCGCCGTTTGCGGAAGAAGTCTGATGTAGAACAAGTAGCAGAAGCATACATGCTCAAGAGGGATCACCCGAAATTCAAAGGCAACTGAATTTCGGCAACCGGGGCATCGAAGTCGGAATGCCGCGAAACTCACCGAGTCAAAGCGTTTCGCCGTTTGCGGAAGAAGTCTGATGTAGAACAAGTAGCAGAAGCATACATGCTCAAGAGGGATCACCCGAAATTCAAAGGCAACTGAATTTCGGCAACCGGGCATCGAAGTCGGAATGCCGCGAAACTCACCGAGTCAAAGCGTTTCGCCGTTTGCGGAAGAAGTCTGATGTAGAACAAGTAGCAGAAGCATACATGCTCAAGAGGGATCACCCGAAATTCAAAGGCAACTGAATTTCGGCAACCGGGGCATCGAAGTCGGAATGCCGCGAAACTCACCGAGTCAAAGCGTTTCGCCGTTTGCGGAAGAAGTCTGATGTAGAACAAGTAGCAGAAGCATACATGCTCAAGAGGGATCACCCGAAATTCAAAGGCAACTGAATTTCGGCAACCGGGGCATCGAAGTCGGAATGCCGCGAAACTCACCGAGTCAAAGCGTTTCGCCGTTTGCGGAAGAAGTCTGATGTAGAACAAGTAGCAGAAGCATACATGCTCAAGAGGGATCACCCGAAATTCAAAGGCAACTGAATTTCGGCAACCGGGGCATCGAAGTCGGAATGCCGCGAAACTCACCGAGTCAAAGCGTTTCGCCGTTTGCGGAAGAAGTCTGATGTAGAACAAGTAGCAGAAGCATACATGCTCAAGAGGGATCACCCGAAATTCAAAGGCAACTGAATTTCGGCAACCGGGGCATCGAAGTCGGAATGCCGCGAAACTCACCGAGTCAAAGCGTTTCGCCGTTTGCGGAAGAAGTCTGATGTAGAACAAGTAGCAGAAGCATACATGCTCAAGAGGGATCACCCGAAATTCAAAGGCAACTGAATTTCGGCAACCGGGGCATCGAAGTCGGAATGCCGCGAAACTCACCGAGTCAAAGCGTTTCGCCGTTTGCGGAAGAAGTCTGATGTAGAACAAGTAGCAGAAGCATACATGCTCAAGAGGGATCACCCGAAATTCAAAGGCAACTGAATTTCGGCAACCGGGCATCGAAGTCGGAATGCCGCGAAACTCACCGAGTCAAAGCGTTTCGCCGTTTGCGGAAGAAGTCTGATGTAGAACAAGTAGCAGAAGCATACATGCTCAAGAGGGATCACCCGAAATTCAAAGGCAACTGAATTTCGGCAACCGGGGCATCGAAGTCGGAATGCCGCGAAACTCACCGAGTCAAAGCGTTTCGCCGTTTGCGGAAGAAGTCTGATGTAGAACAAGTAGCAGAAGCATACATGCTCAAGAGGGATCACCCGAAATTCAAAGGCAACTGAATTTCGGCAACCGGGGCATCGAAGTCGGAATGCCGCGAAACTCACCGAGTCAAAGCGTTTCGCCGTTTGCGGAAGAAGTCTGATGTAGAACAAGTAGCAGAAGCATACATGCTCAAGAGGGATCACCCGAAATTCAAAGGCAACTGAATTTCGGCAACCGGGGCATCGAAGTCGGAATGCCGCGAAACTCACCGAGTCAAAGCGTTTCGCCGTTTGCGGAAGAAGTCTGATGTAGAACAAGTAGCAGAAGCATACATGCTCAAGAGGGATCACCCGAAATTCAAAGGCAACTGAATTTCGGCAACCGGGGCATCGAAGTCGGAATGCCGCGAAACTCACCGAGTCAAAGCGTTTCGCCGTTTGCGGAAGAAGTCTGATGTAGAACAAGTAGCAGAAGCATACATGCTCAAGAGGGATCACCCGAAATTCAAAGGCAACTGAATTTCGGCAACCGGGCATCGAAGTCGGAATGCCGCGAAACTCACCGAGTCAAAGCGTTTCGCCGTTTGCGGAAGAAGTCTGATGTAGAACAAGTAGCAGAAGCATACATGCTCAAGAGGGATCACCCGAAATTCAAAGGCAACTGAATTTCGGCAACGGGGCATCGAAGTCGGAATGCCGCGAAACTCACCGAGTCAAAGCGTTTCGCCGTTTGCGGAAGAAGTCTGATGTAGAACAAGTAGCAGAAGCATACATGCTCAAGAGGGATCACCCGAAATTCAAAGGCAACTGAATTTCGGCAACCGGGGCATCGAAGTCGGAATGCCGCGAAACTCACCGAGTCAAAGCGTTTCGCCGTTTGCGGAAGAAGTCTGATGTAGAACAAGTAGCAGAAGCATACATGCTCAAGAGGGATCACCCGAAATTCAAAGGCAACTGAATTTCGGCAACCGGGCATCGAAGTCGGAATGCCGCGAAACTCACCGAGGCAAAGCGTTTCGCCGTTTGCGGAAGAAGTCTGATGTAGAACAAGTAGCAGAAGCATACATGCTCAAGAGGGATCACCCGAAATTCAAAGGCAACTGAATTTCGGCAACCGGGGCATCGAAGTCGGAATGCCGCGAAACTCACCGAGTCAAAGCGTTTCGCCGTTTGCGGAAGAAGTCTGATGTAGAACAAGTAGCAGAAGCATACATGCTCAAGAGGGATCACCCGAAATTCAAAGGCAACTGAATTTCGGCAACCGGGGCATCGAAGTCGGAATGCCGCGAAACTCACCGAGTCAAAGCGTTTCGCCGTTTGCGGAAGAAGTCTGATGTAGAACAAGTAGCAGAAGCATACATGCTCAAGAGGGATCACCCGAAATTCAAAGGCAACTGAATTTCGGCAACCGGGCATCGAAGTCGGAATGCCGCGAAACTCACCGAGGCAAAGCGTTTCGCCGTTTGCGGAAGAAGTCTGATGTAGAACAAGTAGCAGAAGCATACATGCTCAAGAGGGATCACCCGAAATTCAAAGGCAACTGAATTTCGGCAACCGGGGCATCGAAGTCGGAATGCCGCGAAACTCACCGAGTCAAAGCGTTTCGCCGTTTGCGGAAGAAGTCTGATGTAGAACAAGTAGCAGAAGCATACATGCTCAAGAGGGATCACCCGAAATTCAAAGGCAACTGAATTTCGGCAACCGGGGCATCGAAGTCGGAATGCCGCGAAACTCACCGAGTCAAAGCGTTTCGCCGTTTGCGGAAGAAGTCTGATGTAGAACAAGTAGCAGAAGCATACATGCTCAAGAGGGATCACCCGAAATTCAAAGGCAACTGAATTTCGGCAACCGGGGCATCGAAGTCGGAATGCCGCGAAACTCACCGAGTCAAAGCGTTTCGCCGTTTGCGGAAGAAGTCTGATGTAGAACAAGTAGCAGAAGCATACATGCTCAAGAGGGATCACCCGAAATTCAAAGGCAACTGAATTTCGGCAACCGGGGCATCGAAGTCGGAATGCCGCGAAACTCACCGAGTCAAAGCGTTTCGCCGTTTGCGGAAGAAGTCTGATGTAGAACAAGTAGCAGAAGCATACATGCTCAAGAGGGATCACCCGAAATTCAAAGGCAACTGAATTTCGGCAACCGGGCATCGAAGTCGGAATGCCGCGAAACTCACCGAGTCAAAGCGTTTCGCCGTTTGCGGAAGAAGTCTGATGTAGAACAAGTAGCAGAAGCATACATGCTCAAGAGGGATCACCCGAAATTCAAAGGCAACTGAATTTCGGCAACCGGGGCATCGAAGTCGGAATGCCGCGAAACTCACCGAGTCAAAGCGTTTCGCCGTTTGCGGAAGAAGTCTGATGTAGAACAAGTAGCAGAAGCATACATGCTCAAGAGGGATCACCCGAAATTCAAAGGCAACTGAATTTCGGCAACCGGGGCATCGAAGTCGGAATGCCGCGAAACTCACCGAGTCAAAGCGTTTCGCCGTTTGCGGAAGAAGTCTGATGTAGAACAAGTAGCAGAAGCATACATGCTCAAGAGGGATCACCCGAAATTCAAAGGCAACTGAATTTCGGCAACCGGGCATCGAAGTCGGAATGCCGCGAAACTCACCGAGTCAAAGCGTTTCGCCGTTTGCGGAAGAAGTCTGATGTAGAACAAGTAGCAGAAGCATACATGCTCAAGAGGGATCACCCGAAATTCAAAGGCAACTGAATTTCGGCAACCGGGGCATCGAAGTCGGAATGCCGCGAAACTCACCGAGTCAAAGCGTTTCGCCGTTTGCGGAAGAAGTCTGATGTAGAACAAGTAGCAGAAGCATACATGCTCAAGAGGGATCACCCGAAATTCAAAGGCAACTGAATTTCGGCAACCGGGGCATCGAAGTCGGAATGCCGCGAAACTCACCGAGTCAAAGCGTTTCGCCGTTTGCGGAAGAAGTCTGATGTAGAACAAGTAGCAGAAGCATACATGCTCAAGAGGGATCACCCGAAATTCAAAGGCAACTGAATTTCGGCAACCGGGGCATCGAAGTCGGAATGCCGCGAAACTCACCGAGTCAAAGCGTTTCGCCGTTTGCGGAAGAAGTCTGATGTAGAACAAGTAGCAGAAGCATACATGCTCAAGAGGGATCACCCGAAATTCAAAGGCAACTGAATTTCGGCAACCGGGGCATCGAAGTCGGAATGCCGCGAAACTCACCGAGTCAAAGCGTTTCGCCGTTTGCGGAAGAAGTCTGATGTAGAACAAGTAGCAGAAGCATACATGCTCAAGAGGGATCACCCGAAATTCAAAGGCAACTGAATTTCGGCAACCGGGGCATCGAAGTCGGAATGCCGCGAAACTCACCGAGTCAAAGCGTTTCGCCGTTTGCGGAAGAAGTCTGATGTAGAACAAGTAGCAGAAGCATACATGCTCAAGAGGGATCACCCGAAATTCAAAGGCAACTGAATTTCGGCAACCGGGGCATCGAAGTCGGAATGCCGCGAAACTCACCGAGTCAAAGCGTTTCGCCGTTTGCGGAAGAAGTCTGATGTAGAACAAGTAGCAGAAGCATACATGCTCAAGAGGGATCACCCGAAATTCAAAGGCAACTGAATTTCGGCAACCGGGGCATCGAAGTCGGAATGCCGCGAAACTCACCGAGTCAAAGCGTTTCGCCGTTTGCGGAAGAAGTCTGATGTAGAACAAGTAGCAGAAGCATACATGCTCAAGAGGGATCACCCGAAATTCAAAGGCAACTGAATTTCGGCAACCGGGGCATCGAAGTCGGAATGCCGCGAAACTCACCGAGTCAAAGCGTTTCGCCGTTTGCGGAAGAAGTCTGATGTAGAACAAGTAGCAGAAGCATACATGCTCAAGAGGGATCACCCGAAATTCAAAGGCAACTGAATTTCGGCAACCGGGGCATCGAAGTCGGAATGCCGCGAAACTCACCGAGTCAAAGCGTTTCGCCGTTTGCGGAAGAAGTCTGATGTAGAACAAGTAGCAGAAGCATACATGCTCAAGAGGGATCACCCGAAATTCAAAGGCAACTGAATTTCGGCAACCGGGGCATCGAAGTCGGAATGCCGCGAAACTCACCGAGTCAAAGCGTTTCGCCGTTTGCGGAAGAAGTCTGATGTAGAACAAGTAGCAGAAGCATACATGCTCAAGAGGGATCACCCGAAATTCAAAGGCAACTGAATTTCGGCAACCGGGGCATCGAAGTCGGAATGCCGCGAAACTCACCGAGTCAAAGCGTTTCGCCGTTTGCGGAAGAAGTCTGATGTAGAACAAGTAGCAGAAGCATACATGCTCAAGAGGGATCACCCGAAATTCAAAGGCAACTGAATTTCGGCAACCGGGGCATCGAAGTCGGAATGCCGCGAAACTCACCGAGTCAAAGCGTTTCGCCGTTTGCGGAAGAAGTCTGATGTAGAACAAGTAGCAGAAGCATACATGCTCAAGAGGGATCACCCGAAATTCAAAGGCAACTGAATTTCGGCAACCGGGGCATCGAAGTCGGAATGCCGCGAAACTCACCGAGTCAAAGCGTTTCGCCGTTTGCGGAAGAAGTCTGATGTAGAACAAGTAGCAGAAGCATACATGCTCAAGAGGGATCACCCGAAATTCAAAGGCAACTGAATTTCGGCAACCGGGGCATCGAAGTCGGAATGCCGCGAAACTCACCGAGTCAAAGCGTTTCGCCGTTTGCGGAAGAAGTCTGATGTAGAACAAGTAGCAGAAGCATACATGCTCAAGAGGGATCACCCGAAATTCAAAGGCAACTGAATTTCGGCAACCGGGGCATCGAAGTCGGAATGCCGCGAAACTCACCGAGTCAAAGCGTTTCGCCGTTTGCGGAAGAAGTCTGATGTAGAACAAGTAGCAGAAGCATACATGCTCAAGAGGGATCACCCGAAATTCAAAGGCAACTGAATTTCGGCAACCGGGGCATCGAAGTCGGAATGCCGCGAAACTCACCGAGTCAAAGCGTTTCGCCGTTTGCGGAAGAAGTCTGATGTAGAACAAGTAGCAGAAGCATACATGCTCAAGAGGGATCACCCGAAATTCAAAGGCAACTGAATTTCGGCAACCGGGGCATCGAAGTCGGAATGCCGCGAAACTCACCGAGGCAAAGCGTTTCGCCGTTTGCGGAAGAAGTCTGATGTAGAACAAGTAGCAGAAGCATACATGCTCAAGAGGGATCACCCGAAATTCAAAGGCAACTGAATTTCGGCAACCGGGGCATCGAAGTCGGAATGCCGCGAAACTCACCGAGTCAAAGCGTTTCGCCGTTTGCGGAAGAAGTCTGATGTAGAACAAGTAGCAGAAGCATACATGCTCAAGAGGGATCACCCGAAATTCAAAGGCAACTGAATTTCGGCAACCGGGCATCGAAGTCGGAATGCCGCGAAACTCACCGAGTCAAAGCGTTTCGCCGTTTGCGGAAGAAGTCTGATGTAGAACAAGTAGCAGAAGCATACATGCTCAAGAGGGATCACCCGAAATTCAAAGGCAACTGAATTTCGGCAACCGGGGCATCGAAGTCGGAATGCCGCGAAACTCACCGAGTCAAAGCGTTTCGCCGTTTGCGGAAGAAGTCTGATGTAGAACAAGTAGCAGAAGCATACATGCTCAAGAGGGATCACCCGAAATTCAAAGGCAACTGAATTTCGGCAACCGGGGCATCGAAGTCGGAATGCCGCGAAACTCACCGAGTCAAAGCGTTTCGCCGTTTGCGGAAGAAGTCTGATGTAGAACAAGTAGCAGAAGCATACATGCTCAAGAGGGATCACCCGAAATTCAAAGGCAACTGAATTTCGGCAACCGGGGCATCGAAGTCGGAATGCCGCGAAACTCACCGAGTCAAAGCGTTTCGCCGTTTGCGGAAGAAGTCTGATGTAGAACAAGTAGCAGAAGCATACATGCTCAAGAGGGATCACCCGAAATTCAAAGGCAACTGAATTTCGGCAACCGGGCATCGAAGTCGGAATGCCGCGAAACTCACCGAGTCAAAGCGTTTCGCCGTTTGCGGAAGAAGTCTGATGTAGAACAAGTAGCAGAAGCATACATGCTCAAGAGGGATCACCCGAAATTCAAAGGCAACTGAATTTCGGCAACCGGGCATCGAAGTCGGAATGCCGCGAAACTCACCGAGGCAAAGCGTTTCGCCGTTTGCGGAAGAAGTCTGATGTAGAACAAGTAGCAGAAGCATACATGCTCAAGAGGGATCACCCGAAATTCAAAGGCAACTGAATTTCGGCAACCGGGCATCGAAGTCGGAATGCCGCGAAACTCACCGAGTCAAAGCGTTTCGCCGTTTGCGGAAGAAGTCTGATGTAGAACAAGTAGCAGAAGCATACATGCTCAAGAGGGATCACCCGAAATTCAAAGGCAACTGAATTTCGGCAACCGGGGCATCGAAGTCGGAATGCCGCGAAACTCACCGAGGCAAAGCGTTTCGCCGTTTGCGGAAGAAGTCTGATGTAGAACAAGTAGCAGAAGCATACATGCTCAAGAGGGATCACCCGAAATTCAAAGGCAACTGAATTTCGGCAACCGGGGCATCGAAGTCGGAATGCCGCGAAACTCACCGAGTCAAAGCGTTTCGCCGTTTGCGGAAGAAGTCTGATGTAGAACAAGTAGCAGAAGCATACATGCTCAAGAGGGATCACCCGAAATTCAAAGGCAACTGAATTTCGGCAACCGGGGCATCGAAGTCGGAATGCCGCGAAACTCACCGAGTCAAAGCGTTTCGCCGTTTGCGGAAGAAGTCTGATGTAGAACAAGTAGCAGAAGCATACATGCTCAAGAGGGATCACCCGAAATTCAAAGGCAACTGAATTTCGGCAACCGGGGCATCGAAGTCGGAATGCCGCGAAACTCACCGAGGCAAAGCGTTTCGCCGTTTGCGGAAGAAGTCTGATGTAGAACAAGTAGCAGAAGCATACATGCTCAAGAGGGATCACCCGAAATTCAAAGGCAACTGAATTTCGGCAACCGGGGCATCGAAGTCGGAATGCCGCGAAACTCACCGAGTCAAAGCGTTTCGCCGTTTGCGGAAGAAGTCTGATGTAGAACAAGTAGCAGAAGCATACATGCTCAAGAGGGATCACCCGAAATTCAAAGGCAACTGAATTTCGGCAACCGGGGCATCGAAGTCGGAATGCCGCGAAACTCACCGAGTCAAAGCGTTTCGCCGTTTGCGGAAGAAGTCTGATGTAGAACAAGTAGCAGAAGCATACATGCTCAAGAGGGATCACCCGAAATTCAAAGGCAACTGAATTTCGGCAACCGGGGCATCGAAGTCGGAATGCCGCGAAACTCACCGAGTCAAAGCGTTTCGCCGTTTGCGGAAGAAGTCTGATGTAGAACAAGTAGCAGAAGCATACATGCTCAAGAGGGATCACCCGAAATTCAAAGGCAACTGAATTTCGGCAACCGGGGCATCGAAGTCGGAATGCCGCGAAACTCACCGAGTCAAAGCGTTTCGCCGTTTGCGGAAGAAGTCTGATGTAGAACAAGTAGCAGAAGCATACATGCTCAAGAGGGATCACCCGAAATTCAAAGGCAACTGAATTTCGGCAACCGGGGCATCGAAGTCGGAATGCCGCGAAACTCACCGAGGCAAAGCGTTTCGCCGTTTGCGGAAGAAGTCTGATGTAGAACAAGTAGCAGAAGCATACATGCTCAAGAGGGATCACCCGAAATTCAAAGGCAACTGAATTTCGGCAACCGGGCATCGAAGTCGGAATGCCGCGAAACTCACCGAGTCAAAGCGTTTCGCCGTTTGCGGAAGAAGTCTGATGTAGAACAAGTAGCAGAAGCATACATGCTCAAGAGGGATCACCCGAAATTCAAAGGCAACTGAATTTCGGCAACCGGGGCATCGAAGTCGGAATGCCGCGAAACTCACCGAGGCAAAGCGTTTCGCCGTTTGCGGAAGAAGTCTGATGTAGAACAAGTAGCAGAAGCATACATGCTCAAGAGGGATCACCCGAAATTCAAAGGCAACTGAATTTCGGCAACCGGGGCATCGAAGTCGGAATGCCGCGAAACTCACCGAGTCAAAGCGTTTCGCCGTTTGCGGAAGAAGTCTGATGTAGAACAAGTAGCAGAAGCATACATGCTCAAGAGGGATCACCCGAAATTCAAAGGCAACTGAATTTCGGCAACCGGGGCATCGAAGTCGGAATGCCGCGAAACTCACCGAGTCAAAGCGTTTCGCCGTTTGCGGAAGAAGTCTGATGTAGAACAAGTAGCAGAAGCATACATGCTCAAGAGGGATCACCCGAAATTCAAAGGCAACTGAATTTCGGCAACCGGGGCATCGAAGTCGGAATGCCGCGAAACTCACCGAGTCAAAGCGTTTCGCCGTTTGCGGAAGAAGTCTGATGTAGAACAAGTAGCAGAAGCATACATGCTCAAGAGGGATCACCCGAAATTCAAAGGCAACTGAATTTCGGCAACCGGGGCATCGAAGTCGGAATGCCGCGAAACTCACCGAGGCAAAGCGTTTCGCCGTTTGCGGAAGAAGTCTGATGTAGAACAAGTAGCAGAAGCATACATGCTCAAGAGGGATCACCCGAAATTCAAAGGCAACTGAATTTCGGCAACCGGGCATCGAAGTCGGAATGCCGCGAAACTCACCGAGTCAAAGCGTTTCGCCGTTTGCGGAAGAAGTCTGATGTAGAACAAGTAGCAGAAGCATACATGCTCAAGAGGGATCACCCGAAATTCAAAGGCAACTGAATTTCGGCAACCGGGGCATCGAAGTCGGAATGCCGCGAAACTCACCGAGGCAAAGCGTTTCGCCGTTTGCGGAAGAAGTCTGATGTAGAACAAGTAGCAGAAGCATACATGCTCAAGAGGGATCACCCGAAATTCAAAGGCAACTGAATTTCGGCAACCGGGGCATCGAAGTCGGAATGCCGCGAAACTCACCGAGGCAAAGCGTTTCGCCGTTTGCGGAAGAAGTCTGATGTAGAACAAGTAGCAGAAGCATACATGCTCAAGAGGGATCACCCGAAATTCAAAGGCAACTGAATTTCGGCAACCGGGCATCGAAGTCGGAATGCCGCGAAACTCACCGAGTCAAAGCGTTTCGCCGTTTGCGGAAGAAGTCTGATGTAGAACAAGTAGCAGAAGCATACATGCTCAAGAGGGATCACCCGAAATTCAAAGGCAACTGAATTTCGGCAACCGGGGCATCGAAGTCGGAATGCCGCGAAACTCACCGAGTCAAAGCGTTTCGCCGTTTGCGGAAGAAGTCTGATGTAGAACAAGTAGCAGAAGCATACATGCTCAAGAGGGATCACCCGAAATTCAAAGGCAACTGAATTTCGGCAACCGGGGCATCGAAGTCGGAATGCCGCGAAACTCACCGAGGCAAAGCGTTTCGCCGTTTGCGGAAGAAGTCTGATGTAGAACAAGTAGCAGAAGCATACATGCTCAAGAGGGATCACCCGAAATTCAAAGGCAACTGAATTTCGGCAACCGGGGCATCGAAGTCGGAATGCCGCGAAACTCACCGAGTCAAAGCGTTTCGCCGTTTGCGGAAGAAGTCTGATGTAGAACAAGTAGCAGAAGCATACATGCTCAAGAGGGATCACCCGAAATTCAAAGGCAACTGAATTTCGGCAACCGGGGCATCGAAGTCGGAATGCCGCGAAACTCACCGAGGCAAAGCGTTTCGCCGTTTGCGGAAGAAGTCTGATGTAGAACAAGTAGCAGAAGCATACATGCTCAAGAGGGATCACCCGAAATTCAAAGGCAACTGAATTTCGGCAACCGGGGCATCGAAGTCGGAATGCCGCGAAACTCACCGAGGCAAAGCGTTTCGCCGTTTGCGGAAGAAGTCTGATGTAGAACAAGTAGCAGAAGCATACATGCTCAAGAGGGATCACCCGAAATTCAAAGGCAACTGAATTTCGGCAACCGGGGCATCGAAGTCGGAATGCCGCGAAACTCACCGAGGCAAAGCGTTTCGCCGTTTGCGGAAGAAGTCTGATGTAGAACAAGTAGCAGAAGCATACATGCTCAAGAGGGATCACCCGAAATTCAAAGGCAACTGAATTTCGGCAACCGGGGCATCGAAGTCGGAATGCCGCGAAACTCACCGAGTCAAAGCGTTTCGCCGTTTGCGGAAGAAGTCTGATGTAGAACAAGTAGCAGAAGCATACATGCTCAAGAGGGATCACCCGAAATTCAAAGGCAACTGAATTTCGGCAACCGGGGCATCGAAGTCGGAATGCCGCGAAACTCACCGAGGCAAAGCGTTTCGCCGTTTGCGGAAGAAGTCTGATGTAGAACAAGTAGCAGAAGCATACATGCTCAAGAGGGATCACCCGAAATTCAAAGGCAACTGAATTTCGGCAACCGGGGCATCGAAGTCGGAATGCCGCGAAACTCACCGAGTCAAAGCGTTTCGCCGTTTGCGGAAGAAGTCTGATGTAGAACAAGTAGCAGAAGCATACATGCTCAAGAGGGATCACCCGAAATTCAAAGGCAACTGAATTTCGGCAACCGGGCATCGAAGTCGGAATGCCGCGAAACTCACCGAGTCAAAGCGTTTCGCCGTTTGCGGAAGAAGTCTGATGTAGAACAAGTAGCAGAAGCATACATGCTCAAGAGGGATCACCCGAAATTCAAAGGCAACTGAATTTCGGCAACCGGGGCATCGAAGTCGGAATGCCGCGAAACTCACCGAGTCAAAGCGTTTCGCCGTTTGCGGAAGAAGTCTGATGTAGAACAAGTAGCAGAAGCATACATGCTCAAGAGGGATCACCCGAAATTCAAAGGCAACTGAATTTCGGCAACCGGGGCATCGAAGTCGGAATGCCGCGAAACTCACCGAGTCAAAGCGTTTCGCCGTTTGCGGAAGAAGTCTGATGTAGAACAAGTAGCAGAAGCATACATGCTCAAGAGGGATCACCCGAAATTCAAAGGCAACTGAATTTCGGCAACCGGGGCATCGAAGTCGGAATGCCGCGAAACTCACCGAGGCAAAGCGTTTCGCCGTTTGCGGAAGAAGTCTGATGTAGAACAAGTAGCAGAAGCATACATGCTCAAGAGGGATCACCCGAAATTCAAAGGCAACTGAATTTCGGCAACCGGGGCATCGAAGTCGGAATGCCGCGAAACTCACCGAGTCAAAGCGTTTCGCCGTTTGCGGAAGAAGTCTGATGTAGAACAAGTAGCAGAAGCATACATGCTCAAGAGGGATCACCCGAAATTCAAAGGCAACTGAATTTCGGCAACCGGGCATCGAAGTCGGAATGCCGCGAAACTCACCGAGTCAAAGCGTTTCGCCGTTTGCGGAAGAAGTCTGATGTAGAACAAGTAGCAGAAGCATACATGCTCAAGAGGGATCACCCGAAATTCAAAGGCAACTGAATTTCGGCAACCGGGGCATCGAAGTCGGAATGCCGCGAAACTCACCGAGGCAAAGCGTTTCGCCGTTTGCGGAAGAAGTCTGATGTAGAACAAGTAGCAGAAGCATACATGCTCAAGAGGGATCACCCGAAATTCAAAGGCAACTGAATTTCGGCAACCGGGGCATCGAAGTCGGAATGCCGCGAAACTCACCGAGTCAAAGCGTTTCGCCGTTTGCGGAAGAAGTCTGATGTAGAACAAGTAGCAGAAGCATACATGCTCAAGAGGGATCACCCGAAATTCAAAGGCAACTGAATTTCGGCAACCGGGGCATCGAAGTCGGAATGCCGCGAAACTCACCGAGTCAAAGCGTTTCGCCGTTTGCGGAAGAAGTCTGATGTAGAACAAGTAGCAGAAGCATACATGCTCAAGAGGGATCACCCGAAATTCAAAGGCAACTGAATTTCGGCAACCGGGGCATCGAAGTCGGAATGCCGCGAAACTCACCGAGTCAAAGCGTTTCGCCGTTTGCGGAAGAAGTCTGATGTAGAACAAGTAGCAGAAGCATACATGCTCAAGAGGGATCACCCGAAATTCAAAGGCAACTGAATTTCGGCAACCGGGGCATCGAAGTCGGAATGCCGCGAAACTCACCGAGTCAAAGCGTTTCGCCGTTTGCGGAAGAAGTCTGATGTAGAACAAGTAGCAGAAGCATACATGCTCAAGAGGGATCACCCGAAATTCAAAGGCAACTGAATTTCGGCAACCGGGGCATCGAAGTCGGAATGCCGCGAAACTCACCGAGTCAAAGCGTTTCGCCGTTTGCGGAAGAAGTCTGATGTAGAACAAGTAGCAGAAGCATACATGCTCAAGAGGGATCACCCGAAATTCAAAGGCAACTGAATTTCGGCAACCGGGGCATCGAAGTCGGAATGCCGCGAAACTCACCGAGTCAAAGCGTTTCGCCGTTTGCGGAAGAAGTCTGATGTAGAACAAGTAGCAGAAGCATACATGCTCAAGAGGGATCACCCGAAATTCAAAGGCAACTGAATTTCGGCAACCGGGGCATCGAAGTCGGAATGCCGCGAAACTCACCGAGTCAAAGCGTTTCGCCGTTTGCGGAAGAAGTCTGATGTAGAACAAGTAGCAGAAGCATACATGCTCAAGAGGGATCACCCGAAATTCAAAGGCAACTGAATTTCGGCAACCGGGGCATCGAAGTCGGAATGCCGCGAAACTCACCGAGGCAAAGCGTTTCGCCGTTTGCGGAAGAAGTCTGATGTAGAACAAGTAGCAGAAGCATACATGCTCAAGAGGGATCACCCGAAATTCAAAGGCAACTGAATTTCGGCAACCGGGCATCGAAGTCGGAATGCCGCGAAACTCACCGAGGCAAAGCGTTTCGCCGTTTGCGGAAGAAGTCTGATGTAGAACAAGTAGCAGAAGCATACATGCTCAAGAGGGATCACCCGAAATTCAAAGGCAACTGAATTTCGGCAACCGGGGCATCGAAGTCGGAATGCCGCGAAACTCACCGAGCAAAGCGTTTCGCCGTTTGCGGAAGAAGTCTGATGTAGAACAAGTAGCAGAAGCATACATGCTCAAGAGGGATCACCCGAAATTCAAAGGCAACTGAATTTCGGCAACCGGGGCATCGAAGTCGGAATGCCGCGAAACTCACCGAGGCAAAGCTTTTCGCCGTTTGCGGAAGAAGTCTGATGTAGAACAAGTAGCAGAAGCATACATGCTCAAGAGGGATCACCCGAAATTCAAAGGCAACTGAATTTCGGCAACCGGGCATCGAAGTCGGAATGCCGCGAAACTCACCGAGTCAAAGCCTGTCGCCGTTTGCGGAAGAAGTCTGATGTAGAACAAGTAGCAGAAGCATACATGCTCAAGAGGGATCACCCGAAATTCAAAGGCAACTGAATTTCGGCAACCGGGGCATCGAAGTCGGAATGCCGCGAAACTCACCGAGGCAAAGCGTTTCGCCGTTTGCGGAAGAAGTCTGATGTAGAACAAGTAGCAGAAGCATACATGCTCAAGAGGGATCACCCGAAATTCAAAGGCAACTGAATTTATGAAACCGGGGCATCGAAGTCGGAATGCCGCGAAACTCACCGAGTCAAAGCGTTTCGCCGTTTGCAGAAGAAGTCTGATGTAGAACAAGTAGCAGAAGCATACATGCTCAAGAGGGATCACCCGAAATTCAAAGGCAACTGAATTTCGGCAACCGGGGCATCGAAGTCGGAATGCCGCGAAACTCACCGAGGCAAAGCGTTTCGCCGTTTGCGGAAGAAGTCTGATGTAGAACAAGTAGCAGAAGCATACATGCTCAAGAGGGATCACCCGAAATTCAAGGATCACCCGAAATTCAAAGGCAACTGAATTTCGGCAACCGGGGCATCGAAGTCGGAATGCCGCGAAACTCACCGAGTCAAAGCGTTTCGCCGTTTGCGGAAGAAGTCTGATGTAGAACAAGTAGCAGAAGCATACATGCTCAAGAGGGATCACCCGAAATTCAAAGGCAACTGAATTTCGGCAACCGGGGCATCGAAGTCGGAATGCCGCGAAACTCACCGAGGCAAAGCGTTTCGCCGTTTGCGGAAGAAGTCTGATGTAGAACAAGTAGCAGAAGCATACATGCTCAAGAGGGATCACCCGAAATTCAAAGGCAACTGAATTTCGGCAACCGGGGCATCGAAGTCGGAATGCCGCGAAACTCACCGAGTCAAAGCGTTTCGCCGTTTGCGGAAGAAGTCTGATGTAGAACAAGTAGCAGAAGCATACATGCTCAAGAGGGATCACCCGAAATTCAAAGGCAACTGAATTTCGGCAACCGGGGCATCGAAGTCGGAATGCCGCGAAACTCACCGAGTCAAAGCGTTTCGCCGTTTGCGGAAGAAGTCTGATGTAGAACAAGTAGCAGAAGCATACATGCTCAAGAGGGATCACCCGAAATTCAAAGGCAACTGAATTTCGGCAACCGGGGCATCGAAGTCGGAATGCCGCGAAACTCACCGAGTCAAAGCGTTTCGCCGTTTGCGGAAGAAGTCTGATGTAGAACAAGTAGCAGAAGCATACATGCTCAAGAGGGATCACCCGAAATTCAAAGGCAACTGAATTTCGGCAACCGGGCATCGAAGTCGGAATGCCGCGAAACTCACCGAGTCAAAGCGTTTCGCCGTTTGCGGAAGAAGTCTGATGTAGAACAAGTAGCAGAAGCATACATGCTCAAGAGGGATCACCCGAAATTCAAAGGCAACTGAATTTCGGCAACCGGGGCATCGAAGTCGGAATGCCGCGAAACTCACCGAGTCAAAGCGTTTCGCCGTTTGCGGAAGAAGTCTGATGTAGAACAAGTAGCAGAAGCATACATGCTCAAGAGGGATCACCCGAAATTCAAAGGCAACTGAATTTCGGCAACCGGGGCATCGAAGTCGGAATGCCGCGAAACTCACCGAGGCAAAGCGTTTCGCCGTTTGCGGAAGAAGTCTGATGTAGAACAAGTAGCAGAAGCATACATGCTCAAGAGGGATCACCCGAAATTCAAAGGCAACTGAATTTCGGCAACCGGGGCATCGAAGTCGGAATGCCGCGAAACTCACCGAGGCAAAGCGTTTCGCCGTTTGCGGAAGAAGTCTGATGTAGAACAAGTAGCAGAAGCATACATGCTCAAGAGGGATCACCCGAAATTCAAAGGCAACTGAATTTCGGCAACCGGGGCATCGAAGTCGGAATGCCGCGAAACTCACCGAGTCAAAGCGTTTCGCCGTTTGCGGAAGAAGTCTGATGTAGAACAAGTAGCAGAAGCATACATGCTCAAGAGGGATCACCCGAAATTCAAAGGCAACTGAATTTCGGCAACCGGGGCATCGAAGTCGGAATGCCGCGAAACTCACCGAGTCAAAGCGTTTCGCCGTTTGCGGAAGAAGTCTGATGTAGAACAAGTAGCAGAAGCATACATGCTCAAGAGGGATCACCCGAAATTCAAAGGCAACTGAATTTCGGCAACCGGGGCATCGAAGTCGGAATGCCGCGAAACTCACCGAGTCAAAGCGTTTCGCCGTTTGCGGAAGAAGTCTGATGTAGAACAAGTAGCAGAAGCATACATGCTCAAGAGGGATCACCCGAAATTCAAAGGCAACTGAATTTCGGCAACCGGGGCATCGAAGTCGGAATGCCGCGAAACTCACCGAGCAAAGCGTTTCGCCGTTTGCGGAAGAAGTCTGATGTAGAACAAGTAGCAGAAGCATACATGCTCAAGAGGGATCACCCGAAATTCAAAGGCAACTGAATTTCGGCAACCGGGGCATCGAAGTCGGAATGCCGCGAAACTCACCGAGTCAAAGCGTTTCGCCGTTTGCGGAAGAAGTCTGATGTAGAACAAGTAGCAGAAGCATACATGCTCAAGAGGGATCACCCGAAATTCAAAGGCAACTGAATTTCGGCAACCGGGGCATCGAAGTCGGAATGCCGCGAAACTCACCGAGGCAAAGCGTTTCGCCGTTTGCGGAAGAAGTCTGATGTAGAACAAGTAGCAGAAGCATACATGCTCAAGAGGGATCACCCGAAATTCAAAGGCAACTGAATTTCGGCAACCGGGGCATCGAAGTCGGAATGCCGCGAAACTCACCGAGGCAAAGCGTTTCGCCGTTTGCGGAAGAAGTCTGATGTAGAACAAGTAGCAGAAGCATACATGCTCAAGAGGGATCACCCGAAATTCAAAGGCAACTGAATTTCGGCAACCGGGGCATCGAAGTCGGAATGCCGCGAAACTCACCGAGGCAAAGCGTTTCGCCGTTTGCGGAAGAAGTCTGATGTAGAACAAGTAGCAGAAGCATACATGCTCAAGAGGGATCACCCGAAATTCAAAGGCAACTGAATTTCGGCAACCGGGGCATCGAAGTCGGAATGCCGCGAAACTCACCGAGGCAAAGCGTTTCGCCGTTTGCGGAAGAAGTCTGATGTAGAACAAGTAGCAGAAGCATACATGCTCAAGAGGGATCACCCGAAATTCAAAGGCAACTGAATTTCGGCAACCGGGCATCGAAGTCGGAATGCCGCGAAACTCACCGAGTCAAAGCGTTTCGCCGTTTGCGGAAGAAGTCTGATGTAGAACAAGTAGCAGAAGCATACATGCTCAAGAGGGATCACCCGAAATTCAAAGGCAACTGAATTTCGGCAACCGGGGCATCGAAGTCGGAATGCCGCGAAACTCACCGAGTCAAAGCGTTTCGCCGTTTGCGGAAGAAGTCTGATGTAGAACAAGTAGCAGAAGCATACATGCTCAAGAGGGATCACCCGAAATTCAAAGGCAACTGAATTTCGGCAACCGGGCATCGAAGTCGGAATGCCGCGAAACTCACCGAGTCAAAGCGTTTCGCCGTTTGCGGAAGAAGTCTGATGTAGAACAAGTAGCAGAAGCATACATGCTCAAGAGGGATCACCCGAAATTCAAAGGCAACTGAATTTCGGCAACCGGGGCATCGAAGTCGGAATGCCGCGAAACTCACCGAGTCAAAGCGTTTCGCCGTTTGCGGAAGAAGTCTGATGTAGAACAAGTAGCAGAAGCATACATGCTCAAGAGGGATCACCCGAAATTCAAAGGCAACTGAATTTCGGCAACCGGGGCATCGAAGTCGGAATGCCGCGAAACTCACCGAGGCAAAGCGTTTCGCCGTTTGCGGAAGAAGTCTGATGTAGAACAAGTAGCAGAAGCATACATGCTCAAGAGGGATCACCCGAAATTCAAAGGCAACTGAATTTCGGCAACCGGGGCATCGAAGTCGGAATGCCGCGAAACTCACCGAGGCAAAGCGTTTCGCCGTTTGCGGAAGAAGTCTGATGTAGAACAAGTAGCAGAAGCATACATGCTCAAGAGGGATCACCCGAAATTCAAAGGCAACTGAATTTCGGCAACCGGGGCATCGAAGTCGGAATGCCGCGAAACTCACCGAGGCAAAGCGTTTCGCCGTTTGCGGAAGAAGTCTGATGTAGAACAAGTAGCAGAAGCATACATGCTCAAGAGGGATCACCCGAAATTCAAAGGCAACTGAATTTCGGCAACCGGGGCATCGAAGTCGGAATGCCGCGAAACTCACCGAGTCAAAGCGTTTCGCCGTTTGCGGAAGAAGTCTGATGTAGAACAAGTAGCAGAAGCATACATGCTCAAGAGGGATCACCCGAAATTCAAAGGCAACTGAATTTCGGCAACCGGGGCATCGAAGTCGGAATGCCGCGAAACTCACCGAGGCAAAGCGTTTCGCCGTTTGCGGAAGAAGTCTGATGTAGAACAAGTAGCAGAAGCATACATGCTCAAGAGGGATCACCCGAAATTCAAAGGCAACTGAATTTCGGCAACCGGGGCATCGAAGTCGGAATGCCGCGAAACTCACCGAGGCAAAGCGTTTCGCCGTTTGCGGAAGAAGTCTGATGTAGAACAAGTAGCAGAAGCATACATGCTCAAGAGGGATCACCCGAAATTCAAAGGCAACTGAATTTCGGCAACCGGGCATCGAAGTCGGAATGCCGCGAAACTCACCGAGGCAAAGCGTTTCGCCGTTTGCGGAAGAAGTCTGATGTAGAACAAGTAGCAGAAGCATACATGCTCAAGAGGGATCACCCGAAATTCAAAGGCAACTGAATTTCGGCAACGGGGCATCGAAGTCGGAATGCCGCGAAACTCACCGAGGCAAAGCGTTTCGCCGTTTGCGGAAGAAGTCTGATGTAGAACAAGTAGCAGAAGCATACATGCTCAAGAGGGATCACCCGAAATTCAAAGGCAACTGAATTTCGGCAACCGGGGCATCGAAGTCGGAATGCCGCGAAACTCACCGAGGCAAAGCGTTTCGCCGTTTGCGGAAGAAGTCTGATGTAGAACAAGTAGCAGAAGCATACATGCTCAAGAGGGATCACCCGAAATTCAAAGGCAACTGAATTTCGGCAACCGGGGCATCGAAGTCGGAATGCCGCGAAACTCACCGAGGCAAAGCGTTTCGCCGTTTGCGGAAGAAGTCTGATGTAGAACAAGTAGCAGAAGCATACATGCTCAAGAGGGATCACCCGAAATTCAAAGGCAACTGAATTTCGGCAACCGGGGCATCGAAGTCGGAATGCCGCGAAACTCACCGAGTCAAAGCGTTTCGCCGTTTGCGGAAGAAGTCTGATGTAGAACAAGTAGCAGAAGCATACATGCTCAAGAGGGATCACCCGAAATTCAAAGGCAACTGAATTTCGGCAACCGGGGCATCGAAGTCGGAATGCCGCGAAACTCACCGAGTCAAAGCGTTTCGCCGTTTGCGGAAGAAGTCTGATGTAGAACAAGTAGCAGAAGCATACATGCTCAAGAGGGATCACCCGAAATTCAAAGGCAACTGAATTTCGGCAACCGGGCATCGAAGTCGGAATGCCGCGAAACTCACCGAGGCAAAGCGTTTCGCCGTTTGCGGAAGAAGTCTGATGTAGAACAAGTAGCAGAAGCATACATGCTCAAGAGGGATCACCCGAAATTCAAAGGCAACTGAATTTCGGCAACCGGGGCATCGAAGTCGGAATGCCGCGAAACTCACCGAGTCAAAGCGTTTCGCCGTTTGCGGAAGAAGTCTGATGTAGAACAAGTAGCAGAAGCATACATGCTCAAGAGGGATCACCCGAAATTCAAAGGCAACTGAATTTCGGCAACCGGGGCATCGAAGTCGGAATGCCGCGAAACTCACCGAGGCAAAGCGTTTCGCCGTTTGCGGAAGAAGTCTGATGTAGAACAAGTAGCAGAAGCATACATGCTCAAGAGGGATCACCCGAAATTCAAAGGCAACTGAATTTCGGCAACCGGGCATCGAAGTCGGAATGCCGCGAAACTCACCGAGGCAAAGCGTTTCGCCGTTTGCGGAAGAAGTCTGATGTAGAACAAGTAGCAGAAGCATACATGCTCAAGAGGGATCACCCGAAATTCAAAGGCAACTGAATTTCGGCAACCGGGGCATCGAAGTCGGAATGCCGCGAAACTCACCGAGGCAAAGCGTTTCGCCGTTTGCGGAAGAAGTCTGATGTAGAACAAGTAGCAGAAGCATACATGCTCAAGAGGGATCACCCGAAATTCAAAGGCAACTGAATTTCGGCAACCGGGGCATCGAAGTCGGAATGCCGCGAAACTCACCGAGGCAAAGCGTTTCGCCGTTTGCGGAAGAAGTCTGATGTAGAACAAGTAGCAGAAGCATACATGCTCAAGAGGGATCACCCGAAATTCAAAGGCAACTGAATTTCGGCAACCGGGGCATCGAAGTCGGAATGCCGCGAAACTCACCGAGGCAAAGCGTTTCGCCGTTTGCGGAAGAAGTCTGATGTAGAACAAGTAGCAGAAGCATACATGCTCAAGAGGGATCACCCGAAATTCAAAGGCAACTGAATTTCGGCAACCGGGGCATCGAAGTCGGAATGCCGCGAAACTCACCGAGGCAAAGCGTTTCGCCGTTTGCGGAAGAAGTCTGATGTAGAACAAGTAGCAGAAGCATACATGCTCAAGAGGGATCACCCGAAATTCAAAGGCAACTGAATTTCGGCAACCGGGGCATCGAAGTCGGAATGCCGCGAAACTCACCGAGGCAAAGCGTTTCGCCGTTTGCGGAAGAAGTCTGATGTAGAACAAGTAGCAGAAGCATACATGCTCAAGAGGGATCACCCGAAATTCAAAGGCAACTGAATTTCGGCAACCGGGGCATCGAAGTCGGAATGCCGCGAAACTCACCGAGGCAAAGCGTTTCGCCGTTTGCGGAAGAAGTCTGATGTAGAACAAGTAGCAGAAGCATACATGCTCAAGAGGGATCACCCGAAATTCAAAGGCAACTGAATTTCGGCAACCGGGGCATCGAAGTCGGAATGCCGCGAAACTCACCGAGGCAAAGCGTTTCGCCGTTTGCGGAAGAAGTCTGATGTAGAACAAGTAGCAGAAGCATACATGCTCAAGAGGGATCACCCGAAATTCAAAGGCAACTGAATTTCGGCAACCGGGGCATCGAAGTCGGAATGCCGCGAAACTCACCGAGGCAAAGCGTTTCGCCGTTTGCGGAAGAAGTCTGATGTAGAACAAGTAGCAGAAGCATACATGCTCAAGAGGGATCACCCGAAATTCAAAGGCAACTGAATTTCGGCAACCGGGGCATCGAAGTCGGAATGCCGCGAAACTCACCGAGGCAAAGCGTTTCGCCGTTTGCGGAAGAAGTCTGATGTAGAACAAGTAGCAGAAGCATACATGCTCAAGAGGGATCACCCGAAATTCAAAGGCAACTGAATTTCGGCAACCGGGGCATCGAAGTCGGAATGCCGCGAAACTCACCGAGGCAAAGCGTTTCGCCGTTTGCGGAAGAAGTCTGATGTAGAACAAGTAGCAGAAGCATACATGCTCAAGAGGGATCACCCGAAATTCAAAGGCAACTGAATTTCGGCAACCGGGGCATCGAAGTCGGAATGCCGCGAAACTCACCGAGGCAAAGCGTTTCGCCGTTTGCGGAAGAAGTCTGATGTAGAACAAGTAGCAGAAGCATACATGCTCAAGAGGGATCACCCGAAATTCAAAGGCAACTGAATTTCGGCAACCGGGGCATCGAAGTCGGAATGCCGCGAAACTCACCGAGGCAAAGCGTTTCGCCGTTTGCGGAAGAAGTCTGATGTAGAACAAGTAGCAGAAGCATACATGCTCAAGAGGGATCACCCGAAATTCAAAGGCAACTGAATTTCGGCAACCGGGGCATCGAAGTCGGAATGCCGCGAAACTCACCGAGGCAAAGCGTTTCGCCGTTTGCGGAAGAAGTCTGATGTAGAACAAGTAGCAGAAGCATACATGCTCAAGAGGGATCACCCGAAATTCAAAGGCAACTGAATTTCGGCAACCGGGGCATCGAAGTCGGAATGCCGCGAAACTCACCGAGGCAAAGCGTTTCGCCGTTTGCGGAAGAAGTCTGATGTAGAACAAGTAGCAGAAGCATACATGCTCAAGAGGGATCACCCGAAATTCAAAGGCAACTGAATTTCGGCAACCGGGGCATCGAAGTCGGAATGCCGCGAAACTCACCGAGGCAAAGCGTTTCGCCGTTTGCGGAAGAAGTCTGATGTAGAACAAGTAGCAGAAGCATACATGCTCAAGAGGGATCACCCGAAATTCAAAGGCAACTGAATTTCGGCAACCGGGGCATCGAAGTCGGAATGCCGCGAAACTCACCGAGGCAAAGCGTTTCGCCGTTTGCGGAAGAAGTCTGATGTAGAACAAGTAGCAGAAGCATACATGCTCAAGAGGGATCACCCGAAATTCAAAGGCAACTGAATTTCGGCAACCGGGGCATCGAAGTCGGAATGCCGCGAAACTCACCGAGGCAAAGCGTTTCGCCGTTTGCGGAAGAAGTCTGATGTAGAACAAGTAGCAGAAGCATACATGCTCAAGAGGGATCACCCGAAATTCAAAGGCAACTGAATTTCGGCAACCGGGGCATCGAAGTCGGAATGCCGCGAAACTCACCGAGGCAAAGCGTTTCGCCGTTTGCGGAAGAAGTCTGATGTAGAACAAGTAGCAGAAGCATACATGCTCAAGAGGGATCACCCGAAATTCAAAGGCAACTGAATTTCGGCAACCGGGGCATCGAAGTCGGAATGCCGCGAAACTCACCGAGGCAAAGCGTTTCGCCGTTTGCGGAAGAAGTCTGATGTAGAACAAGTAGCAGAAGCATACATGCTCAAGAGGGATCACCCGAAATTCAAAGGCAACTGAATTTCGGCAACCGGGCATCGAAGTCGGAATGCCGCGAAACTCACCGAGGCAAAGCGTTTCGCCGTTTGCGGAAGAAGTCTGATGTAGAACAAGTAGCAGAAGCATACATGCTCAAGAGGGATCACCCGAAATTCAAAGGCAACTGAATTTCGGCAACCGGGGCATCGAAGTCGGAATGCCGCGAAACTCACCGAGGCAAAGCGTTTCGCCGTTTGCGGAAGAAGTCTGATGTAGAACAAGTAGCAGAAGCATACATGCTCAAGAGGGATCACCCGAAATTCAAAGGCAACTGAATTTCGGCAACCGGGGCATCGAAGTCGGAATGCCGCGAAACTCACCGAGGCAAAGCGTTTCGCCGTTTGCGGAAGAAGTCTGATGTAGAACAAGTAGCAGAAGCATACATGCTCAAGAGGGATCACCCGAAATTCAAAGGCAACTGAATTTCGGCAACCGGGGCATCGAAGTCGGAATGCCGCGAAACTCACCGAGGCAAAGCGTTTCGCCGTTTGCGGAAGAAGTCTGATGTAGAACAAGTAGCAGAAGCATACATGCTCAAGAGGGATCACCCGAAATTCAAAGGCAACTGAATTTCGGCAACCGGGCATCGAAGTCGGAATGCCGCGAAACTCACCGAGGCAAAGCGTTTCGCCGTTTGCGGAAGAAGTCTGATGTAGAACAAGTAGCAGAAGCATACATGCTCAAGAGGGATCACCCGAAATTCAAAGGCAACTGAATTTCGGCAACCGGGGCATCGAAGTCGGAATGCCGCGAAACTCACCGAGGCAAAGCGTTTCGCCGTTTGCGGAAGAAGTCTGATGTAGAACAAGTAGCAGAAGCATACATGCTCAAGAGGGATCACCCGAAATTCAAAGGCAACTGAATTTCGGCAACCGGGGCATCGAAGTCGGAATGCCGCGAAACTCACCGAGGCAAAGCGTTTCGCCGTTTGCGGAAGAAGTCTGATGTAGAACAAGTAGCAGAAGCATACATGCTCAAGAGGGATCACCCGAAATTCAAAGGCAACTGAATTTCGGCAACCGGGCATCGAAGTCGGAATGCCGCGAAACTCACCGAGGCAAAGCGTTTCGCCGTTTGCGGAAGAAGTCTGATGTAGAACAAGTAGCAGAAGCATACATGCTCAAGAGGGATCACCCGAAATTCAAAGGCAACTGAATTTCGGCAACCGGGGCATCGAAGTCGGAATGCCGCGAAACTCACCGAGGCAAAGCGTTTCGCCGTTTGCGGAAGAAGTCTGATGTAGAACAAGTAGCAGAAGCATACATGCTCAAGAGGGATCACCCGAAATTCAAAGGCAACTGAATTTCGGCAACCGGGGCATCGAAGTCGGAATGCCGCGAAACTCACCGAGGCAAAGCGTTTCGCCGTTTGCGGAAGAAGTCTGATGTAGAACAAGTAGCAGAAGCATACATGCTCAAGAGGGATCACCCGAAATTCAAAGGCAACTGAATTTCGGCAACCGGGGCATCGAAGTCGGAATGCCGCGAAACTCACCGAGTCAAAGCGTTTCGCCGTTTGCGGAAGAAGTCTGATGTAGAACAAGTAGCAGAAGCATACATGCTCAAGAGGGATCACCCGAAATTCAAAGGCAACTGAATTTCGGCAACCGGGGCATCGAAGTCGGAATGCCGCGAAACTCACCGAGGCAAAGCGTTTCGCCGTTTGCGGAAGAAGTCTGATGTAGAACAAGTAGCAGAAGCATACATGCTCAAGAGGGATCACCCGAAATTCAAAGGCAACTGAATTTCGGCAACCGGGGCATCGAAGTCGGAATGCCGCGAAACTCACCGAGGCAAAGCGTTTCGCCGTTTGCGGAAGAAGTCTGATGTAGAACAAGTAGCAGAAGCATACATGCTCAAGAGGGATCACCCGAAATTCAAAGGCAACTGAATTTCGGCAACCGGGCATCGAAGTCGGAATGCCGCGAAACTCACCGAGGCAAAGCGTTTCGCCGTTTGCGGAAGAAGTCTGATGTAGAACAAGTAGCAGAAGCATACATGCTCAAGAGGGATCACCCGAAATTCAAAGGCAACTGAATTTCGGCAACCGGGGCATCGAAGTCGGAATGCCGCGAAACTCACCGAGGCAAAGCGTTTCGCCGTTTGCGGAAGAAGTCTGATGTAGAACAAGTAGCAGAAGCATACATGCTCAAGAGGGATCACCCGAAATTCAAAGGCAACTGAATTTCGGCAACCGGGCATCGAAGTCGGAATGCCGCGAAACTCACCGAGGCAAAGCGTTTCGCCGTTTGCGGAAGAAGTCTGATGTAGAACAAGTAGCAGAAGCATACATGCTCAAGAGGGATCACCCGAAATTCAAAGGCAACTGAATTTCGGCAACCGGGGCATCGAAGTCGGAATGCCGCGAAACTCACCGAGGCAAAGCGTTTCGCCGTTTGCGGAAGAAGTCTGATGTAGAACAAGTAGCAGAAGCATACATGCTCAAGAGGGATCACCCGAAATTCAAAGGCAACTGAATTTCGGCAACCGGGCATCGAAGTCGGAATGCCGCGAAACTCACCGAGGCAAAGCGTTTCGCCGTTTGCGGAAGAAGTCTGATGTAGAACAAGTAGCAGAAGCATACATGCTCAAGAGGGATCACCCGAAATTCAAAGGCAACTGAATTTCGGCAACCGGGCATCGAAGTCGGAATGCCGCGAAACTCACCGAGGCAAAGCGTTTCGCCGTTTGCGGAAGAAGTCTGATGTAGAACAAGTAGCAGAAGCATACATGCTCAAGAGGGATCACCCGAAATTCAAAGGCAACTGAATTTCGGCAACCGGGGCATCGAAGTCGGAATGCCGCGAAACTCACCGAGGCAAAGCGTTTCGCCGTTTGCGGAAGAAGTCTGATGTAGAACAAGTAGCAGAAGCATACATGCTCAAGAGGGATCACCCGAAATTCAAAGGCAACTGAATTTCGGCAACCGGGGCATCGAAGTCGGAATGCCGCGAAACTCACCGAGGCAAAGCGTTTCGCCGTTTGCGGAAGAAGTCTGATGTAGAACAAGTAGCAGAAGCATACATGCTCAAGAGGGATCACCCGAAATTCAAAGGCAACTGAATTTCGGCAACCGGGCATCGAAGTCGGAATGCCGCGAAACTCACCGAGGCAAAGCGTTTCGCCGTTTGCGGAAGAAGTCTGATGTAGAACAAGTAGCAGAAGCATACATGCTCAAGAGGGATCACCCGAAATTCAAAGGCAACTGAATTTCGGCAACCGGGGCATCGAAGTCGGAATGCCGCGAAACTCACCGAGGCAAAGCGTTTCGCCGTTTGCGGAAGAAGTCTGATGTAGAACAAGTAGCAGAAGCATACATGCTCAAGAGGGATCACCCGAAATTCAAAGGCAACTGAATTTCGGCAACCGGGCATCGAAGTCGGAATGCCGCGAAACTCACCGAGGCAAAGCGTTTCGCCGTTTGCGGAAGAAGTCTGATGTAGAACAAGTAGCAGAAGCATACATGCTCAAGAGGGATCACCCGAAATTCAAAGGCAACTGAATTTCGGCAACCGGGCATCGAAGTCGGAATGCCGCGAAACTCACCGAGGCAAAGCGTTTCGCCGTTTGCGGAAGAAGTCTGATGTAGAACAAGTAGCAGAAGCATACATGCTCAAGAGGGATCACCCGAAATTCAAAGGCAACTGAATTTCGGCAACCGGGCATCGAAGTCGGAATGCCGCGAAACTCACCGAGGCAAAGCGTTTCGCCGTTTGCGGAAGAAGTCTGATGTAGAACAAGTAGCAGAAGCATACATGCTCAAGAGGGATCACCCGAAATTCAAAGGCAACTGAATTTCGGCAACCGGGGCATCGAAGTCGGAATGCCGCGAAACTCACCGAGGCAAAGCGTTTCGCCGTTTGCGGAAGAAGTCTGATGTAGAACAAGTAGCAGAAGCATACATGCTCAAGAGGGATCACCCGAAATTCAAAGGCAACTGAATTTCGGCAACCGGGCATCGAAGTCGGAATGCCGCGAAACTCACCGAGGCAAAGCGTTTCGCCGTTTGCGGAAGAAGTCTGATGTAGAACAAGTAGCAGAAGCATACATGCTCAAGAGGGATCACCCGAAATTCAAAGGCAACTGAATTTCGGCAACCGGGGCATCGAAGTCGGAATGCCGCGAAACTCACCGAGGCAAAGCGTTTCGCCGTTTGCGGAAGAAGTCTGATGTAGAACAAGTAGCAGAAGCATACATGCTCAAGAGGGATCACCCGAAATTCAAAGGCAACTGAATTTCGGCAACCGGGGCATCGAAGTCGGAATGCCGCGAAACTCACCGAGGCAAAGCGTTTCGCCGTTTGCGGAAGAAGTCTGATGTAGAACAAGTAGCAGAAGCATACATGCTCAAGAGGGATCACCCGAAATTCAAAGGCAACTGAATTTCGGCAACCGGGCATCGAAGTCGGAATGCCGCGAAACTCACCGAGGCAAAGCGTTTCGCCGTTTGCGGAAGAAGTCTGATGTAGAACAAGTAGCAGAAGCATACATGCTCAAGAGGGATCACCCGAAATTCAAAGGCAACTGAATTTCGGCAACCGGGGCATCGAAGTCGGAATGCCGCGAAACTCACCGAGGCAAAGCGTTTCGCCGTTTGCGGAAGAAGTCTGATGTAGAACAAGTAGCAGAAGCATACATGCTCAAGAGGGATCACCCGAAATTCAAAGGCAACTGAATTTCGGCAACCGGGGCATCGAAGTCGGAATGCCGCGAAACTCACCGAGGCAAAGCGTTTCGCCGTTTGCGGAAGAAGTCTGATGTAGAACAAGTAGCAGAAGCATACATGCTCAAGAGGGATCACCCGAAATTCAAAGGCAACTGAATTTCGGCAACCGGGGCATCGAAGTCGGAATGCCGCGAAACTCACCGAGGCAAAGCGTTTCGCCGTTTGCGGAAGAAGTCTGATGTAGAACAAGTAGCAGAAGCATACATGCTCAAGAGGGATCACCCGAAATTCAAAGGCAACTGAATTTCGGCAACCGGGGCATCGAAGTCGGAATGCCGCGAAACTCACCGAGGCAAAGCGTTTCGCCGTTTGCGGAAGAAGTCTGATGTAGAACAAGTAGCAGAAGCATACATGCTCAAGAGGGATCACCCGAAATTCAAAGGCAACTGAATTTCGGCAACCGGGGCATCGAAGTCGGAATGCCGCGAAACTCACCGAGGCAAAGCGTTTCGCCGTTTGCGGAAGAAGTCTGATGTAGAACAAGTAGCAGAAGCATACATGCTCAAGAGGGATCACCCGAAATTCAAAGGCAACTGAATTTCGGCAACCGGGCATCGAAGTCGGAATGCCGCGAAACTCACCGAGGCAAAGCGTTTCGCCGTTTGCGGAAGAAGTCTGATGTAGAACAAGTAGCAGAAGCATACATGCTCAAGAGGGATCACCCGAAATTCAAAGGCAACTGAATTTCGGCAACCGGGGCATCGAAGTCGGAATGCCGCGAAACTCACCGAGGCAAAGCGTTTCGCCGTTTGCGGAAGAAGTCTGATGTAGAACAAGTAGCAGAAGCATACATGCTCAAGAGGGATCACCCGAAATTCAAAGGCAACTGAATTTCGGCAACCGGGGCATCGAAGTCGGAATGCCGCGAAACTCACCGAGGCAAAGCGTTTCGCCGTTTGCGGAAGAAGTCTGATGTAGAACAAGTAGCAGAAGCATACATGCTCAAGAGGGATCACCCGAAATTCAAAGGCAACTGAATTTCGGCAACCGGGCATCGAAGTCGGAATGCCGCGAAACTCACCGAGGCAAAGCGTTTCGCCGTTTGCGGAAGAAGTCTGATGTAGAACAAGTAGCAGAAGCATACATGCTCAAGAGGGATCACCCGAAATTCAAAGGCAACTGAATTTCGGCAACCGGGGCATCGAAGTCGGAATGCCGCGAAACTCACCGAGGCAAAGCGTTTCGCCGTTTGCGGAAGAAGTCTGATGTAGAACAAGTAGCAGAAGCATACATGCTCAAGAGGGATCACCCGAAATTCAAAGGCAACTGAATTTCGGCAACCGGGGCATCGAAGTCGGAATGCCGCGAAACTCACCGAGGCAAAGCGTTTCGCCGTTTGCGGAAGAAGTCTGATGTAGAACAAGTAGCAGAAGCATACATGCTCAAGAGGGATCACCCGAAATTCAAAGGCAACTGAATTTCGGCAACCGGGGCATCGAAGTCGGAATGCCGCGAAACTCACCGAGGCAAAGCGTTTCGCCGTTTGCGGAAGAAGTCTGATGTAGAACAAGTAGCAGAAGCATACATGCTCAAGAGGGATCACCCGAAATTCAAAGGCAACTGAATTTCGGCAACCGGGCATCGAAGTCGGAATGCCGCGAAACTCACCGAGGCAAAGCGTTTCGCCGTTTGCGGAAGAAGTCTGATGTAGAACAAGTAGCAGAAGCATACATGCTCAAGAGGGATCACCCGAAATTCAAAGGCAACTGAATTTCGGCAACCGGGGCATCGAAGTCGGAATGCCGCGAAACTCACCGAGGCAAAGCGTTTCGCCGTTTGCGGAAGAAGTCTGATGTAGAACAAGTAGCAGAAGCATACATGCTCAAGAGGGATCACCCGAAATTCAAAGGCAACTGAATTTCGGCAACCGGGGCATCGAAGTCGGAATGCCGCGAAACTCACCGAGGCAAAGCGTTTCGCCGTTTGCGGAAGAAGTCTGATGTAGAACAAGTAGCAGAAGCATACATGCTCAAGAGGGATCACCCGAAATTCAAAGGCAACTGAATTTCGGCAACCGGGGCATCGAAGTCGGAATGCCGCGAAACTCACCGAGGCAAAGCGTTTCGCCGTTTGCGGAAGAAGTCTGATGTAGAACAAGTAGCAGAAGCATACATGCTCAAGAGGGATCACCCGAAATTCAAAGGCAACTGAATTTCGGCAACCGGGGCATCGAAGTCGGAATGCCGCGAAACTCACCGAGGCAAAGCGTTTCGCCGTTTGCGGAAGAAGTCTGATGTAGAACAAGTAGCAGAAGCATACATGCTCAAGAGGGATCACCCGAAATTCAAAGGCAACTGAATTTCGGCAACCGGGCATCGAAGTCGGAATGCCGCGAAACTCACCGAGGCAAAGCGTTTCGCCGTTTGCGGAAGAAGTCTGATGTAGAACAAGTAGCAGAAGCATACATGCTCAAGAGGGATCACCCGAAATTCAAAGGCAACTGAATTTCGGCAACCGGGGCATCGAAGTCGGAATGCCGCGAAACTCACCGAGGCAAAGCGTTTCGCCGTTTGCGGAAGAAGTCTGATGTAGAACAAGTAGCAGAAGCATACATGCTCAAGAGGGATCACCCGAAATTCAAAGGCAACTGAATTTCGGCAACCGGGGCATCGAAGTCGGAATGCCGCGAAACTCACCGAGGCAAAGCGTTTCGCCGTTTGCGGAAGAAGTCTGATGTAGAACAAGTAGCAGAAGCATACATGCTCAAGAGGGATCACCCGAAATTCAAAGGCAACTGAATTTCGGCAACCGGGGCATCGAAGTCGGAATGCCGCGAAACTCACCGAGGCAAAGCGTTTCGCCGTTTGCGGAAGAAGTCTGATGTAGAACAAGTAGCAGAAGCATACATGCTCAAGAGGGATCACCCGAAATTCAAAGGCAACTGAATTTCGGCAACCGGGGCATCGAAGTCGGAATGCCGCGAAACTCACCGAGGCAAAGCGTTTCGCCGTTTGCGGAAGAAGTCTGATGTAGAACAAGTAGCAGAAGCATACATGCTCAAGAGGGATCACCCGAAATTCAAAGGCAACTGAATTTCGGCAACCGGGGCATCGAAGTCGGAATGCCGCGAAACTCACCGAGGCAAAGCGTTTCGCCGTTTGCGGAAGAAGTCTGATGTAGAACAAGTAGCAGAAGCATACATGCTCAAGAGGGATCACCCGAAATTCAAAGGCAACTGAATTTCGGCAACCGGGCATCGAAGTCGGAATGCCGCGAAACTCACCGAGGCAAAGCGTTTCGCCGTTTGCGGAAGAAGTCTGATGTAGAACAAGTAGCAGAAGCATACATGCTCAAGAGGGATCACCCGAAATTCAAAGGCAACTGAATTTCGGCAACCGGGGCATCGAAGTCGGAATGCCGCGAAACTCACCGAGGCAAAGCGTTTCGCCGTTTGCGGAAGAAGTCTGATGTAGAACAAGTAGCAGAAGCATACATGCTCAAGAGGGATCACCCGAAATTCAAAGGCAACTGAATTTCGGCAACCGGGGCATCGAAGTCGGAATGCCGCGAAACTCACCGAGGCAAAGCGTTTCGCCGTTTGCGGAAGAAGTCTGATGTAGAACAAGTAGCAGAAGCATACATGCTCAAGAGGGATCACCCGAAATTCAAAGGCAACTGAATTTCGGCAACCGGGGCATCGAAGTCGGAATGCCGCGAAACTCACCGAGGCAAAGCGTTTCGCCGTTTGCGGAAGAAGTCTGATGTAGAACAAGTAGCAGAAGCATACATGCTCAAGAGGGATCACCCGAAATTCAAAGGCAACTGAATTTCGGCAACCGGGCATCGAAGTCGGAATGCCGCGAAACTCACCGAGTCAAAGCGTTTCGCCGTTTGCGGAAGAAGTCTGATGTAGAACAAGTAGCAGAAGCATACATGCTCAAGAGGGATCACCCGAAATTCAAAGGCAACTGAATTTCGGCAACCGGGGCATCGAAGTCGGAATGCCGCGAAACTCACCGAGGCAAAGCGTTTCGCCGTTTGCGGAAGAAGTCTGATGTAGAACAAGTAGCAGAAGCATACATGCTCAAGAGGGATCACCCGAAATTCAAAGGCAACTGAATTTCGGCAACCGGGGCATCGAAGTCGGAATGCCGCGAAACTCACCGAGGCAAAGCGTTTCGCCGTTTGCGGAAGAAGTCTGATGTAGAACAAGTAGCAGAAGCATACATGCTCAAGAGGGATCACCCGAAATTCAAAGGCAACTGAATTTCGGCAACCGGGGCATCGAAGTCGGAATGCCGCGAAACTCACCGAGGCAAAGCGTTTCGCCGTTTGCGGAAGAAGTCTGATGTAGAACAAGTAGCAGAAGCATACATGCTCAAGAGGGATCACCCGAAATTCAAAGGCAACTGAATTTCGGCAACCGGGGCATCGAAGTCGGAATGCCGCGAAACTCACCGAGGCAAAGCGTTTCGCCGTTTGCGGAAGAAGTCTGATGTAGAACAAGTAGCAGAAGCATACATGCTCAAGAGGGATCACCCGAAATTCAAAGGCAACTGAATTTCGGCAACCGGGCATCGAAGTCGGAATGCCGCGAAACTCACCGAGGCAAAGCGTTTCGCCGTTTGCGGAAGAAGTCTGATGTAGAACAAGTAGCAGAAGCATACATGCTCAAGAGGGATCACCCGAAATTCAAAGGCAACTGAATTTCGGCAACCGGGCATCGAAGTCGGAATGCCGCGAAACTCACCGAGGCAAAGCGTTTCGCCGTTTGCGGAAGAAGTCTGATGTAGAACAAGTAGCAGAAGCATACATGCTCAAGAGGGATCACCCGAAATTCAAAGGCAACTGAATTTCGGCAACCGGGCATCGAAGTCGGAATGCCGCGAAACTCACCGAGGCAAAGCGTTTCGCCGTTTGCGGAAGAAGTCTGATGTAGAACAAGTAGCAGAAGCATACATGCTCAAGAGGGATCACCCGAAATTCAAAGGCAACTGAATTTCGGCAACCGGGCATCGAAGTCGGAATGCCGCGAAACTCACCGAGGCAAAGCGTTTCGCCGTTTGCGGAAGAAGTCTGATGTAGAACAAGTAGCAGAAGCATACATGCTCAAGAGGGATCACCCGAAATTCAAAGGCAACTGAATTTCGGCAACCGGGCATCGAAGTCGGAATGCCGCGAAACTCACCGAGGCAAAGCGTTTCGCCGTTTGCGGAAGAAGTCTGATGTAGAACAAGTAGCAGAAGCATACATGCTCAAGAGGGATCACCCGAAATTCAAAGGCAACTGAATTTCGGCAACCGGGGCATCGAAGTCGGAATGCCGCGAAACTCACCGAGGCAAAGCGTTTCGCCGTTTGCGGAAGAAGTCTGATGTAGAACAAGTAGCAGAAGCATACATGCTCAAGAGGGATCACCCGAAATTCAAAGGCAACTGAATTTCGGCAACCGGGGCATCGAAGTCGGAATGCCGCGAAACTCACCGAGGCAAAGCGTTTCGCCGTTTGCGGAAGAAGTCTGATGTAGAACAAGTAGCAGAAGCATACATGCTCAAGAGGGATCACCCGAAATTCAAAGGCAACTGAATTTCGGCAACCGGGGCATCGAAGTCGGAATGCCGCGAAACTCACCGAGGCAAAGCGTTTCGCCGTTTGCGGAAGAAGTCTGATGTAGAACAAGTAGCAGAAGCATACATGCTCAAGAGGGATCACCCGAAATTCAAAGGCAACTGAATTTCGGCAACCGGGCATCGAAGTCGGAATGCCGCGAAACTCACCGAGGCAAAGCGTTTCGCCGTTTGCGGAAGAAGTCTGATGTAGAACAAGTAGCAGAAGCATACATGCTCAAGAGGGATCACCCGAAATTCAAAGGCAACTGAATTTCGGCAACCGGGGCATCGAAGTCGGAATGCTGCGAAACTTACCGAGGCAAAGCGTTTCGCCGTTTGCGGAAGAAGTCTGATGTAGAACAAGTAGCAGAAGCATACATGCTCAAGAGGGATCACCCGAAATTCAAAGGCAACTGAATTTCGGCAACCGGGGCATCGAAGTCGGAATGCCGCGAAACTCACCGAGGCAAAGCGTTTCGCCGTTTGCGGAAGAAGTCTGATGTAGAACAAGTAGCAGAAGCATACATGCTCAAGCAGGATCACCCGAAATTCAAAGGCAACTGAATTTCGGCGACCGGGGCATCGAAGTCGGAATGCCGCGAAACTCACCGAGGCAAAGCGTTTCGCCGTTTGCGGAAGAAGTCTGATGTAGAACAAGTAGCAGAAGCATACATGCTCAAGAGGGATCACCCGAAATTCAAAGGCAACTGAATTTCGGCAACCGGGCATCGAAGTCGGAATGCCGCGAAACTCACCGAGGCAAAGCGTTTCGCCGTTTGCGGAAGAAGTCTGATGTAGAACAAGTAGCAGAAGCATACATGCTCAAGAGGGATCACCCGAAATTCAAAGGCAACTGAATTTCGGCAACCGGGGCATCGAAGTCGGAATGCCGCGAAACTCACTGAGGCAAAGCGTTTCGCCGTTTGCGGAAGAAGTCTGATGTAGAACAAGTAGCAGAAGCATACATGCTCAAGAGGATCACCCGAAATTCAAAGGCAACTGAATTTCGGCAACCGAGCATCGAAGTCGGAATGCCGCGAAACTCACAGAGGCAAAGCGTTTCGCCGTTTGCGGAAGAAGTCTGATGTAGAACAAGTAGCAGAAGCATACATGCTCAAGAGGGATCACCCGAAATTCAAAGGCAACTGAATTTCGGCAACCGGGGCATCGAAGTCGGAATGCCGCGAAACTCACCGAGGCAAAGCGTTTCGCCGTTTGCGGAAGAAGTCTGATGTAGAACAAGTAGCAGAAGCATACATGCTCAAGAGGGATCACCCGAAATTCAAAGGCAACTGAATTTCGGCAACCGGGGCATCGAAGTCGGAATGCCGCGAAACTCACCGAGGCAAAGCGTTTCGCCGTTTGCGGAAGAAGTCTTGTGTAGAACAAGTAGCAGAAGCATACATGCTCAAGAGGGATCACCCGAAATTCAAAGGCAACTGAATTTCGGCAACCGAGCATCGAAGTCGGAATGCCGCGAAACTCACCGAGGCAAAGCGTTTGGCCATTTGAGGAAGAATTGTGATGTAGAACAAGTAGCAGAAGCATACATGCTCAAGAGGGATCACCCGAAATTCAAAGGCAACTGAATTTCGGCAACCGAGCATCGAAGTCGGAATGCCGCGAAACTCACCGAGGCAAAGCGTTTCGCCGTTTGCGGAAGAAGTGTGATGTAGAACAAGTAGCAGAAGCATACATGCTCAAGAGGGATCACCCGAAATTCAAAGGCAACTGAATTTCGGCAACCGGGGCATCGAAGTCGGAATGCCGCGAAACTCACCGAGGCAAAGCGTTTCGCCGTTTGCGGAAGAAGTCTGATGTAGAACAAGTAGCAGAAGCATACATGCTCAAGAGGGATCACCCGAAATTCAAAGGCAACTGAATTTCGGCAACCGGGGCATCGAGGTCGGAATGCCGCGAAACTCACCGAGGCAAAGCATTTCGCCGTTTGCGGAAGAAGTCTGATGTAGAACAAGTAGCAGAAGCATACATGCTCAAGAGGGATCACCCGAAATTCAAAGGCAACTGCATTTCGGCAACCGGGGCATCGAAGTCGGAATGCCGCGAAACTCACCGAGGCAAAGCGTTTCGCCGTTTGCGGAAGAAGTCTGATGTAGAACAAGTAGCAGAAGCATACATGCTCAAGAGGGATCACCCGAAATTCAAAGGCAACTGCATTTCTGCAACCGTGGCATCGAGATCGGAATGCCGCGAAACTCACCGAGGCAAAGCGTTTCGCCGTTTGCGGAAGAAGTCTGATGTAGAACAAGTAGCAGAAGCATACATGCTCAAGAGGGATCACCCCGAAATTCAAAGGCAACTGAATTTCATCAACTGGGGCCTTAAGATCGGAATGCCGCGACACTCACCGTGGCAAAGCGTTTCGAAGTTTGCGGAAGAAGTCTAATGTAGAACAAGTAGCAGAAGCATACATGCTCAAGAGGGATCACCCGAAATTCAAAGGCAACTGAATTTCGGCAACCGGGGCATCGAAGTCGGAATGCCGCGAAACTCACCGAGGCAAAGCGTTTCGCCGTTTGCGGAAGAAGTCTGATGTAGAACAAGTAGCAGAAGCATACATGCTCAAGAGGGATCACCCGAAATTCAAAGGCAACTGAATTTCGGCAACCGGGGCATCGAAGTCGGAATGCCGCGAAACTCACCGAGGCAAAGCGTTTCGCCGTTTGCGGAAGAAGTCTGATGTAGAACAAGTAGCAGAAGCATACATGCTCAAGAGGGATCACCCGAAATTCAAAGGCAACTGAATTTCGGCAACCGGGGCATCGAAGTCGGAATGCCGCGAAACTCACCGAGGCAAAGCGTTTCGCCGTTTGCGGAAGAAGTCTGATGTAGAACAAGTAGCAGAAGCATACATGCTCAAGAGGGATCACCCGAAATTCAAAGGCAACTGAATTTCGGCAACCGGGCATCGAAGTCGGAATGCCGCGAAACTCACCGAGGCAAAGCGTTTCGCCGTTTGCGGAAGAAGTCTGATGTAGAACAAGTAGCAGAAGCATACATGCTCAAGAGGGATCACCCGAAATTCAAAGGCAACTGAATTTCGGCAACCGGGCATCGAAGTCGGAATGCCGCGAAACTCACCGAGGCAAAGCGTTTCGCCGTTTGCGGAAGAAGTCTGATGTAGAACAAGTAGCAGAAGCATACATGCTCAAGAGGGATCACCCGAAATTCAAAGGCAACTGAATTTCGGCAACCGGGGCATCGAAGTCGGAATGCCGCGAAACTCACCGAGGCAAAGCGTTTCGCCGTTTGCGGAAGAAGTCTGATGTAGAACAAGTAGCAGAAGCATACATGCTCAAGAGGGATCACCCGAAATTCAAAGGCAACTGAATTTCGGCAACCGGGGCATCGAAGTCGGAATGCCGCGAAACTCATCACCGAGGCAAAGCGTTTCGCCGTTTGCGGAAGAAGTCTCATGTAGAACAAGTAGCAGAAGCTTATATGCTCAAGAGGGATCACCCGGAATTCAAAGGCAACTGAATTTCGGCAACCGGGGCATCGAAGTAGGAATTCCGCGAAACTCACCGAGGCAAAGCGTTTCGCCGTTTGCGGAAGCAGTGTTATGTAGAACAAGTAGCAGAAGCTTACATGCTCAAGAGGGATCACCAGAAATTCAAAGCCAAATGAATTTCGGCAACCGGGGCATCGAAGTCGTAATGCTGTGAAACTCACCGAGGCAAAGCGTTTCGCCGTTGAAGGAAGAAGTTTGATGAAGAACAAGTAGCAGAAGCATACATGCTCAAGAGGGATCACCCGAAATTCAAAGCCAACTGAATTTCGGCAACCAGGGCATCGAAGTCTGAATGCCGCGAAACTCACCGAGGCAAAGCGTTTCGCCGTTTGCGGAAGAAGTCTGATGTAGAACAAGTAGCAGAAGCATACATGCTTAAGAGGGATCACCCGAAATTCAAAGGCAATTGAATTTCGGCAACCGGGGCATCGAAGTCGGAATGCCGCGAAACTCACCGAGGCAAAGCGTTTCGCCGTTTGCGGAAGAAGTCTGATGTAGAACAAGTAGCAGAAGCATACATGCTTAAGAGGGATCACCCGAAATTCAAAGGCAACTGAATTTCGGCAACCGCGGCATCGAAGTCGGAATGCCGCGAAACTCACCGAGGCAAAGCGTTTCGCCGTTTGCGGAAGAAGTCTGATGTAGAACAAGTAGAAGAAGCATTCATGCTCAAGAGGGATCACCGAAATTCAAAGGAAACTGAATTTCGGCAACCGGGCATCGAAGTCGGAATGCCGCGAAACTCACCGAGGCAAAGCGTTTCGCCGTTTGCGGAAGAAGTCTGATGTAGAACAAGTAGCAGAAGCATACATGCTCAAGAGGGATCACCCGAAAATTCAAAGGCAACTGAATTTGGCAACCGGGCATCC
>CM055348.1:24796521-24853775 GCA_029228515.1 Populus alba x Populus x berolinensis | reverse complement strand
GCAACCGGGGCATCGAGGTCGGAATGCCGCGAAACTCACCGAGGCAAAGCGTTTCGCCGTTTGCGGAAGAAGTCTGATGTAGAACAAGTAGCAGAAGCATACATGCTCAAGAGGGATCACCCGAAATTCAAAGGCAACTGAATTTCGGCAACCGGGGCATCGAGGTCGGAATGCCGCGAAACTCACCGAGGCAAAGCATTTCGCCGTTTGCGGAAGAAGTCTGATGTAGAACAAGTAGCAGAAGCATACATGCTCAAGAGGGATCACCCGAAATTCAAAGGCAACTGCATTTCTGCAACCGTGGCATCGAGGTCGGAATGCCGCGAAACTCACCGAGGAAAATCGTTTCGATGTTTGCGGAAGAAGTCTGATGTAGAACAAGTAGCAGAAGCATACATGCTCAAGAGGGATCACCCGAAATTCAAAGGCAACTGAATTTCGCAACCGGGGCATCGAGGTCGGAATGCAGCGAAACTCACCGAGGCAAAGCGTTTCGCCGTTTGCGGAAGAAGTCTGATGTAGAACAAGTAGCAGAAGCATACATGCTCAAGAGGGATCACCCGAAATTCAAAGGCAACTGAATTTCGGCAACCCGGGCATCGAGGTCGGAATGCCGCGAAACTCACCGAGGCAAATTGTTTCGCCGTTTGCGGAAGAAGTCTGATGTAGAACAAGTAGCAGAAGCATACATGCTCAAGAGGGATCACCCGAAATTCAAAGGCAACTGAATTTCGGCAACCGGGGCATCGAAGTCGGAATGCCGCGAAACTCACCGAGGCAAAGCGTTTCGCCGTTTGCGGAAGAAGTCTGATGTAGAACAAGTAGCAGAAGCATACATGCTCAAGAGGGATCACACAAAATTCAAAGGCAACTGCATTTCGGCAACCGTGGCATCGAAGTTGGAATGGTGCGAAACTCGACGAGGCAAAACGTTTCGTCGTTTGGGGAAGAAGTCTGATGGAGAACAAGTAGCAGAAGCATACATGCTCAAGAGGGATCACCCGAAATTCAAAGGCAACTGAATTTCGGCAACCGGGGCATCGAAGTCGGAATGCCGCGAAACTCACCGAGGCAAAGCGTTTCGCCGTTTGCGGAAGAAGTCTGATGTAGAACAAGTAGCAGAAGCATACATGCTCAAGAGGGATCACCCGAAATTCAAAGGAAACTGCATTTCGGCAACCGGGGCATCGACGTCCGAATGCCGCGAAACTCAACGAGGCAAAGCATTTCGCCGTTTGCGGAAGAAGTCTGATGTAGAACAAGTAGCAGAAGCATACATGCTCAAGAGGGATCACCCGAAATTCAAAGGCAACTGCATTTCGGCAACCGGGGCATCGAGGTCGGAATGCCGCGAAACTCACCGAGGCAAAGCGTTTCGCCGTTTGCGGAAGAAGTCTGATGTAGAACAAGTAGCAGAAGCATACATGCTCAAGAGGTATCACCCGAAATTCAAAGGCAACTGAATTTCAGCAACCGGGGCATCGAGGTCGGAATGCCGCGAAACTCACCGAGGCAAAGCATTTCCCCGTTTGTGGAAGAAGTCTGATGTAGAACAAGTAGCACAAGCATACATGCTCAAGAGGGATCACCCGAAATTCAAAGGCAACTGAATTTCGGCAACGGGGCATCGAGGTCGGAATGCCGCGAAACTCACCGAGGAAAATCGTTTCGATGTTTGCGGAAGAAGTCTGATGTAGAACAAGTAGCAGAAGCATACATGCTCAAGAGGGATCACCCGAAATTCAAAGGCAACTGAATTTCGGCAACCGGGCATCGAAGTCGGAATGCCGCGAAACTCACCGAGGCAAAGCATTTCGCCGTTTGCGGAAGAAGTCTGATGTAGAACAAGTAGCAGAAGCATACATGCTCAAGAGGGATCACCCGAAATTCAAAGGCAACTGAATTTCGGCAACCGGGGCATCGAAGTCGGAATGCCGCGAAACTCACCGAGTCAAAGCGTTTCGCCGTTTGCGGAAGAAGTCTGATGTAGAACAAGTAGCAGAAGCATACATGCTCAAGAGGGATCACCCGAAATTCAAAGGCAACTGAATTTCGGCAACCGGGGCATCGAAGTCGGAATGCCGCGAAACTCACCGAGGCAAAGCGTTTCGCCGTTTGCGGAAGAAGTCTGATGTAGAACAAGTAGCAGAAGCATACATGCTCAAGAGGGATCACCCGAAATTCAAAGGCAACTGCATTTCTGCAACCGTGGCATCGAGGTCGGAATGCCGCGAAACTCACCGAGGCAAAGCGTTTCGCGGTTTGCGGAAGAAGTATGATGTAGAACAAGTAGCAGAAGCATACATGCTCAAGAGGGATCACCCGAAATTCAAAGGCAACTGAATTTCGGCAACCGGGGCATCGAGGTCGGAATGCCGCGAAACTCACCGAGGCAAAGCGTTTCGCCGTTTGCGGAAGAAGTCTGATGTAGAACAAGTAGCAGAAGCATACATGCTCAAGAGGGATCACCCGAAATTCAAAGGCAACTGCATTTCTGCAACGTGGCATCGAGGTCGGAATGCCGCGAAACTCACCGAGGAAAATCGTTTCGATGTTTGCGGAAGAAGTCTGATGTAGAACAAGTAGCAGAAGCATACATGCTCAAGAGGTATCACCCGAAATTCAAAGGCAACTGAATTTCAGCAACCGGGGCATCGAGGTCGGAATGCCGCGAAACTCACCGAGGCAAAGCATTTCGCCGTTTGCGGAAGAAGTCTGATGTAGAACAAGTAGCAGAAGCATACATGCTCAAGAGGGATCACCCGAAATTCAAAGGCAACTGAATTTCGGCAACGTGGCATCGAAGTCGGAATGCCGCGAAACTCACCGAGTCAAAGCGTTTCGTCGTTTGCGGAAGAAGTCTGATGTAGAACAAGTAGCAGAAGCATACATGCTCAAGAGGGATCACCCGAAATTCAAAGGCAACTGAATTTCGGCAACCGGGGCATCGAAGTCGGAATGCCGCGAAACTCACCGAGGCAAAGCGTTTCGCCGTTTGCGGAAGAAGTCTGATGTAGAACAAGTAGCAGAAGCATACATGCTCAAGAGGGATCACCCGAAATTCAAAGGCAACTGAATTTCGGCAACCGGGGCATCGAGGTCGGAATGCTGCGAAACTCACCGAGGCAAAGCGTTTCGCCGTTTGCGGAAGAAGTATGATGTAGAACAAGTAGCAGAAGCATACATGCTCAAGAGGGATCACCCGAAATTCAAAGGCAACTGAATTTCGGCAACCGGGGCATCGAAGTCGGAATGCCGCGAAACTCACCGAGTCAAAGCGTTTCGCCGTTTGCGGAAGAAGTCTGATGTAGAACAAGTAGCAGAAGCATACATGCTCAAGAGGGATCACCCGAAATTCAAAGGCAACTGAATTTCGGCAACCGGGGCATCGAAGTCGGAATGCCGCGAAACTCACCGAGTCAAAGCATTTCGCCGTTTGCGGAAGAAGTCTGATGTAGAACAAGTAGCAGAAGCATACATGCTCAAGAGGGATCACCCGAAATTCAAAGGCAACTGAATTTCGGCAACCGGGGCATCGAAGTCGGAATGCCGCGAAACTCACCGAGTCAAAGCGTTTCGATGTTTGCGGAAGAAGTCTGATGTAGAACAAGTAGCAGAAGCATACATGCTCAAGAGGGATCACCAGAAATTCAAAGGCAACTGAATTTCGGCAACCGGGGCATCGAAGTCGGAATGCCGCGAAACTCACCGAGTCAAAGCGTTTCCCCGTTTGCGGAAGAAGTCTGATGTAGAACAAGTAGCAGAAGCATACATGCTCAAGAGGGATCACCAGAAATTCAAAGGCAACTAAATTTCGGCAACCGGGGCATCGAAGTCGGAATGCCGCGAAACTCACCGAGTCAAAGCGTTTCGCCATTTGCGGAAGAAGTCTGATTTAGAACAAGTAGCAGAAGCATACATGCTCAAGAGGGATCACCCGAAATTCAAAGGCAACTGAATTTCGGCAACCGGGCATCGAAGTCGGAATGCCGCGAAACTCACCGAGTCAAAGCGTTTCGCTGTTTGCGGAAGAAGTCTGATGTAGAACAAGTAGCAGAAGCATACATGCTCAAGAGGGATCACCCGAAATTCAAAGGCAACTGAATTTCGGCAACCGGGGCATCGAAGTCGGAATGCCGCGAAACTCACCGAGGCAAAGCGTTTCGCCGTTTGCGGAAGAAGTCTGATGTAGAACAAGTAGCAGAAGCATACATGCTCAAGAGGGATCACCCGAAATTCAAAGGCAACTGAATTTCGGCAACCGGGGCATCGAAGTCGGAATGCCGCGAAACTCACCGAGTCAAAGCGTTTCGCCGTTTGCGGAAGAAGTCTGATGTAGAACAAGTAGCAGAAGCATACATGCTCAAGAGGGATCACCCGAAATTCAAAGGCAACTGAATTTCGGCAACCGGGGCATCGAAGTCGGAATGCCGCGAAACTCACCGAGTCAAAGCGTTTCGCCGTTTGCGGAAGAAGTCTGATGTAGAACAAGTAGCAGAAGCATACATGCTCAAGAGGGATCACCCAAAATTCAAAGGCAACTGAATTTCGGCAACCGGGGCATCGACGTCGGAAAGCCGCGAAACTCACCGAGTCAAAGTGTTTCGCCGTTTGCGGAAGAAGTCTGATGTAGAACAAGTAGCAGAAGCATACATGCTCAAGAGGGATCACCCGAAATTCAAAGGCAACTGCATTTCTGCAACCGGGGCATCGAGGTCGGAATGCCGCGAAACTCACCGAGGCAAAGCGTTTCGCCGTTTGCGGAAGAAGTTTGATGTAGAACAAGTAGCAGAAGCATACATGCTCAAGAGGGATCACCCCAAATTGAAAGGCAACTACATTTCTGCAACCGTGGCATCGAGGTCGGAATGCCGCGAAACTCACCGAGTCAAAGCGTTTCGCCGTTTGCGGAAGAAGTCTGATGTAGAACAAGTAGCAGAAGCATACATGCTCAAGAGGGATCACCCGAAATTCAAAGGCAACTGAATTTCGGCAACCGGGGCATCGAAGTCGGAATGCCGCGAAACTCACCGAGTCAAAGCGTTTCGCCGTTTGCGGAAGAAGTCTGATGTAGAACAAGTAGCAGAAGCATACATGCTCAAGAGGGATCACCCGAAATTCAAAGGCAACTGAATTTCGGCAACCGGGGCATCGAAGTCGGAATGCCGCGAAACTCACCGAGTCAAAGCGTTTCGCCGTTTGCGGAAGAAGTCTGATGTAGAACAAGTAGCAGAAGCATACATGCTCAAGAGGGATCACCCGAAATTCAAAGGCAACTGAATTTCGGCAACCGGGGCATCGAAGTCGGAATGCCGCGAAACTCACCGAGTCAAAGCGTTTCGCCGTTTGCGGAAGAAGTCTGATGTAGAACAAGTAGCAGAAGCATACATGCTCAAGAGGGATCACCCGAAATTCAAAGGCAACTGAATTTCGGCAACCGGGGCATCGAAGTCGGAATGCCGCGAAACTCACCGAGTCAAAGCGTTTCGCCGTTTGCGGAAGAAGTCTGATGTAGAACAAGTAGCAGAAGCATACATGCTCAAGAGGGATCACCCGAAATTCAAAGGCAACTGAATTTCGGCAACCGGGGCATCGAAGTCGGAATGCCGCGAAACTCACCGAGTCAAAGCGTTTCGCCGTTTGCGGAAGAAGTCTGATGTAGAACAAGTAGCAGAAGCATACATGCTCAAGAGGGATCACCCGAAATTCAAAGGCAACTGAATTTCGGCAACGGGGCATCGAAGTCGGAATGCCGCGAAACTCACCGAGTCAAAGCGTTTCGCCGTTTGCGGAAGAAGTCTGATGTAGAACAAGTAGCAGAAGCATACATGCTCAAGAGGGATCACCCGAAATTCAAAGGCAACTGAATTTCGGCAACCGGGGCATCGAAGTCGGAATGCCGCGAAACTCACCGAGGCAAAGCGTTTCGCCGTTTGCGGAAGAAGTCTGATGTAGAACAAGTAGCAGAAGCATACATGCTCAAGAGGGATAACCCGAAATTCAAAGGCAACTGCATTTCGGCAACCGGGGCATCGAAGTCGGAATGCCGCGAAACTCACCGAGTCAAAGCGTTTCGCCGTTTGCGGAAGAAGTCTGATGTAGAACAAGTAGCAGAAGCATACATGCTCAAGAGGGATCACCCGAAATTCAAAGGCAACTGAATTTCGGCAACGGGGCCATCGAAGTCGGAATGCCGCGAAACTCACCGAGGCAAAGTGTTTCGCCGTTTGCGGAAGAAGTCTGATGTAGAACAAGTAGCAGAAGCATACATGCTCAAGAGGGATCACCCGAAATTCAAAGGCAACTGAATTTCGGCAACCGGGGCATCGAAGTCGGAATGCCGCGAAACTCACCGAGGCAAAGCGTTTCGCCGTTTGCGGAAGAAGTCTGATGTAGAACAAGTAGCAGAAGCATACATGCTCAAGAGGGATCACCCGAAATTCAAAGGCAACTGAATTTCGGCAACCGGGGCATCGAAGTCGGAATGCCGCGAAACTCACCGAGCCAAAGCGTTTCGACGTTTGCGGAAGAAGTCTGATGTAGAACAAGTAGCAGAAGCATACATGCTCAAGAGGGATCACCCGAAATTCAAAGGCAACTGAATTTCGGCAACCGGGGGATCGAAGTCGGAATGCCGCGAAACTCACCGATTCAAAGCATTTCGCCGTTTGCGGAAGAAGTCTGATATAGAACAAGTAGCAGAAGCATACATGCTCAAGAGGGATCACCCGAAATTCAAAGGCAACTGAATTTCGGCAACCGGGGCATCGAAGTCGGAATGCCGCGAAACTCACCGAGTCAAAGCGTTTCGCCGTTTGCGGAAGAAGTCTGATGTAGAACAAGTAGCAGAAGCATACATGCTCAAGAGGGATCACCCGAAATTCAAAGGCAACTGAATTTCGGCAACCGGGGCATCGAAGTCGGAATGCCGTGAAACTCACCGAGTCAAAGCGTTTCGCCGTTTGCGGAAGAAGTCTGATGTAGAACAAGTAGCAGAAGCATACATACTCAGGATGGATCGCCCGAAATTCAAAGGCAACTGAATTTCGGCAACCGGGGCATCGAAGTCGGAATGCCGCGAAACTCACCGAGGCAAAGCGTTTCGCTGTTTGCGGAAGAAGTCTGATGTAGAACAAGTAGCAGAAGCATACATGCTCAAGAGGGATCACCCGAAATTCAAAGGCAACTGAATTTCGGCAACCGGGGCATCGAAGTCGGAATGCCGCGAAACTCACCGAGTCAAAGTGTTTCGCCGTTTGCGGAAGAAGTCTGATGTAGAACAAGTAGCCGAAGCATACATGCTCAAGAGGGATCACCCGAAATTCAAAGGCAACTGAATTTCGGCAACCGGGGCATCGAAGTCGGAATGCCGCGAAACTCACCGAGTCAAAGCGTTTCGCCGTTTGCGGAAGAAGTCTGATGTAGAACAAGTAGCAGAAGCATACATGCTCAAGAGGGATCACCCGAAATTCAAAGGCAACTGAATTTCGGCAACCGGGGCATCGAAGTCGGAATGCCGCGAAACTCACCGAGTCAAAGCGTTTCGCTGTTTGCGGAAGAAGTCTGATGTAGAACAAGTAGCAGAAGCATACATGCTCAAGAGGGATCACCCGAAATTCAAAGGCAACTGAATTTCGGCAACCGGGGCATCGAAGTCGGAATGCCGCGAAACTCACCGAGTCAAAGCGTTTCGCGGTTTGCGGAAAGAAATCTGATGTAGAACAAGTAGCAGAAGCATACATGCTCAAGAGGGATCACCCGAAATTCAAAGGCAACTGAATTTCGGCAACCGGTGCATCGATGTCGGAATGCCGCGAAATTCCCCGAGGGCCAAAGTCGTTTCGCCGTTTGCGGAAAGAAGTTTTATGTAGAACAAGTAGCATGAAGCAAAGCATACATGCTCAAGAGGGATCGCCTGCAAATTCAAAGGCAACTGAAATTTCGGCAACCGGGGGCATCGAGGTCGGAATTGCCGCGAAACTCACCGAGGGGCAACGCATTTCGCCGTTTGCGTGAAGAAGAAGTCTGATGTAGAACAAGTAGCAGAAGCATACATTGCTTAAGAGGGATCACCCGAAATTCAAAGGCAACTGAATTTCGGCAACCGGGGCATCGAAGTCGGAATGCCGCGAAACTCACCGAGTCAAAGCGTTTCGCCGTTTGCGGAAGAAGTCTGATGTAGAACAAGTAGCAGAAGCATACATGCTCAAGAGGGATCACCCGAAATTCAAAGGCAACTGAATTTCGGCAACCGGGGCATCGAAGTCGGAATGCCGCGAAACTCACCGAGTCAAAGCGTTTCGCCGTTTGCGGAAGAAGTCTGATGTAGAACAAGTAGCAGAAGCATACATGCTCAAGAGGGATCACCCGAAATTCAAAGGCAACTGAATTTCGGCAACCGGGGCATCGAAGTCGGAATGCCGCGAAACTCACCGAGTCAAAGCGTTTCGCCGTTTGCGGAAGAAGTCTGATGTAGAACAAGTAGCAGAAGCATACATGCTCAAGAGGGATCACCCGAAATTCAAAGGCAACTGAATTTCGGCAACCGGGGCATCGAAGTCGGAATGCCGCGAAACTCACCGAGTCAAAGCGTTTCGCCGTTTGCGGAAGAAGTCTGATGTAGAACAAGTAGCAGAAGCATACATGCTCAAGAGGGATCACCCGAAATTCAAAGGCAACTGAATTTCGGCAACCGGGGCATCGAAGTCGGAATGCCGCGAAACTCACCGAGTCAAAGCGTTTCGCCGTTTGCGGAAGAAGTCTGATGTAGAACAAGTAGCAGAAGCATACATGCTCAAGAGGGATCACCCGAAATTCAAAGGCAACTGAATTTCGGCAACCGGGGCATCGAAGTCGGAATGCCGCGAAACTCACCGAGTCAAAGCGTTTCGCCGTTTGCGGAAGAAGTCTGATGTAGAACAAGTAGCAGAAGCATACATGCTCAAGAGGGATCACCCGAAATTCAAAGGCAACTGAATTTCGGCAACGGGGCATCGAAGTCGGAATGCCGCGAAACTCACCGAGTCAAAGCGTTTCGCCGTTTGCGGAAGAAGTCTGATGTAGAACAAGTAGCAGAAGCATACATGCTCAAGAGGGATCACCCGAAATTCAAAGGCAACTGAATTTCGGCAACCGGGGCATCGAAGTCGGAATGCCGCGAAACTCACCGAGTCAAAGCGTTTCGCCGTTTGCGGAAGAAGTCTGATGTAGAACAAGTAGCAGAAGCATACATGCTCAAGAGGGATCACCCGAAATTCAAAGGCAACTGAATTTCGGCAACCGGGGCATCGAAGTCGGAATGCCGCGAAACTCACCGAGTCAAAGCGTTTCGCCGTTTGCGGAAGAAGTCTGATGTAGAACAAGTAGCAGAAGCATACATGCTCAAGAGGGATCACCCGAAATTCAAAGGCAACTGAATTTCGGCAACCGGGGCATCGAAGTCGGAATGCCGCGAAACTCACCGAGTCAAAGCGTTTCGCCGTTTGCGGAAGAAGTCTGATGTAGAACAAGTAGCAGAAGCATACATGCTCAAGAGGGATCACCCGAAATTCAAAGGCAACTGAATTTCGGCAACCGGGGCATCGAAGTCGGAATGCCGCGAAACTCACCGAGTCAAAGCGTTTCGCCGTTTGCGGAAGAAGTCTGATGTAGAACAAGTAGCAGAAGCATACATGCTCAAGAGGGATCACCCGAAATTCAAAGGCAACTGAATTTCGGCAACCGGGGCATCGAAGTCGGAATGCCGCGAAACTCACCGAGTCAAAGCGTTTCGCCGTTTGCGGAAGAAGTCTGATGTAGAACAAGTAGCAGAAGCATACATGCTCAAGAGGGATCACCCGAAATTCAAAGGCAACTGAATTTCGGCAACCGGGGCATCGAAGTCGGAATGCCGCGAAACTCACCGAGTCAAAGCGTTTCGCCGTTTGCGGAAGAAGTCTGATGTAGAACAAGTAGCAGAAGCATACATGCTCAAGAGGGATCACCCGAAATTCAAAGGCAACTGAATTTCGGCAACCGGGGCATCGAAGTCGGAATGCCGCGAAACTCACCGAGTCAAAGCGTTTCGCCGTTTGCGGAAGAAGTCTGATGTAGAACAAGTAGCAGAAGCATACATGCTCAAGAGGGATCACCCGAAATTCAAAGGCAACTGAATTTCGGCAACCGGGGCATCGAAGTCGGAATGCCGCGAAACTCACCGAGTCAAAGCGTTTCGCCGTTTGCGGAAGAAGTCTGATGTAGAACAAGTAGCAGAAGCATACATGCTCAAGAGGGATCACCCGAAATTCAAAGGCAACTGAATTTCGGCAACCGGGGCATCGAAGTCGGAATGCCGCGAAACTCACCGAGTCAAAGCGTTTCGCCGTTTGCGGAAGAAGTCTGATGTAGAACAAGTAGCAGAAGCATACATGCTCAAGAGGGATCACCCGAAATTCAAAGGCAACTGAATTTCGGCAACCGGGGCATCGAAGTCGGAATGCCGCGAAACTCACCGAGTCAAAGCGTTTCGCCGTTTGCGGAAGAAGTCTGATGTAGAACAAGTAGCAGAAGCATACATGCTCAAGAGGGATCACCCGAAATTCAAAGGCAACTGAATTTCGGCAACCGGGGCATCGAAGTCGGAATGCCGCGAAACTCACCGAGTCAAAGCGTTTCGCCGTTTGCGGAAGAAGTCTGATGTAGAACAAGTAGCAGAAGCATACATGCTCAAGAGGGATCACCCGAAATTCAAAGGCAACTGAATTTCGGCAACCGGGGCATCGAAGTCGGAATGCCGCGAAACTCACCGAGTCAAAGCGTTTCGCCGTTTGCGGAAGAAGTCTGATGTAGAACAAGTAGCAGAAGCATACATGCTCAAGAGGGATCACCCGAAATTCAAAGGCAACTGAATTTCGGCAACCGGGGCATCGAAGTCGGAATGCCGCGAAACTCACCGAGTCAAAGCGTTTCGCCGTTTGCGGAAGAAGTCTGATGTAGAACAAGTAGCAGAAGCATACATGCTCAAGAGGGATCACCCGAAATTCAAAGGCAACTGAATTTCGGCAACCGGGGCATCGAAGTCGGAATGCCGCGAAACTCACCGAGTCAAAGCGTTTCGCCGTTTGCGGAAGAAGTCTGATGTAGAACAAGTAGCAGAAGCATACATGCTCAAGAGGGATCACCCGAAATTCAAAGGCAACTGAATTTCGGCAACCGGGGCATCGAAGTCGGAATGCCGCGAAACTCACCGAGTCAAAGCGTTTCGCCGTTTGCGGAAGAAGTCTGATGTAGAACAAGTAGCAGAAGCATACATGCTCAAGAGGGATCACCCGAAATTCAAAGGCAACTGAATTTCGGCAACCGGGGCATCGAAGTCGGAATGCCGCGAAACTCACCGAGTCAAAGCGTTTCGCCGTTTGCGGAAGAAGTCTGATGTAGAACAAGTAGCAGAAGCATACATGCTCAAGAGGGATCACCCGAAATTCAAAGGCAACTGAATTTCGGCAACCGGGGCATCGAAGTCGGAATGCCGCGAAACTCACCGAGTCAAAGCGTTTCGCCGTTTGCGGAAGAAGTCTGATGTAGAACAAGTAGCAGAAGCATACATGCTCAAGAGGGATCACCCGAAATTCAAAGGCAACTGAATTTCGGCAACCGGGGCATCGAAGTCGGAATGCCGCGAAACTCACCGAGTCAAAGCGTTTCGCCGTTTGCGGAAGAAGTCTGATGTAGAACAAGTAGCAGAAGCATACATGCTCAAGAGGGATCACCCGAAATTCAAAGGCAACTGAATTTCGGCAACCGGGGCATCGAAGTCGGAATGCCGCGAAACTCACCGAGTCAAAGCGTTTCGCCGTTTGCGGAAGAAGTCTGATGTAGAACAAGTAGCAGAAGCATACATGCTCAAGAGGGATCACCCGAAATTCAAAGGCAACTGAATTTCGGCAACCGGGGCATCGAAGTCGGAATGCCGCGAAACTCACCGAGTCAAAGCGTTTCGCCGTTTGCGGAAGAAGTCTGATGTAGAACAAGTAGCAGAAGCATACATGCTCAAGAGGGATCACCCGAAATTCAAAGGCAACTGAATTTCGGCAACCGGGGCATCGAAGTCGGAATGCCGCGAAACTCACCGAGTCAAAGCGTTTCGCCGTTTGCGGAAGAAGTCTGATGTAGAACAAGTAGCAGAAGCATACATGCTCAAGAGGGATCACCCGAAATTCAAAGGCAACTGAATTTCGGCAACCGGGGCATCGAAGTCGGAATGCCGCGAAACTCACCGAGTCAAAGCGTTTCGCCGTTTGCGGAAGAAGTCTGATGTAGAACAAGTAGCAGAAGCATACATGCTCAAGAGGGATCACCCGAAATTCAAAGGCAACTGAATTTCGGCAACCGGGGCATCGAAGTCGGAATGCCGCGAAACTCACCGAGTCAAAGCGTTTCGCCGTTTGCGGAAGAAGTCTGATGTAGAACAAGTAGCAGAAGCATACATGCTCAAGAGGGATCACCCGAAATTCAAAGGCAACTGAATTTCGGCAACCGGGGCATCGAAGTCGGAATGCCGCGAAACTCACCGAGTCAAAGCGTTTCGCCGTTTGCGGAAGAAGTCTGATGTAGAACAAGTAGCAGAAGCATACATGCTCAAGAGGGATCACCCGAAATTCAAAGGCAACTGAATTTCGGCAACCGGGGCATCGAAGTCGGAATGCCGCGAAACTCACCGAGTCAAAGCGTTTCGCCGTTTGCGGAAGAAGTCTGATGTAGAACAAGTAGCAGAAGCATACATGCTCAAGAGGGATCACCCGAAATTCAAAGGCAACTGAATTTCGGCAACCGGGGCATCGAAGTCGGAATGCCGCGAAACTCACCGAGTCAAAGCGTTTCGCCGTTTGCGGAAGAAGTCTGATGTAGAACAAGTAGCAGAAGCATACATGCTCAAGAGGGATCACCCGAAATTCAAAGGCAACTGAATTTCGGCAACCGGGGCATCGAAGTCGGAATGCCGCGAAACTCACCGAGTCAAAGCGTTTCGCCGTTTGCGGAAGAAGTCTGATGTAGAACAAGTAGCAGAAGCATACATGCTCAAGAGGGATCACCCGAAATTCAAAGGCAACTGAATTTCGGCAACCGGGGCATCGAAGTCGGAATGCCGCGAAACTCACCGAGTCAAAGCGTTTCGCCGTTTGCGGAAGAAGTCTGATGTAGAACAAGTAGCAGAAGCATACATGCTCAAGAGGGATCACCCGAAATTCAAAGGCAACTGAATTTCGGCAACCGGGGCATCGAAGTCGGAATGCCGCGAAACTCACCGAGTCAAAGCGTTTCGCCGTTTGCGGAAGAAGTCTGATGTAGAACAAGTAGCAGAAGCATACATGCTCAAGAGGGATCACCCGAAATTCAAAGGCAACTGAATTTCGGCAACCGGGGCATCGAAGTCGGAATGCCGCGAAACTCACCGAGTCAAAGCGTTTCGCCGTTTGCGGAAGAAGTCTGATGTAGAACAAGTAGCAGAAGCATACATGCTCAAGAGGGATCACCCGAAATTCAAAGGCAACTGAATTTCGGCAACCGGGGCATCGAAGTCGGAATGCCGCGAAACTCACCGAGTCAAAGCGTTTCGCCGTTTGCGGAAGAAGTCTGATGTAGAACAAGTAGCAGAAGCATACATGCTCAAGAGGGATCACCCGAAATTCAAAGGCAACTGAATTTCGGCAACCGGGGCATCGAAGTCGGAATGCCGCGAAACTCACCGAGTCAAAGCGTTTCGCCGTTTGCGGAAGAAGTCTGATGTAGAACAAGTAGCAGAAGCATACATGCTCAAGAGGGATCACCCGAAATTCAAAGGCAACTGAATTTCGGCAACCGGGGCATCGAAGTCGGAATGCCGCGAAACTCACCGAGTCAAAGCGTTTCGCCGTTTGCGGAAGAAGTCTGATGTAGAACAAGTAGCAGAAGCATACATGCTCAAGAGGGATCACCCGAAATTCAAAGGCAACTGAATTTCGGCAACCGGGGCATCGAAGTCGGAATGCCGCGAAACTCACCGAGTCAAAGCGTTTCGCCGTTTGCGGAAGAAGTCTGATGTAGAACAAGTAGCAGAAGCATACATGCTCAAGAGGGATCACCCGAAATTCAAAGGCAACTGAATTTCGGCAACCGGGGCATCGAAGTCGGAATGCCGCGAAACTCACCGAGTCAAAGCGTTTCGCCGTTTGCGGAAGAAGTCTGATGTAGAACAAGTAGCAGAAGCATACATGCTCAAGAGGGATCACCCGAAATTCAAAGGCAACTGAATTTCGGCAACCGGGGCATCGAAGTCGGAATGCCGCGAAACTCACCGAGTCAAAGCGTTTCGCCGTTTGCGGAAGAAGTCTGATGTAGAACAAGTAGCAGAAGCATACATGCTCAAGAGGGATCACCCGAAATTCAAAGGCAACTGAATTTCGGCAACCGGGGCATCGAAGTCGGAATGCCGCGAAACTCACCGAGTCAAAGCGTTTCGCCGTTTGCGGAAGAAGTCTGATGTAGAACAAGTAGCAGAAGCATACATGCTCAAGAGGGATCACCCGAAATTCAAAGGCAACTGAATTTCGGCAACCGGGGCATCGAAGTCGGAATGCCGCGAAACTCACCGAGTCAAAGCGTTTCGCCGTTTGCGGAAGAAGTCTGATGTAGAACAAGTAGCAGAAGCATACATGCTCAAGAGGGATCACCCGAAATTCAAAGGCAACTGAATTTCGGCAACCGGGGCATCGAAGTCGGAATGCCGCGAAACTCACCGAGTCAAAGCGTTTCGCCGTTTGCGGAAGAAGTCTGATGTAGAACAAGTAGCAGAAGCATACATGCTCAAGAGGGATCACCCGAAATTCAAAGGCAACTGAATTTCGGCAACCGGGGCATCGAAGTCGGAATGCCGCGAAACTCACCGAGTCAAAGCGTTTCGCCGTTTGCGGAAGAAGTCTGATGTAGAACAAGTAGCAGAAGCATACATGCTCAAGAGGGATCACCCGAAATTCAAAGGCAACTGAATTTCGGCAACCGGGGCATCGAAGTCGGAATGCCGCGAAACTCACCGAGTCAAAGCGTTTCGCCGTTTGCGGAAGAAGTCTGATGTAGAACAAGTAGCAGAAGCATACATGCTCAAGAGGGATCACCCGAAATTCAAAGGCAACTGAATTTCGGCAACCGGGGCATCGAAGTCGGAATGCCGCGAAACTCACCGAGTCAAAGCGTTTCGCCGTTTGCGGAAGAAGTCTGATGTAGAACAAGTAGCAGAAGCATACATGCTCAAGAGGGATCACCCGAAATTCAAAGGCAACTGAATTTCGGCAACCGGGGCATCGAAGTCGGAATGCCGCGAAACTCACCGAGTCAAAGCGTTTCGCCGTTTGCGGAAGAAGTCTGATGTAGAACAAGTAGCAGAAGCATACATGCTCAAGAGGGATCACCCGAAATTCAAAGGCAACTGAATTTCGGCAACCGGGGCATCGAAGTCGGAATGCCGCGAAACTCACCGAGTCAAAGCGTTTCGCCGTTTGCGGAAGAAGTCTGATGTAGAACAAGTAGCAGAAGCATACATGCTCAAGAGGGATCACCCGAAATTCAAAGGCAACTGAATTTCGGCAACCGGGGCATCGAAGTCGGAATGCCGCGAAACTCACCGAGTCAAAGCGTTTCGCCGTTTGCGGAAGAAGTCTGATGTAGAACAAGTAGCAGAAGCATACATGCTCAAGAGGGATCACCCGAAATTCAAAGGCAACTGAATTTCGGCAACCGGGGCATCGAAGTCGGAATGCCGCGAAACTCACCGAGTCAAAGCGTTTCGCCGTTTGCGGAAGAAGTCTGATGTAGAACAAGTAGCAGAAGCATACATGCTCAAGAGGGATCACCCGAAATTCAAAGGCAACTGAATTTCGGCAACCGGGGCATCGAAGTCGGAATGCCGCGAAACTCACCGAGTCAAAGCGTTTCGCCGTTTGCGGAAGAAGTCTGATGTAGAACAAGTAGCAGAAGCATACATGCTCAAGAGGGATCACCCGAAATTCAAAGGCAACTGAATTTCGGCAACCGGGGCATCGAAGTCGGAATGCCGCGAAACTCACCGAGTCAAAGCGTTTCGCCGTTTGCGGAAGAAGTCTGATGTAGAACAAGTAGCAGAAGCATACATGCTCAAGAGGGATCACCCGAAATTCAAAGGCAACTGAATTTCGGCAACCGGGGCATCGAAGTCGGAATGCCGCGAAACTCACCGAGTCAAAGCGTTTCGCCGTTTGCGGAAGAAGTCTGATGTAGAACAAGTAGCAGAAGCATACATGCTCAAGAGGGATCACCCGAAATTCAAAGGCAACTGAATTTCGGCAACCGGGGCATCGAAGTCGGAATGCCGCGAAACTCACCGAGTCAAAGCGTTTCGCCGTTTGCGGAAGAAGTCTGATGTAGAACAAGTAGCAGAAGCATACATGCTCAAGAGGGATCACCCGAAATTCAAAGGCAACTGAATTTCGGCAACCGGGGCATCGAAGTCGGAATGCCGCGAAACTCACCGAGTCAAAGCGTTTCGCCGTTTGCGGAAGAAGTCTGATGTAGAACAAGTAGCAGAAGCATACATGCTCAAGAGGGATCACCCGAAATTCAAAGGCAACTGAATTTCGGCAACCGGGGCATCGAAGTCGGAATGCCGCGAAACTCACCGAGTCAAAGCGTTTCGCCGTTTGCGGAAGAAGTCTGATGTAGAACAAGTAGCAGAAGCATACATGCTCAAGAGGGATCACCCGAAATTCAAAGGCAACTGAATTTCGGCAACCGGGGCATCGAAGTCGGAATGCCGCGAAACTCACCGAGTCAAAGCGTTTCGCCGTTTGCGGAAGAAGTCTGATGTAGAACAAGTAGCAGAAGCATACATGCTCAAGAGGGATCACCCGAAATTCAAAGGCAACTGAATTTCGGCAACCGGGGCATCGAAGTCGGAATGCCGCGAAACTCACCGAGTCAAAGCGTTTCGCCGTTTGCGGAAGAAGTCTGATGTAGAACAAGTAGCAGAAGCATACATGCTCAAGAGGGATCACCCGAAATTCAAAGGCAACTGAATTTCGGCAACCGGGGCATCGAAGTCGGAATGCCGCGAAACTCACCGAGTCAAAGCGTTTCGCCGTTTGCGGAAGAAGTCTGATGTAGAACAAGTAGCAGAAGCATACATGCTCAAGAGGGATCACCCGAAATTCAAAGGCAACTGAATTTCGGCAACCGGGGCATCGAAGTCGGAATGCCGCGAAACTCACCGAGTCAAAGCGTTTCGCCGTTTGCGGAAGAAGTCTGATGTAGAACAAGTAGCAGAAGCATACATGCTCAAGAGGGATCACCCGAAATTCAAAGGCAACTGAATTTCGGCAACCGGGGCATCGAAGTCGGAATGCCGCGAAACTCACCGAGTCAAAGCGTTTCGCCGTTTGCGGAAGAAGTCTGATGTAGAACAAGTAGCAGAAGCATACATGCTCAAGAGGGATCACCCGAAATTCAAAGGCAACTGAATTTCGGCAACCGGGGCATCGAAGTCGGAATGCCGCGAAACTCACCGAGTCAAAGCGTTTCGCCGTTTGCGGAAGAAGTCTGATGTAGAACAAGTAGCAGAAGCATACATGCTCAAGAGGGATCACCCGAAATTCAAAGGCAACTGAATTTCGGCAACCGGGGCATCGAAGTCGGAATGCCGCGAAACTCACCGAGTCAAAGCGTTTCGCCGTTTGCGGAAGAAGTCTGATGTAGAACAAGTAGCAGAAGCATACATGCTCAAGAGGGATCACCCGAAATTCAAAGGCAACTGAATTTCGGCAACCGGGGCATCGAAGTCGGAATGCCGCGAAACTCACCGAGTCAAAGCGTTTCGCCGTTTGCGGAAGAAGTCTGATGTAGAACAAGTAGCAGAAGCATACATGCTCAAGAGGGATCACCCGAAATTCAAAGGCAACTGAATTTCGGCAACCGGGGCATCGAAGTCGGAATGCCGCGAAACTCACCGAGTCAAAGCGTTTCGCCGTTTGCGGAAGAAGTCTGATGTAGAACAAGTAGCAGAAGCATACATGCTCAAGAGGGATCACCCGAAATTCAAAGGCAACTGAATTTCGGCAACCGGGGCATCGAAGTCGGAATGCCGCGAAACTCACCGAGTCAAAGCGTTTCGCCGTTTGCGGAAGAAGTCTGATGTAGAACAAGTAGCAGAAGCATACATGCTCAAGAGGGATCACCCGAAATTCAAAGGCAACTGAATTTCGGCAACCGGGGCATCGAAGTCGGAATGCCGCGAAACTCACCGAGTCAAAGCGTTTCGCCGTTTGCGGAAGAAGTCTGATGTAGAACAAGTAGCAGAAGCATACATGCTCAAGAGGGATCACCCGAAATTCAAAGGCAACTGAATTTCGGCAACCGGGGCATCGAAGTCGGAATGCCGCGAAACTCACCGAGTCAAAGCGTTTCGCCGTTTGCGGAAGAAGTCTGATGTAGAACAAGTAGCAGAAGCATACATGCTCAAGAGGGATCACCCGAAATTCAAAGGCAACTGAATTTCGGCAACCGGGGCATCGAAGTCGGAATGCCGCGAAACTCACCGAGTCAAAGCGTTTCGCCGTTTGCGGAAGAAGTCTGATGTAGAACAAGTAGCAGAAGCATACATGCTCAAGAGGGATCACCCGAAATTCAAAGGCAACTGAATTTCGGCAACCGGGGCATCGAAGTCGGAATGCCGCGAAACTCACCGAGTCAAAGCGTTTCGCCGTTTGCGGAAGAAGTCTGATGTAGAACAAGTAGCAGAAGCATACATGCTCAAGAGGGATCACCCGAAATTCAAAGGCAACTGAATTTCGGCAACCGGGGCATCGAAGTCGGAATGCCGCGAAACTCACCGAGTCAAAGCGTTTCGCCGTTTGCGGAAGAAGTCTGATGTAGAACAAGTAGCAGAAGCATACATGCTCAAGAGGGATCACCCGAAATTCAAAGGCAACTGAATTTCGGCAACCGGGGCATCGAAGTCGGAATGCCGCGAAACTCACCGAGTCAAAGCGTTTCGCCGTTTGCGGAAGAAGTCTGATGTAGAACAAGTAGCAGAAGCATACATGCTCAAGAGGGATCACCCGAAATTCAAAGGCAACTGAATTTCGGCAACCGGGGCATCGAAGTCGGAATGCCGCGAAACTCACCGAGTCAAAGCGTTTCGCCGTTTGCGGAAGAAGTCTGATGTAGAACAAGTAGCAGAAGCATACATGCTCAAGAGGGATCACCCGAAATTCAAAGGCAACTGAATTTCGGCAACCGGGGCATCGAAGTCGGAATGCCGCGAAACTCACCGAGTCAAAGCGTTTCGCCGTTTGCGGAAGAAGTCTGATGTAGAACAAGTAGCAGAAGCATACATGCTCAAGAGGGATCACCCGAAATTCAAAGGCAACTGAATTTCGGCAACCGGGGCATCGAAGTCGGAATGCCGCGAAACTCACCGAGTCAAAGCGTTTCGCCGTTTGCGGAAGAAGTCTGATGTAGAACAAGTAGCAGAAGCATACATGCTCAAGAGGGATCACCCGAAATTCAAAGGCAACTGAATTTCGGCAACCGGGGCATCGAAGTCGGAATGCCGCGAAACTCACCGAGTCAAAGCGTTTCGCCGTTTGCGGAAGAAGTCTGATGTAGAACAAGTAGCAGAAGCATACATGCTCAAGAGGGATCACCCGAAATTCAAAGGCAACTGAATTTCGGCAACCGGGGCATCGAAGTCGGAATGCCGCGAAACTCACCGAGTCAAAGCGTTTCGCCGTTTGCGGAAGAAGTCTGATGTAGAACAAGTAGCAGAAGCATACATGCTCAAGAGGGATCACCCGAAATTCAAAGGCAACTGAATTTCGGCAACCGGGGCATCGAAGTCGGAATGCCGCGAAACTCACCGAGTCAAAGCGTTTCGCCGTTTGCGGAAGAAGTCTGATGTAGAACAAGTAGCAGAAGCATACATGCTCAAGAGGGATCACCCGAAATTCAAAGGCAACTGAATTTCGGCAACCGGGGCATCGAAGTCGGAATGCCGCGAAACTCACCGAGTCAAAGCGTTTCGCCGTTTGCGGAAGAAGTCTGATGTAGAACAAGTAGCAGAAGCATACATGCTCAAGAGGGATCACCCGAAATTCAAAGGCAACTGAATTTCGGCAACCGGGGCATCGAAGTCGGAATGCCGCGAAACTCACCGAGTCAAAGCGTTTCGCCGTTTGCGGAAGAAGTCTGATGTAGAACAAGTAGCAGAAGCATACATGCTCAAGAGGGATCACCCGAAATTCAAAGGCAACTGAATTTCGGCAACCGGGGCATCGAAGTCGGAATGCCGCGAAACTCACCGAGTCAAAGCGTTTCGCCGTTTGCGGAAGAAGTCTGATGTAGAACAAGTAGCAGAAGCATACATGCTCAAGAGGGATCACCCGAAATTCAAAGGCAACTGAATTTCGGCAACCGGGGCATCGAAGTCGGAATGCCGCGAAACTCACCGAGTCAAAGCGTTTCGCCGTTTGCGGAAGAAGTCTGATGTAGAACAAGTAGCAGAAGCATACATGCTCAAGAGGGATCACCCGAAATTCAAAGGCAACGGGGCATCGAAGTCGGAATGCCGCGAAACTCACCGAGTCAAAGCGTTTCGCCGTTTGCGGAAGAAGTCTGATGTAGAACAAGTAGCAGAAGCATACATGCTCAAGAGGGATCACCCGAAATTCAAAGGCAACTGAATTTCGGCAACCGGGGCATCGAAGTCGGAATGCCGCGAAACTCACCGAGTCAAAGCGTTTCGCCGTTTGCGGAAGAAGTCTGATGTAGAACAAGTAGCAGAAGCATACATGCTCAAGAGGGATCACCCGAAATTCAAAGGCAACTGAATTTCGGCAACCGGGGCATCGAAGTCGGAATGCCGCGAAACTCACCGAGTCAAAGCGTTTCGCCGTTTGCGGAAGAAGTCTGATGTAGAACAAGTAGCAGAAGCATACATGCTCAAGAGGGATCACCCGAAATTCAAAGGCAACTGAATTTCGGCAACCGGGGCATCGAAGTCGGAATGCCGCGAAACTCACCGAGTCAAAGCGTTTCGCCGTTTGCGGAAGAAGTCTGATGTAGAACAAGTAGCAGAAGCATACATGCTCAAGAGGGATCACCCGAAATTCAAAGGCAACTGAATTTCGGCAACCGGGGCATCGAAGTCGGAATGCCGCGAAACTCACCGAGTCAAAGCGTTTCGCCGTTTGCGGAAGAAGTCTGATGTAGAACAAGTAGCAGAAGCATACATGCTCAAGAGGGATCACCCGAAATTCAAAGGCAACTGAATTTCGGCAACCGGGGCATCGAAGTCGGAATGCCGCGAAACTCACCGAGTCAAAGCGTTTCGCCGTTTGCGGAAGAAGTCTGATGTAGAACAAGTAGCAGAAGCATACATGCTCAAGAGGGATCACCCGAAATTCAAAGGCAACTGAATTTCGGCAACCGGGGCATCGAAGTCGGAATGCCGCGAAACTCACCGAGTCAAAGCGTTTCGCCGTTTGCGGAAGAAGTCTGATGTAGAACAAGTAGCAGAAGCATACATGCTCAAGAGGGATCACCCGAAATTCAAAGGCAACTGAATTTCGGCAACCGGGGCATCGAAGTCGGAATGCCGCGAAACTCACCGAGTCAAAGCGTTTCGCCGTTTGCGGAAGAAGTCTGATGTAGAACAAGTAGCAGAAGCATACATGCTCAAGAGGGATCACCCGAAATTCAAAGGCAACTGAATTTCGGCAACCGGGGCATCGAAGTCGGAATGCCGCGAAACTCACCGAGTCAAAGCGTTTCGCCGTTTGCGGAAGAAGTCTGATGTAGAACAAGTAGCAGAAGCATACATGCTCAAGAGGGATCACCCGAAATTCAAAGGCAACTGAATTTCGGCAACCGGGGCATCGAAGTCGGAATGCCGCGAAACTCACCGAGTCAAAGCGTTTCGCCGTTTGCGGAAGAAGTCTGATGTAGAACAAGTAGCAGAAGCATACATGCTCAAGAGGGATCACCCGAAATTCAAAGGCAACTGAATTTCGGCAACCGGGGCATCGAAGTCGGAATGCCGCGAAACTCACCGAGTCAAAGCGTTTCGCCGTTTGCGGAAGAAGTCTGATGTAGAACAAGTAGCAGAAGCATACATGCTCAAGAGGGATCACCCGAAATTCAAAGGCAACTGAATTTCGGCAACCGGGGCATCGAAGTCGGAATGCCGCGAAACTCACCGAGTCAAAGCGTTTCGCCGTTTGCGGAAGAAGTCTGATGTAGAACAAGTAGCAGAAGCATACATGCTCAAGAGGGATCACCCGAAATTCAAAGGCAACTGAATTTCGGCAACCGGGGCATCGAAGTCGGAATGCCGCGAAACTCACCGAGTCAAAGCGTTTCGCCGTTTGCGGAAGAAGTCTGATGTAGAACAAGTAGCAGAAGCATACATGCTCAAGAGGGATCACCCGAAATTCAAAGGCAACTGAATTTCGGCAACCGGGGCATCGAAGTCGGAATGCCGCGAAACTCACCGAGTCAAAGCGTTTCGCCGTTTGCGGAAGAAGTCTGATGTAGAACAAGTAGCAGAAGCATACATGCTCAAGAGGGATCACCCGAAATTCAAAGGCAACTGAATTTCGGCAACCGGGGCATCGAAGTCGGAATGCCGCGAAACTCACCGAGTCAAAGCGTTTCGCCGTTTGCGGAAGAAGTCTGATGTAGAACAAGTAGCAGAAGCATACATGCTCAAGAGGGATCACCCGAAATTCAAAGGCAACTGAATTTCGGCAACCGGGGCATCGAAGTCGGAATGCCGCGAAACTCACCGAGTCAAAGCGTTTCGCCGTTTGCGGAAGAAGTCTGATGTAGAACAAGTAGCAGAAGCATACATGCTCAAGAGGGATCACCCGAAATTCAAAGGCAACTGAATTTCGGCAACCGGGGCATCGAAGTCGGAATGCCGCGAAACTCACCGAGTCAAAGCGTTTCGCCGTTTGCGGAAGAAGTCTGATGTAGAACAAGTAGCAGAAGCATACATGCTCAAGAGGGATCACCCGAAATTCAAAGGCAACTGAATTTCGGCAACCGGGGCATCGAAGTCGGAATGCCGCGAAACTCACCGAGTCAAAGCGTTTCGCCGTTTGCGGAAGAAGTCTGATGTAGAACAAGTAGCAGAAGCATACATGCTCAAGAGGGATCACCCGAAATTCAAAGGCAACTGAATTTCGGCAACCGGGGCATCGAAGTCGGAATGCCGCGAAACTCACCGAGTCAAAGCGTTTCGCCGTTTGCGGAAGAAGTCTGATGTAGAACAAGTAGCAGAAGCATACATGCTCAAGAGGGATCACCCGAAATTCAAAGGCAACTGAATTTCGGCAACCGGGGCATCGAAGTCGGAATGCCGCGAAACTCACCGAGTCAAAGCGTTTCGCCGTTTGCGGAAGAAGTCTGATGTAGAACAAGTAGCAGAAGCATACATGCTCAAGAGGGATCACCCGAAATTCAAAGGCAACTGAATTTCGGCAACCGGGGCATCGAAGTCGGAATGCCGCGAAACTCACCGAGTCAAAGCGTTTCGCCGTTTGCGGAAGAAGTCTGATGTAGAACAAGTAGCAGAAGCATACATGCTCAAGAGGGATCACCCGAAATTCAAAGGCAACTGAATTTCGGCAACCGGGGCATCGAAGTCGGAATGCCGCGAAACTCACCGAGTCAAAGCGTTTCGCCGTTTGCGGAAGAAGTCTGATGTAGAACAAGTAGCAGAAGCATACATGCTCAAGAGGGATCACCCGAAATTCAAAGGCAACTGAATTTCGGCAACCGGGGCATCGAAGTCGGAATGCCGCGAAACTCACCGAGTCAAAGCGTTTCGCCGTTTGCGGAAGAAGTCTGATGTAGAACAAGTAGCAGAAGCATACATGCTCAAGAGGGATCACCCGAAATTCAAAGGCAACTGAATTTCGGCAACCGGGGCATCGAAGTCGGAATGCCGCGAAACTCACCGAGTCAAAGCGTTTCGCCGTTTGCGGAAGAAGTCTGATGTAGAACAAGTAGCAGAAGCATACATGCTCAAGAGGGATCACCCGAAATTCAAAGGCAACTGAATTTCGGCAACCGGGGCATCGAAGTCGGAATGCCGCGAAACTCACCGAGTCAAAGCGTTTCGCCGTTTGCGGAAGAAGTCTGATGTAGAACAAGTAGCAGAAGCATACATGCTCAAGAGGGATCACCCGAAATTCAAAGGCAACTGAATTTCGGCAACCGGGGCATCGAAGTCGGAATGCCGCGAAACTCACCGAGTCAAAGCGTTTCGCCGTTTGCGGAAGAAGTCTGATGTAGAACAAGTAGCAGAAGCATACATGCTCAAGAGGGATCACCCGAAATTCAAAGGCAACTGAATTTCGGCAACCGGGGCATCGAAGTCGGAATGCCGCGAAACTCACCGAGTCAAAGCGTTTCGCCGTTTGCGGAAGAAGTCTGATGTAGAACAAGTAGCAGAAGCATACATGCTCAAGAGGGATCACCCGAAATTCAAAGGCAACTGAATTTCGGCAACCGGGGCATCGAAGTCGGAATGCCGCGAAACTCACCGAGTCAAAGCGTTTCGCCGTTTGCGGAAGAAGTCTGATGTAGAACAAGTAGCAGAAGCATACATGCTCAAGAGGGATCACCCGAAATTCAAAGGCAACTGAATTTCGGCAACCGGGGCATCGAAGTCGGAATGCCGCGAAACTCACCGAGTCAAAGCGTTTCGCCGTTTGCGGAAGAAGTCTGATGTAGAACAAGTAGCAGAAGCATACATGCTCAAGAGGGATCACCCGAAATTCAAAGGCAACTGAATTTCGGCAACCGGGGCATCGAAGTCGGAATGCCGCGAAACTCACCGAGTCAAAGCGTTTCGCCGTTTGCGGAAGAAGTCTGATGTAGAACAAGTAGCAGAAGCATACATGCTCAAGAGGGATCACCCGAAATTCAAAGGCAACTGAATTTCGGCAACCGGGGCATCGAAGTCGGAATGCCGCGAAACTCACCGAGTCAAAGCGTTTCGCCGTTTGCGGAAGAAGTCTGATGTAGAACAAGTAGCAGAAGCATACATGCTCAAGAGGGATCACCCGAAATTCAAAGGCAACTGAATTTCGGCAACCGGGGCATCGAAGTCGGAATGCCGCGAAACTCACCGAGTCAAAGCGTTTCGCCGTTTGCGGAAGAAGTCTGATTTAGAACAACTAGCAGAAGCATACATGCTCAAGAGGGATCACCCGAAATTCAAAGGCAACTAAATTTCGGCAACCGGGGCATCGAAGTCGGAATGCCGCGAAACTCACCGAGTCAAAGCGTTTCGCCGTTTGCGGAAGAAGTCTGATGTAGAACAAGTAGCAGAAGCATACATGCTCAAGAGGGATCACCCGAAATTCAAAGGCAACTGAATTTCGGCAACCGGGGCATCGAAGTCGGAATGCCGCGAAACTCACCGAGGCCAAGCATTTCGCCGTTTGCGGAAGAAGTCTGATGTAGAACAAGTAGCAGAAGCATACATGCTCAAGAGGGATCACCCGAAATTCAAAGGCAACTGAATTTCGGCAACCGGGGCATTAAGATCGGAATGCCGCGAAACACACCGAGTCAAAGCGTTTCGCCGTTTGCGGAAGAAGTCTGATGTAGAACAAGTAGCAGAAGCATACATGCTCAAGAGGGATCACCCGAAATTCAAAGGCAACTGCAATTGTGCAACCGGGGCATCGAGGTCGGAATGCCGTGAAACTCACCGAGGCAAAGCATTTCCCCGTTTGTGGAAGAAGTCTGATGTAGAACAAGTAGCAAAAGCATACATGCTCAAGACGGATCACCCGAAAGTCAAAGGCAACGGGGGCATCGAGGTCGGAATGCCGCGAAACTCACCAAGGCAAAGCCTTTCGCCGTTTGCGGAAGAAGTCTGATGTAGAAAACGTAGCAGAAGCAAACATTCTCAAGAGGGATCACCCGAAATTCAAAGGCAACTGCATTTCGGCAACCGGGGCATCGAAGTCGGAATGCTGCGAAACTCACCGAGGCAAAACGTTTCGCCGTTTGGGGAAGAAGTCTGATGTAGAACAAGTAGCAGAAGCATACATGCTCAAGAGGGATCACCCGAAATTCAAAGGCAACTGAATTTCGGCAACCGGGGCATCGAAGTCGGAATGCCGCGAAACTCATCGAGTCAAAGCGTTTCGCCGTTTGCGGAAGAAGTCTGATGTAGAACAAGTAGCAGAAGCATACATGCTCAAGAGGGATCACCCGAAATTCAAAGGCAACTGAATTTCGGCAACCGGGGCATCGAGGTCGGAATGCCGCGAAACTCACCGAGTCAAAGTGTTTCGCCGTTTGCGGAAGAAGTCTGATGTAGAACAAGTAGCAGAAGCATACATGCTCAAGAGGGATCACCCGAAATTCAAAGGCAACTGCATTTCGGCAACCGGGGCATCGAAGTCGGAATGCCGCGAAACTCACCGAGTCAAAGCGTTTCGCCGTTTGCGGAAGAAGTCTGATGTAGAACAAGTAGCAGAAGCATACATGCTCAAGAGGGATCACCCGAAATTCAAAGGCAACTGAATTTCGGCAACCGGGGCATCGAAGTCGGAATGCCGCGAAACTCACCGAGTCAAAGCGTTTCGCCGTTTGCGGAAGAAGTCTGATGTAGAACAAGTAGCAGAAGCATACATGCTCAAGAGGGATCACCCGAAATTCAAAGGCAACTGAATTTCGGCAACCGGGGCATCGAAGTCGGAATGCCGCGAAACTCACCGAGTCAAAGCGTTTCGCCGTTTGCGGAAGAAGTCTGATGTAGAACAAGTAGCAGAAGCATACATGCTCAAGAGGGATCACCCGAAATTCAAAGGCAACTGAATTTCGGCAACCGGGGCATCGAAGTCGGAATGCCGCGAAACTCACCGAGTCAAAGCGTTTCGCCGTTTGCGGAAGAAGTCTGATGTAGAACAAGTAGCAGAAGCATACATGCTCAAGAGGGATCACCCGAAATTCAAAGGCAACTGAATTTCGGCAACCGGGGCATCGAAGTCGGAATGCCGCGAAACTCACCGAGTCAAAGCGTTTCGCCGTTTGCGGAAGAAGTCTGATGTAGAACAAGTAGCAGAAGCATACATGCTCAAGAGGGATCACCCGAAATTCAAAGGCAACTGAATTTCGGCAACCGGGGCATCGAAGTCGGAATGCCGCGAAACTCACCGAGTCAAAGCGTTTCGCCGTTTGCGGAAGAAGTCTGATGTAGAACAAGTAGCAGAAGCATACATGCTCAAGAGGGATCACCCGAAATTCAAAGGCAACTGAATTTCGGCAACCGGGGCATCGAAGTCGGAATGCCGCGAAACTCACCGAGTCAAAGCGTTTCGCCGTTTGCGGAAGAAGTCTGATGTAGAACAAGTAGCAGAAGCATACATGCTCAAGAGGGATCACCCGAAATTCAAAGGCAACTGAATTTCGGCAACCGGGGCATCGAAGTCGGAATGCCGCGAAACTCACCGAGTCAAAGCGTTTCGCCGTTTGCGGAAGAAGTCTGATGTAGAACAAGTAGCAGAAGCATACATGCTCAAGAGGGATCACCCGAAATTCAAAGGCAACTGAATTTCGGCAACCGGGGCATCGAAGTCGGAATGCCGCGAAACTCACCGAGTCAAAGCGTTTCGCCGTTTGCGGAAGAAGTCTGATGTAGAACAAGTAGCAGAAGCATACATGCTCAAGAGGGATCACCCGAAATTCAAAGGCAACTGAATTTCGGCAACCGGGGCATCGAAGTCGGAATGCCGCGAAACTCACCGAGTCAAAGCGTTTCGCCGTTTGCGGAAGAAGTCTGATGTAGAACAAGTAGCAGAAGCATACATGCTCAAGAGGGATCACCCGAAATTCAAAGGCAACTGAATTTCGGCAACCGGGGCATCGAAGTCGGAATGCCGCGAAACTCACCGAGTCAAAGCGTTTCGCCGTTTGCGGAAGAAGTCTGATGTAGAACAAGTAGCAGAAGCATACATGCTCAAGAGGGATCACCCGAAATTCAAAGGCAACTGAATTTCGGCAACCGGGGCATCGAAGTCGGAATGCCGCGAAACTCACCGAGTCAAAGCGTTTCGCCGTTTGCGGAAGAAGTCTGATGTAGAACAAGTAGCAGAAGCATACATGCTCAAGAGGGATCACCCGAAATTCAAAGGCAACTGAATTTCGGCAACCGGGGCATCGAAGTCGGAATGCCGCGAAACTCACCGAGTCAAAGCGTTTCGCCGTTTGCGGAAGAAGTCTGATGTAGAACAAGTAGCAGAAGCATACATGCTCAAGAGGGATCACCCGAAATTCAAAGGCAACTGAATTTCGGCAACCGGGGCATCGAAGTCGGAATGCCGCGAAACTCACCGAGTCAAAGCGTTTCGCCGTTTGCGGAAGAAGTCTGATGTAGAACAAGTAGCAGAAGCATACATGCTCAAGAGGGATCACCCGAAATTCAAAGGCAACTGAATTTCGGCAACCGGGGCATCGAAGTCGGAATGCCGCGAAACTCACCGAGTCAAAGCGTTTCGCCGTTTGCGGAAGAAGTCTGATGTAGAACAAGTAGCAGAAGCATACATGCTCAAGAGGGATCACCCGAAATTCAAAGGCAACTGAATTTCGGCAACCGGGGCATCGAAGTCGGAATGCCGCGAAACTCACCGAGTCAAAGCGTTTCGCCGTTTGCGGAAGAAGTCTGATGTAGAACAAGTAGCAGAAGCATACATGCTCAAGAGGGATCACCCGAAATTCAAAGGCAACTGAATTTCGGCAACCGGGGCATCGAAGTCGGAATGCCGCGAAACTCACCGAGTCAAAGCGTTTCGCCGTTTGCGGAAGAAGTCTGATGTAGAACAAGTAGCAGAAGCATACATGCTCAAGAGGGATCACCCGAAATTCAAAGGCAACTGAATTTCGGCAACCGGGGCATCGAAGTCGGAATGCCGCGAAACTCACCGAGTCAAAGCGTTTCGCCGTTTGCGGAAGAAGTCTGATGTAGAACAAGTAGCAGAAGCATACATGCTCAAGAGGGATCACCCGAAATTCAAAGGCAACTGAATTTCGGCAACCGGGGCATCGAAGTCGGAATGCCGCGAAACTCACCGAGTCAAAGCGTTTCGCCGTTTGCGGAAGAAGTCTGATGTAGAACAAGTAGCAGAAGCATACATGCTCAAGAGGGATCACCCGAAATTCAAAGGCAACTGAATTTCGGCAACCGGGGCATCGAAGTCGGAATGCCGCGAAACTCACCGAGTCAAAGCGTTTCGCCGTTTGCGGAAGAAGTCTGATGTAGAACAAGTAGCAGAAGCATACATGCTCAAGAGGGATCACCCGAAATTCAAAGGCAACTGAATTTCGGCAACCGGGGCATCGAAGTCGGAATGCCGCGAAACTCACCGAGTCAAAGCGTTTCGCCGTTTGCGGAAGAAGTCTGATGTAGAACAAGTAGCAGAAGCATACATGCTCAAGAGGGATCACCCGAAATTCAAAGGCAACTGAATTTCGGCAACCGGGGCATCGAAGTCGGAATGCCGCGAAACTCACCGAGTCAAAGCGTTTCGCCGTTTGCGGAAGAAGTCTGATGTAGAACAAGTAGCAGAAGCATACATGCTCAAGAGGGATCACCCGAAATTCAAAGGCAACTGAATTTCGGCAACCGGGGCATCGAAGTCGGAATGCCGCGAAACTCACCGAGTCAAAGCGTTTCGCCGTTTGCGGAAGAAGTCTGATGTAGAACAAGTAGCAGAAGCATACATGCTCAAGAGGGATCACCCGAAATTCAAAGGCAACTGAATTTCGGCAACCGGGGCATCGAAGTCGGAATGCCGCGAAACTCACCGAGTCAAAGCGTTTCGCCGTTTGCGGAAGAAGTCTGATGTAGAACAAGTAGCAGAAGCATACATGCTCAAGAGGGATCACCCGAAATTCAAAGGCAACTGAATTTCGGCAACCGGGGCATCGAAGTCGGAATGCCGCGAAACTCACCGAGTCAAAGCGTTTCGCCGTTTGCGGAAGAAGTCTGATGTAGAACAAGTAGCAGAAGCATACATGCTCAAGAGGGATCACCCGAAATTCAAAGGCAACTGAATTTCGGCAACCGGGGCATCGAAGTCGGAATGCCGCGAAACTCACCGAGTCAAAGCGTTTCGCCGTTTGCGGAAGAAGTCTGATGTAGAACAAGTAGCAGAAGCATACATGCTCAAGAGGGATCACCCGAAATTCAAAGGCAACTGAATTTCGGCAACCGGGGCATCGAAGTCGGAATGCCGCGAAACTCACCGAGTCAAAGCGTTTCGCCGTTTGCGGAAGAAGTCTGATGTAGAACAAGTAGCAGAAGCATACATGCTCAAGAGGGATCACCCGAAATTCAAAGGCAACTGAATTTCGGCAACCGGGGCATCGAAGTCGGAATGCCGCGAAACTCACCGAGTCAAAGCGTTTCGCCGTTTGCGGAAGAAGTCTGATGTAGAACAAGTAGCAGAAGCATACATGCTCAAGAGGGATCACCCGAAATTCAAAGGCAACTGAATTTCGGCAACCGGGGCATCGAAGTCGGAATGCCGCGAAACTCACCGAGTCAAAGCGTTTCGCCGTTTGCGGAAGAAGTCTGATGTAGAACAAGTAGCAGAAGCATACATGCTCAAGAGGGATCACCCGAAATTCAAAGGCAACTGAATTTCGGCAACCGGGGCATCGAAGTCGGAATGCCGCGAAACTCACCGAGTCAAAGCGTTTCGCCGTTTGCGGAAGAAGTCTGATGTAGAACAAGTAGCAGAAGCATACATGCTCAAGAGGGATCACCCGAAATTCAAAGGCAACTGAATTTCGGCAACCGGGGCATCGAAGTCGGAATGCCGCGAAACTCACCGAGTCAAAGCGTTTCGCCGTTTGCGGAAGAAGTCTGATGTAGAACAAGTAGCAGAAGCATACATGCTCAAGAGGGATCACCCGAAATTCAAAGGCAACTGAATTTCGGCAACCGGGGCATCGAAGTCGGAATGCCGCGAAACTCACCGAGTCAAAGCGTTTCGCCGTTTGCGGAAGAAGTCTGATGTAGAACAAGTAGCAGAAGCATACATGCTCAAGAGGGATCACCCGAAATTCAAAGGCAACTGAATTTCGGCAACCGGGGCATCGAAGTCGGAATGCCGCGAAACTCACCGAGTCAAAGCGTTTCGCCGTTTGCGGAAGAAGTCTGATGTAGAACAAGTAGCAGAAGCATACATGCTCAAGAGGGATCACCCGAAATTCAAAGGCAACTGAATTTCGGCAACCGGGGCATCGAAGTCGGAATGCCGCGAAACTCACCGAGTCAAAGCGTTTCGCCGTTTGCGGAAGAAGTCTGATGTAGAACAAGTAGCAGAAGCATACATGCTCAAGAGGGATCACCCGAAATTCAAAGGCAACTGAATTTCGGCAACCGGGGCATCGAAGTCGGAATGCCGCGAAACTCACCGAGTCAAAGCGTTTCGCCGTTTGCGGAAGAAGTCTGATGTAGAACAAGTAGCAGAAGCATACATGCTCAAGAGGGATCACCCGAAATTCAAAGGCAACTGAATTTCGGCAACCGGGGCATCGAAGTCGGAATGCCGCGAAACTCACCGAGTCAAAGCGTTTCGCCGTTTGCGGAAGAAGTCTGATGTAGAACAAGTAGCAGAAGCATACATGCTCAAGAGGGATCACCCGAAATTCAAAGGCAACTGAATTTCGGCAACCGGGGCATCGAAGTCGGAATGCCGCGAAACTCACCGAGTCAAAGCGTTTCGCCGTTTGCGGAAGAAGTCTGATGTAGAACAAGTAGCAGAAGCATACATGCTCAAGAGGGATCACCCGAAATTCAAAGGCAACTGAATTTCGGCAACCGGGGCATCGAAGTCGGAATGCCGCGAAACTCACCGAGTCAAAGCGTTTCGCCGTTTGCGGAAGAAGTCTGATGTAGAACAAGTAGCAGAAGCATACATGCTCAAGAGGGATCACCCGAAATTCAAAGGCAACTGAATTTCGGCAACCGGGGCATCGAAGTCGGAATGCCGCGAAACTCACCGAGTCAAAGCGTTTCGCCGTTTGCGGAAGAAGTCTGATGTAGAACAAGTAGCAGAAGCATACATGCTCAAGAGGGATCACCCGAAATTCAAAGGCAACTGAATTTCGGCAACCGGGGCATCGAAGTCGGAATGCCGCGAAACTCACCGAGTCAAAGCGTTTCGCCGTTTGCGGAAGAAGTCTGATGTAGAACAAGTAGCAGAAGCATACATGCTCAAGAGGGATCACCCGAAATTCAAAGGCAACTGAATTTCGGCAACCGGGGCATCGAAGTCGGAATGCCGCGAAACTCACCGAGTCAAAGCGTTTCGCCGTTTGCGGAAGAAGTCTGATGTAGAACAAGTAGCAGAAGCATACATGCTCAAGAGGGATCACCCGAAATTCAAAGGCAACTGAATTTCGGCAACCGGGGCATCGAAGTCGGAATGCCGCGAAACTCACCGAGTCAAAGCGTTTCGCCGTTTGCGGAAGAAGTCTGATGTAGAACAAGTAGCAGAAGCATACATGCTCAAGAGGGATCACCCGAAATTCAAAGGCAACTGAATTTCGGCAACCGGGGCATCGAAGTCGGAATGCCGCGAAACTCACCGAGTCAAAGCGTTTCGCCGTTTGCGGAAGAAGTCTGATGTAGAACAAGTAGCAGAAGCATACATGCTCAAGAGGGATCACCCGAAATTCAAAGGCAACTGAATTTCGGCAACCGGGGCATCGAAGTCGGAATGCCGCGAAACTCACCGAGTCAAAGCGTTTCGCCGTTTGCGGAAGAAGTCTGATGTAGAACAAGTAGCAGAAGCATACATGCTCAAGAGGGATCACCCGAAATTCAAAGGCAACTGAATTTCGGCAACCGGGGCATCGAAGTCGGAATGCCGCGAAACTCACCGAGTCAAAGCGTTTCGCCGTTTGCGGAAGAAGTCTGATGTAGAACAAGTAGCAGAAGCATACATGCTCAAGAGGGATCACCCGAAATTCAAAGGCAACTGAATTTCGGCAACCGGGGCATCGAAGTCGGAATGCCGCGAAACTCACCGAGTCAAAGCGTTTCGCCGTTTGCGGAAGAAGTCTGATGTAGAACAAGTAGCAGAAGCATACATGCTCAAGAGGGATCACCCGAAATTCAAAGGCAACTGAATTTCGGCAACCGGGGCATCGAAGTCGGAATGCCGCGAAACTCACCGAGTCAAAGCGTTTCGCCGTTTGCGGAAGAAGTCTGATGTAGAACAAGTAGCAGAAGCATACATGCTCAAGAGGGATCACCCGAAATTCAAAGGCAACTGAATTTCGGCAACCGGGGCATCGAAGTCGGAATGCCGCGAAACTCACCGAGTCAAAGCGTTTCGCCGTTTGCGGAAGAAGTCTGATGTAGAACAAGTAGCAGAAGCATACATGCTCAAGAGGGATCACCCGAAATTCAAAGGCAACTGAATTTCGGCAACCGGGGCATCGAAGTCGGAATGCCGCGAAACTCACCGAGTCAAAGCGTTTCGCCGTTTGCGGAAGAAGTCTGATGTAGAACAAGTAGCAGAAGCATACATGCTCAAGAGGGATCACCCGAAATTCAAAGGCAACTGAATTTCGGCAACCGGGGCATCGAAGTCGGAATGCCGCGAAACTCACCGAGTCAAAGCGTTTCGCCGTTTGCGGAAGAAGTCTGATGTAGAACAAGTAGCAGAAGCATACATGCTCAAGAGGGATCACCCGAAATTCAAAGGCAACTGAATTTCGGCAACCGGGGCATCGAAGTCGGAATGCCGCGAAACTCACCGAGTCAAAGCGTTTCGCCGTTTGCGGAAGAAGTCTGATGTAGAACAAGTAGCAGAAGCATACATGCTCAAGAGGGATCACCCGAAATTCAAAGGCAACTGAATTTCGGCAACCGGGGCATCGAAGTCGGAATGCCGCGAAACTCACCGAGTCAAAGCGTTTCGCCGTTTGCGGAAGAAGTCTGATGTAGAACAAGTAGCAGAAGCATACATGCTCAAGAGGGATCACCCGAAATTCAAAGGCAACTGAATTTCGGCAACCGGGGCATCGAAGTCGGAATGCCGCGAAACTCACCGAGTCAAAGCGTTTCGCCGTTTGCGGAAGAAGTCTGATGTAGAACAAGTAGCAGAAGCATACATGCTCAAGAGGGATCACCCGAAATTCAAAGGCAACTGAATTTCGGCAACCGGGGCATCGAAGTCGGAATGCCGCGAAACTCACCGAGTCAAAGCGTTTCGCCGTTTGCGGAAGAAGTCTGATGTAGAACAAGTAGCAGAAGCATACATGCTCAAGAGGGATCACCCGAAATTCAAAGGCAACTGAATTTCGGCAACCGGGGCATCGAAGTCGGAATGCCGCGAAACTCACCGAGTCAAAGCGTTTCGCCGTTTGCGGAAGAAGTCTGATGTAGAACAAGTAGCAGAAGCATACATGCTCAAGAGGGATCACCCGAAATTCAAAGGCAACTGAATTTCGGCAACCGGGGCATCGAAGTCGGAATGCCGCGAAACTCACCGAGTCAAAGCGTTTCGCCGTTTGCGGAAGAAGTCTGATGTAGAACAAGTAGCAGAAGCATACATGCTCAAGAGGGATCACCCGAAATTCAAAGGCAACTGAATTTCGGCAACCGGGGCATCGAAGTCGGAATGCCGCGAAACTCACCGAGTCAAAGCGTTTCGCCGTTTGCGGAAGAAGTCTGATGTAGAACAAGTAGCAGAAGCATACATGCTCAAGAGGGATCACCCGAAATTCAAAGGCAACTGAATTTCGGCAACCGGGGCATCGAAGTCGGAATGCCGCGAAACTCACCGAGTCAAAGCGTTTCGCCGTTTGCGGAAGAAGTCTGATGTAGAACAAGTAGCAGAAGCATACATGCTCAAGAGGGATCACCCGAAATTCAAAGGCAACTGAATTTCGGCAACCGGGGCATCGAAGTCGGAATGCCGCGAAACTCACCGAGTCAAAGCGTTTCGCCGTTTGCGGAAGAAGTCTGATGTAGAACAAGTAGCAGAAGCATACATGCTCAAGAGGGATCACCCGAAATTCAAAGGCAACTGAATTTCGGCAACCGGGGCATCGAAGTCGGAATGCCGCGAAACTCACCGAGTCAAAGCGTTTCGCCGTTTGCGGAAGAAGTCTGATGTAGAACAAGTAGCAGAAGCATACATGCTCAAGAGGGATCACCCGAAATTCAAAGGCAACTGAATTTCGGCAACCGGGGCATCGAAGTCGGAATGCCGCGAAACTCACCGAGTCAAAGCGTTTCGCCGTTTGCGGAAGAAGTCTGATGTAGAACAAGTAGCAGAAGCATACATGCTCAAGAGGGATCACCCGAAATTCAAAGGCAACTGAATTTCGGCAACCGGGGCATCGAAGTCGGAATGCCGCGAAACTCACCGAGTCAAAGCGTTTCGCCGTTTGCGGAAGAAGTCTGATGTAGAACAAGTAGCAGAAGCATACATGCTCAAGAGGGATCACCCGAAATTCAAAGGCAACTGAATTTCGGCAACCGGGGCATCGAAGTCGGAATGCCGCGAAACTCACCGAGTCAAAGCGTTTCGCCGTTTGCGGAAGAAGTCTGATGTAGAACAAGTAGCAGAAGCATACATGCTCAAGAGGGATCACCCGAAATTCAAAGGCAACTGAATTTCGGCAACCGGGGCATCGAAGTCGGAATGCCGCGAAACTCACCGAGTCAAAGCGTTTCGCCGTTTGCGGAAGAAGTCTGATGTAGAACAAGTAGCAGAAGCATACATGCTCAAGAGGGATCACCCGAAATTCAAAGGCAACTGAATTTCGGCAACCGGGGCATCGAAGTCGGAATGCCGCGAAACTCACCGAGTCAAAGCGTTTCGCCGTTTGCGGAAGAAGTCTGATGTAGAACAAGTAGCAGAAGCATACATGCTCAAGAGGGATCACCCGAAATTCAAAGGCAACTGAATTTCGGCAACCGGGGCATCGAAGTCGGAATGCCGCGAAACTCACCGAGTCAAAGCGTTTCGCCGTTTGCGGAAGAAGTCTGATGTAGAACAAGTAGCAGAAGCATACATGCTCAAGAGGGATCACCCGAAATTCAAAGGCAACTGAATTTCGGCAACGGGGCATCGAAGTCGGAATGCCGCGAAACTCACCGAGTCAAAGCGTTTCGCCGTTTGCGGAAGAAGTCTGATGTAGAACAAGTAGCAGAAGCATACATGCTCAAGAGGGATCACCCGAAATTCAAAGGCAACTGAATTTCGGCAACCGGGGCATCGAAGTCGGAATGCCGCGAAACTCACCGAGTCAAAGCGTTTCGCCGTTTGCGGAAGAAGTCTGATGTAGAACAAGTAGCAGAAGCATACATGCTCAAGAGGGATCACCCGAAATTCAAAGGCAACTGAATTTCGGCAACCGGGCATCGAAGTCGGAATGCCGCGAAACTCACCGAGTCAAAGCGTTTCGCCGTTTGCGGAAGAAGTCTGATGTAGAACAAGTAGCAGAAGCATACATGCTCAAGAGGGATCACCCGAAATTCAAAGGCAACTGAATTTCGGCAACCGGGGCATCGAAGTCGGAATGCCGCGAAACTCACCGAGTCAAAGCGTTTCGCCGTTTGCGGAAGAAGTCTGATGTAGAACAAGTAGCAGAAGCATACATGCTCAAGAGGGATCACCCGAAATTCAAAGGCAACTGAATTTCGGCAACCGGGGCATCGAAGTCGGAATGCCGCGAAACTCACCGAGTCAAAGCGTTTCGCCGTTTGCGGAAGAAGTCTGATGTAGAACAAGTAGCAGAAGCATACATGCTCAAGAGGGATCACCCGAAATTCAAAGGCAACTGAATTTCGGCAACCGGGGCATCGAAGTCGGAATGCCGCGAAACTCACCGAGTCAAAGCGTTTCGCCGTTTGCGGAAGAAGTCTGATGTAGAACAAGTAGCAGAAGCATACATGCTCAAGAGGGATCACCCGAAATTCAAAGGCAACTGAATTTCGGCAACCGGGGCATCGAAGTCGGAATGCCGCGAAACTCACCGAGTCAAAGCGTTTCGCCGTTTGCGGAAGAAGTCTGATGTAGAACAAGTAGCAGAAGCATACATGCTCAAGAGGGATCACCCGAAATTCAAAGGCAACTGAATTTCGGCAACGGGGCATCGAAGTCGGAATGCCGCGAAACTCACCGAGTCAAAGCGTTTCGCCGTTTGCGGAAGAAGTCTGATGTAGAACAAGTAGCAGAAGCATACATGCTCAAGAGGGATCACCCGAAATTCAAAGGCAACTGAATTTCGGCAACCGGGGCATCGAAGTCGGAATGCCGCGAAACTCACCGAGTCAAAGCGTTTCGCCGTTTGCGGAAGAAGTCTGATGTAGAACAAGTAGCAGAAGCATACATGCTCAAGAGGGATCACCCGAAATTCAAAGGCAACTGAATTTCGGCAACCGGGGCATCGAAGTCGGAATGCCGCGAAACTCACCGAGTCAAAGCGTTTCGCCGTTTGCGGAAGAAGTCTGATGTAGAACAAGTAGCAGAAGCATACATGCTCAAGAGGGATCACCCGAAATTCAAAGGCAACTGAATTTCGGCAACCGGGGCATCGAAGTCGGAATGCCGCGAAACTCACCGAGTCAAAGCGTTTCGCCGTTTGCGGAAGAAGTCTGATGTAGAACAAGTAGCAGAAGCATACATGCTCAAGAGGGATCACCCGAAATTCAAAGGCAACTGAATTTCGGCAACCGGGGCATCGAAGTCGGAATGCCGCGAAACTCACCGAGTCAAAGCGTTTCGCCGTTTGCGGAAGAAGTCTGATGTAGAACAAGTAGCAGAAGCATACATGCTCAAGAGGGATCACCCGAAATTCAAAGGCAACTGAATTTCGGCAACCGGGGCATCGAAGTCGGAATGCCGCGAAACTCACCGAGTCAAAGCGTTTCGCCGTTTGCGGAAGAAGTCTGATGTAGAACAAGTAGCAGAAGCATACATGCTCAAGAGGGATCACCCGAAATTCAAAGGCAACTGAATTTCGGCAACCGGGGCATCGAAGTCGGAATGCCGCGAAACTCACCGAGTCAAAGCGTTTCGCCGTTTGCGGAAGAAGTCTGATGTAGAACAAGTAGCAGAAGCATACATGCTCAAGAGGGATCACCCGAAATTCAAAGGCAACTGAATTTCGGCAACCGGGGCATCGAAGTCGGAATGCCGCGAAACTCACCGAGTCAAAGCGTTTCGCCGTTTGCGGAAGAAGTCTGATGTAGAACAAGTAGCAGAAGCATACATGCTCAAGAGGGATCACCCGAAATTCAAAGGCAACTGAATTTCGGCAACCGGGGCATCGAAGTCGGAATGCCGCGAAACTCACCGAGTCAAAGCGTTTCGCCGTTTGCGGAAGAAGTCTGATGTAGAACAAGTAGCAGAAGCATACATGCTCAAGAGGGATCACCCGAAATTCAAAGGCAACTGAATTTCGGCAACCGGGGCATCGAAGTCGGAATGCCGCGAAACTCACCGAGTCAAAGCGTTTCGCCGTTTGCGGAAGAAGTCTGATGTAGAACAAGTAGCAGAAGCATACATGCTCAAGAGGGATCACCCGAAATTCAAAGGCAACTGAATTTCGGCAACCGGGGCATCGAAGTCGGAATGCCGCGAAACTCACCGAGTCAAAGCGTTTCGCCGTTTGCGGAAGAAGTCTGATGTAGAACAAGTAGCAGAAGCATACATGCTCAAGAGGGATCACCCGAAATTCAAAGGCAACTGAATTTCGGCAACCGGGGCATCGAAGTCGGAATGCCGCGAAACTCACCGAGTCAAAGCGTTTCGCCGTTTGCGGAAGAAGTCTGATGTAGAACAAGTAGCAGAAGCATACATGCTCAAGAGGGATCACCCGAAATTCAAAGGCAACTGAATTTCGGCAACCGGGGCATCGAAGTCGGAATGCCGCGAAACTCACCGAGTCAAAGCGTTTCGCCGTTTGCGGAAGAAGTCTGATGTAGAACAAGTAGCAGAAGCATACATGCTCAAGAGGGATCACCCGAAATTCAAAGGCAACTGAATTTCGGCAACCGGGGCATCGAAGTCGGAATGCCGCGAAACTCACCGAGTCAAAGCGTTTCGCCGTTTGCGGAAGAAGTCTGATGTAGAACAAGTAGCAGAAGCATACATGCTCAAGAGGGATCACCCGAAATTCAAAGGCAACTGAATTTCGGCAACCGGGGCATCGAAGTCGGAATGCCGCGAAACTCACCGAGTCAAAGCGTTTCGCCGTTTGCGGAAGAAGTCTGATGTAGAACAAGTAGCAGAAGCATACATGCTCAAGAGGGATCACCCGAAATTCAAAGGCAACTGAATTTCGGCAACCGGGGCATCGAAGTCGGAATGCCGCGAAACTCACCGAGTCAAAGCGTTTCGCCGTTTGCGGAAGAAGTCTGATGTAGAACAAGTAGCAGAAGCATACATGCTCAAGAGGGATCACCCGAAATTCAAAGGCAACTGAATTTCGGCAACCGGGGCATCGAAGTCGGAATGCCGCGAAACTCACCGAGTCAAAGCGTTTCGCCGTTTGCGGAAGAAGTCTGATGTAGAACAAGTAGCAGAAGCATACATGCTCAAGAGGGATCACCCGAAATTCAAAGGCAACTGAATTTCGGCAACCGGGGCATCGAAGTCGGAATGCCGCGAAACTCACCGAGTCAAAGCGTTTCGCCGTTTGCGGAAGAAGTCTGATGTAGAACAAGTAGCAGAAGCATACATGCTCAAGAGGGATCACCCGAAATTCAAAGGCAACTGAATTTCGGCAACCGGGGCATCGAAGTCGGAATGCCGCGAAACTCACCGAGTCAAAGCGTTTCGCCGTTTGCGGAAGAAGTCTGATGTAGAACAAGTAGCAGAAGCATACATGCTCAAGAGGGATCACCCGAAATTCAAAGGCAACTGAATTTCGGCAACCGGGGCATCGAAGTCGGAATGCCGCGAAACTCACCGAGTCAAAGCGTTTCGCCGTTTGCGGAAGAAGTCTGATGTAGAACAAGTAGCAGAAGCATACATGCTCAAGAGGGATCACCCGAAATTCAAAGGCAACTGAATTTCGGCAACCGGGGCATCGAAGTCGGAATGCCGCGAAACTCACCGAGTCAAAGCGTTTCGCCGTTTGCGGAAGAAGTCTGATGTAGAACAAGTAGCAGAAGCATACATGCTCAAGAGGGATCACCCGAAATTCAAAGGCAACTGAATTTCGGCAACCGGGCATCGAAGTCGGAATGCCGCGAAACTCACCGAGTCAAAGCGTTTCGCCGTTTGCGGAAGAAGTCTGATGTAGAACAAGTAGCAGAAGCATACATGCTCAAGAGGGATCACCCGAAATTCAAAGGCAACTGAATTTCGGCAACCGGGGCATCGAAGTCGGAATGCCGCGAAACTCACCGAGTCAAAGCGTTTCGCCGTTTGCGGAAGAAGTCTGATGTAGAACAAGTAGCAGAAGCATACATGCTCAAGAGGGATCACCCGAAATTCAAAGGCAACTGAATTTCGGCAACCGGGGCATCGAAGTCGGAATGCCGCGAAACTCACCGAGTCAAAGCGTTTCGCCGTTTGCGGAAGAAGTCTGATGTAGAACAAGTAGCAGAAGCATACATGCTCAAGAGGGATCACCCGAAATTCAAAGGCAACTGAATTTCGGCAACCGGGGCATCGAAGTCGGAATGCCGCGAAACTCACCGAGTCAAAGCGTTTCGCCGTTTGCGGAAGAAGTCTGATGTAGAACAAGTAGCAGAAGCATACATGCTCAAGAGGGATCACCCGAAATTCAAAGGCAACTGAATTTCGGCAACCGGGGCATCGAAGTCGGAATGCCGCGAAACTCACCGAGTCAAAGCGTTTCGCCGTTTGCGGAAGAAGTCTGATGTAGAACAAGTAGCAGAAGCATACATGCTCAAGAGGGATCACCCGAAATTCAAAGGCAACTGAATTTCGGCAACCGGGGCATCGAAGTCGGAATGCCGCGAAACTCACCGAGTCAAAGCGTTTCGCCGTTTGCGGAAGAAGTCTGATGTAGAACAAGTAGCAGAAGCATACATGCTCAAGAGGGATCACCCGAAATTCAAAGGCAACTGAATTTCGGCAACCGGGGCATCGAAGTCGGAATGCCGCGAAACTCACCGAGTCAAAGCGTTTCGCCGTTTGCGGAAGAAGTCTGATGTAGAACAAGTAGCAGAAGCATACATGCTCAAGAGGGATCACCCGAAATTCAAAGGCAACTGAATTTCGGCAACCGGGGCATCGAAGTCGGAATGCCGCGAAACTCACCGAGTCAAAGCGTTTCGCCGTTTGCGGAAGAAGTCTGATGTAGAACAAGTAGCAGAAGCATACATGCTCAAGAGGGATCACCCGAAATTCAAAGGCAACTGAATTTCGGCAACCGGGGCATCGAAGTCGGAATGCCGCGAAACTCACCGAGTCAAAGCGTTTCGCCGTTTGCGGAAGAAGTCTGATGTAGAACAAGTAGCAGAAGCATACATGCTCAAGAGGGATCACCCGAAATTCAAAGGCAACTGAATTTCGGCAACCGGGGCATCGAAGTCGGAATGCCGCGAAACTCACCGAGTCAAAGCGTTTCGCCGTTTGCGGAAGAAGTCTGATGTAGAACAAGTAGCAGAAGCATACATGCTCAAGAGGGATCACCCGAAATTCAAAGGCAACTGAATTTCGGCAACCGGGGCATCGAAGTCGGAATGCCGCGAAACTCACCGAGTCAAAGCGTTTCGCCGTTTGCGGAAGAAGTCTGATGTAGAACAAGTAGCAGAAGCATACATGCTCAAGAGGGATCACCCGAAATTCAAAGGCAACTGAATTTCGGCAACCGGGGCATCGAAGTCGGAATGCCGCGAAACTCACCGAGTCAAAGCGTTTCGCCGTTTGCGGAAGAAGTCTGATGTAGAACAAGTAGCAGAAGCATACATGCTCAAGAGGGATCACCCGAAATTCAAAGGCAACTGAATTTCGGCAACGGGGCATCGAAGTCGGAATGCCGCGAAACTCACCGAGTCAAAGCGTTTCGCCGTTTGCGGAAGAAGTCTGATGTAGAACAAGTAGCAGAAGCATACATGCTCAAGAGGGATCACCCGAAATTCAAAGGCAACTGAATTTCGGCAACCGGGGCATCGAAGTCGGAATGCCGCGAAACTCACCGAGTCAAAGCGTTTCGCCGTTTGCGGAAGAAGTCTGATGTAGAACAAGTAGCAGAAGCATACATGCTCAAGAGGGATCACCCGAAATTCAAAGGCAACTGAATTTCGGCAACCGGGGCATCGAAGTCGGAATGCCGCGAAACTCACCGAGTCAAAGCGTTTCGCCGTTTGCGGAAGAAGTCTGATGTAGAACAAGTAGCAGAAGCATACATGCTCAAGAGGGATCACCCGAAATTCAAAGGCAACTGAATTTCGGCAACCGGGGCATCGAAGTCGGAATGCCGCGAAACTCACCGAGTCAAAGCGTTTCGCCGTTTGCGGAAGAAGTCTGATGTAGAACAAGTAGCAGAAGCATACATGCTCAAGAGGGATCACCCGAAATTCAAAGGCAACTGAATTTCGGCAACCGGGGCATCGAAGTCGGAATGCCGCGAAACTCACCGAGTCAAAGCGTTTCGCCGTTTGCGGAAGAAGTCTGATGTAGAACAAGTAGCAGAAGCATACATGCTCAAGAGGGATCACCCGAAATTCAAAGGCAACTGAATTTCGGCAACCGGGGCATCGAAGTCGGAATGCCGCGAAACTCACCGAGTCAAAGCGTTTCGCCGTTTGCGGAAGAAGTCTGATGTAGAACAAGTAGCAGAAGCATACATGCTCAAGAGGGATCACCCGAAATTCAAAGGCAACTGAATTTCGGCAACCGGGGCATCGAAGTCGGAATGCCGCGAAACTCACCGAGTCAAAGCGTTTCGCCGTTTGCGGAAGAAGTCTGATGTAGAACAAGTAGCAGAAGCATACATGCTCAAGAGGGATCACCCGAAATTCAAAGGCAACTGAATTTCGGCAACCGGGGCATCGAAGTCGGAATGCCGCGAAACTCACCGAGTCAAAGCGTTTCGCCGTTTGCGGAAGAAGTCTGATGTAGAACAAGTAGCAGAAGCATACATGCTCAAGAGGGATCACCCGAAATTCAAAGGCAACTGAATTTCGGCAACCGGGGCATCGAAGTCGGAATGCCGCGAAACTCACCGAGTCAAAGCGTTTCGCCGTTTGCGGAAGAAGTCTGATGTAGAACAAGTAGCAGAAGCATACATGCTCAAGAGGGATCACCCGAAATTCAAAGGCAACTGAATTTCGGCAACCGGGGCATCGAAGTCGGAATGCCGCGAAACTCACCGAGTCAAAGCGTTTCGCCGTTTGCGGAAGAAGTCTGATGTAGAACAAGTAGCAGAAGCATACATGCTCAAGAGGGATCACCCGAAATTCAAAGGCAACTGAATTTCGGCAACCGGGGCATCGAAGTCGGAATGCCGCGAAACTCACCGAGTCAAAGCGTTTCGCCGTTTGCGGAAGAAGTCTGATGTAGAACAAGTAGCAGAAGCATACATGCTCAAGAGGGATCACCCGAAATTCAAAGGCAACTGAATTTCGGCAACCGGGGCATCGAAGTCGGAATGCCGCGAAACTCACCGAGTCAAAGCGTTTCGCCGTTTGCGGAAGAAGTCTGATGTAGAACAAGTAGCAGAAGCATACATGCTCAAGAGGGATCACCCGAAATTCAAAGGCAACTGAATTTCGGCAACCGGGGCATCGAAGTCGGAATGCCGCGAAACTCACCGAGTCAAAGCGTTTCGCCGTTTGCGGAAGAAGTCTGATGTAGAACAAGTAGCAGAAGCATACATGCTCAAGAGGGATCACCCGAAATTCAAAGGCAACTGAATTTCGGCAACCGGGGCATCGAAGTCGGAATGCCGCGAAACTCACCGAGTCAAAGCGTTTCGCCGTTTGCGGAAGAAGTCTGATGTAGAACAAGTAGCAGAAGCATACATGCTCAAGAGGGATCACCCGAAATTCAAAGGCAACTGAATTTCGGCAACCGGGGCATCGAAGTCGGAATGCCGCGAAACTCACCGAGTCAAAGCGTTTCGCCGTTTGCGGAAGAAGTCTGATGTAGAACAAGTAGCAGAAGCATACATGCTCAAGAGGGATCACCCGAAATTCAAAGGCAACTGAATTTCGGCAACCGGGGCATCGAAGTCGGAATGCCGCGAAACTCACCGAGTCAAAGCGTTTCGCCGTTTGCGGAAGAAGTCTGATGTAGAACAAGTAGCAGAAGCATACATGCTCAAGAGGGATCACCCGAAATTCAAAGGCAACTGAATTTCGGCAACCGGGGCATCGAAGTCGGAATGCCGCGAAACTCACCGAGTCAAAGCGTTTCGCCGTTTGCGGAAGAAGTCTGATGTAGAACAAGTAGCAGAAGCATACATGCTCAAGAGGGATCACCCGAAATTCAAAGGCAACTGAATTTCGGCAACCGGGGCATCGAAGTCGGAATGCCGCGAAACTCACCGAGTCAAAGCGTTTCGCCGTTTGCGGAAGAAGTCTGATGTAGAACAAGTAGCAGAAGCATACATGCTCAAGAGGGATCACCCGAAATTCAAAGGCAACTGAATTTCGGCAACCGGGGCATCGAAGTCGGAATGCCGCGAAACTCACCGAGTCAAAGCGTTTCGCCGTTTGCGGAAGAAGTCTGATGTAGAACAAGTAGCAGAAGCATACATGCTCAAGAGGGATCACCCGAAATTCAAAGGCAACTGAATTTCGGCAACCGGGGCATCGAAGTCGGAATGCCGCGAAACTCACCGAGTCAAAGCGTTTCGCCGTTTGCGGAAGAAGTCTGATGTAGAACAAGTAGCAGAAGCATACATGCTCAAGAGGGATCACCCGAAATTCAAAGGCAACTGAATTTCGGCAACCGGGGCATCGAAGTCGGAATGCCGCGAAACTCACCGAGTCAAAGCGTTTCGCCGTTTGCGGAAGAAGTCTGATGTAGAACAAGTAGCAGAAGCATACATGCTCAAGAGGGATCACCCGAAATTCAAAGGCAACTGAATTTCGGCAACCGGGGCATCGAAGTCGGAATGCCGCGAAACTCACCGAGTCAAAGCGTTTCGCCGTTTGCGGAAGAAGTCTGATGTAGAACAAGTAGCAGAAGCATACATGCTCAAGAGGGATCACCCGAAATTCAAAGGCAACTGAATTTCGGCAACCGGGGCATCGAAGTCGGAATGCCGCGAAACTCACCGAGTCAAAGCGTTTCGCCGTTTGCGGAAGAAGTCTGATGTAGAACAAGTAGCAGAAGCATACATGCTCAAGAGGGATCACCCGAAATTCAAAGGCAACTGAATTTCGGCAACGGGGCATCGAAGTCGGAATGCCGCGAAACTCACCGAGTCAAAGCGTTTCGCCGTTTGCGGAAGAAGTCTGATGTAGAACAAGTAGCAGAAGCATACATGCTCAAGAGGGATCACCCGAAATTCAAAGGCAACTGAATTTCGGCAACCGGGGCATCGAAGTCGGAATGCCGCGAAACTCACCGAGTCAAAGCGTTTCGCCGTTTGCGGAAGAAGTCTGATGTAGAACAAGTAGCAGAAGCATACATGCTCAAGAGGGATCACCCGAAATTCAAAGGCAACTGAATTTCGGCAACCGGGGCATCGAAGTCGGAATGCCGCGAAACTCACCGAGTCAAAGCGTTTCGCCGTTTGCGGAAGAAGTCTGATGTAGAACAAGTAGCAGAAGCATACATGCTCAAGAGGGATCACCCGAAATTCAAAGGCAACTGAATTTCGGCAACCGGGGCATCGAAGTCGGAATGCCGCGAAACTCACCGAGTCAAAGCGTTTCGCCGTTTGCGGAAGAAGTCTGATGTAGAACAAGTAGCAGAAGCATACATGCTCAAGAGGGATCACCCGAAATTCAAAGGCAACTGAATTTCGGCAACCGGGGCATCGAAGTCGGAATGCCGCGAAACTCACCGAGTCAAAGCGTTTCGCCGTTTGCGGAAGAAGTCTGATGTAGAACAAGTAGCAGAAGCATACATGCTCAAGAGGGATCACCCGAAATTCAAAGGCAACTGAATTTCGGCAACCGGGGCATCGAAGTCGGAATGCCGCGAAACTCACCGAGTCAAAGCGTTTCGCCGTTTGCGGAAGAAGTCTGATGTAGAACAAGTAGCAGAAGCATACATGCTCAAGAGGGATCACCCGAAATTCAAAGGCAACTGAATTTCGGCAACCGGGGCATCGAAGTCGGAATGCCGCGAAACTCACCGAGTCAAAGCGTTTCGCCGTTTGCGGAAGAAGTCTGATGTAGAACAAGTAGCAGAAGCATACATGCTCAAGAGGGATCACCCGAAATTCAAAGGCAACTGAATTTCGGCAACCGGGGCATCGAAGTCGGAATGCCGCGAAACTCACCGAGTCAAAGCGTTTCGCCGTTTGCGGAAGAAGTCTGATGTAGAACAAGTAGCAGAAGCATACATGCTCAAGAGGGATCACCCGAAATTCAAAGGCAACTGAATTTCGGCAACCGGGGCATCGAAGTCGGAATGCCGCGAAACTCACCGAGTCAAAGCGTTTCGCCGTTTGCGGAAGAAGTCTGATGTAGAACAAGTAGCAGAAGCATACATGCTCAAGAGGGATCACCCGAAATTCAAAGGCAACTGAATTTCGGCAACCGGGGCATCGAAGTCGGAATGCCGCGAAACTCACCGAGTCAAAGCGTTTCGCCGTTTGCGGAAGAAGTCTGATGTAGAACAAGTAGCAGAAGCATACATGCTCAAGAGGGATCACCCGAAATTCAAAGGCAACTGAATTTCGGCAACCGGGGCATCGAAGTCGGAATGCCGCGAAACTCACCGAGTCAAAGCGTTTCGCCGTTTGCGGAAGAAGTCTGATGTAGAACAAGTAGCAGAAGCATACATGCTCAAGAGGGATCACCCGAAATTCAAAGGCAACTGAATTTCGGCAAACGGGGCATCGAAGTCGGAATGCCGCGAAACTCACCGAGTCAAAGCGTTTCGCCGTTTGCGGAAGAAGTCTGATGTAGAACAAGTAGCAGAAGCATACATGCTCAAGAGGGATCACCCGAAATTCAAAGGCAACTGAATTTCGGCAACCGGGGCATCGAAGTCGGAATGCCGCGAAACTCACCGAGTCAAAGCGTTTCGCCGTTTGCGGAAGAAGTCTGATGTAGAACAAGTAGCAGAAGCATACATGCTCAAGAGGGATCACCCGAAATTCAAAGGCAACTGAATTTCGGCAACCGGGGCATCGAAGTCGGAATGCCGCGAAACTCACCGAGTCAAAGCGTTTCGCCGTTTGCGGAAGAAGTCTGATGTAGAACAAGTAGCAGAAGCATACATGCTCAAGAGGGATCACCCGAAATTCAAAGGCAACTGAATTTCGGCAACCGGGGCATCGAAGTCGGAATGCCGCGAAACTCACCGAGTCAAAGCGTTTCGCCGTTTGCGGAAGAAGTCTGATGTAGAACAAGTAGCAGAAGCATACATGCTCAAGAGGGATCACCCGAAATTCAAAGGCAACTGAATTTCGGCAACCGGGGCATCGAAGTCGGAATGCCGCGAAACTCACCGAGTCAAAGCGTTTCGCCGTTTGCGGAAGAAGTCTGATGTAGAACAAGTAGCAGAAGCATACATGCTCAAGAGGGATCACCCGAAATTCAAAGGCAACTGAATTTCGGCAACCGGGGCATCGAAGTCGGAATGCCGCGAAACTCACCGAGTCAAAGCGTTTCGCCGTTTGCGGAAGAAGTCTGATGTAGAACAAGTAGCAGAAGCATACATGCTCAAGAGGGATCACCCGAAATTCAAAGGCAACTGAATTTCGGCAACCGGGGCATCGAAGTCGGAATGCCGCGAAACTCACCGAGTCAAAGCGTTTCGCCGTTTGCGGAAGAAGTCTGATGTAGAACAAGTAGCAGAAGCATACATGCTCAAGAGGGATCACCCGAAATTCAAAGGCAACTGAATTTCGGCAACCGGGGCATCGAAGTCGGAATGCCGCGAAACTCACCGAGTCAAAGCGTTTCGCCGTTTGCGGAAGAAGTCTGATGTAGAACAAGTAGCAGAAGCATACATGCTCAAGAGGGATCACCCGAAATTCAAAGGCAACTGAATTTCGGCAACCGGGGCATCGAAGTCGGAATGCCGCGAAACTCACCGAGTCAAAGCGTTTCGCCGTTTGCGGAAGAAGTCTGATGTAGAACAAGTAGCAGAAGCATACATGCTCAAGAGGGATCACCCGAAATTCAAAGGCAACTGAATTTCGGCAACGGGGCATCGAAGTCGGAATGCCGCGAAACTCACCGAGTCAAAGCGTTTCGCCGTTTGCGGAAGAAGTCTGATGTAGAACAAGTAGCAGAAGCATACATGCTCAAGAGGGATCACCCGAAATTCAAAGGCAACTGAATTTCGGCAACCGGGGCATCGAAGTCGGAATGCCGCGAAACTCACCGAGTCAAAGCGTTTCGCCGTTTGCGGAAGAAGTCTGATGTAGAACAAGTAGCAGAAGCATACATGCTCAAGAGGGATCACCCGAAATTCAAAGGCAACTGAATTTCGGCAACCGGGCATCGAAGTCGGAATGCCGCGAAACTCACCGAGTCAAAGCGTTTCGCCGTTTGCGGAAGAAGTCTGATGTAGAACAAGTAGCAGAAGCATACATGCTCAAGAGGGATCACCCGAAATTCAAAGGCAACTGAATTTCGGCAACCGGGGCATCGAAGTCGGAATGCCGCGAAACTCACCGAGTCAAAGCGTTTCGCCGTTTGCGGAAGAAGTCTGATGTAGAACAAGTAGCAGAAGCATACATGCTCAAGAGGGATCACCCGAAATTCAAAGGCAACTGAATTTCGGCAACCGGGGCATCGAAGTCGGAATGCCGCGAAACTCACCGAGTCAAAGCGTTTCGCCGTTTGCGGAAGAAGTCTGATGTAGAACAAGTAGCAGAAGCATACATGCTCAAGAGGGATCACCCGAAATTCAAAGGCAACTGAATTTCGGCAACCGGGGCATCGAAGTCGGAATGCCGCGAAACTCACCGAGTCAAAGCGTTTCGCCGTTTGCGGAAGAAGTCTGATGTAGAACAAGTAGCAGAAGCATACATGCTCAAGAGGGATCACCCGAAATTCAAAGGCAACTGAATTTCGGCAACCGGGGCATCGAAGTCGGAATGCCGCGAAACTCACCGAGTCAAAGCGTTTCGCCGTTTGCGGAAGAAGTCTGATGTAGAACAAGTAGCAGAAGCATACATGCTCAAGAGGGATCACCCGAAATTCAAAGGCAACTGAATTTCGGCAACCGGGGCATCGAAGTCGGAATGCCGCGAAACTCACCGAGTCAAAGCGTTTCGCCGTTTGCGGAAGAAGTCTGATGTAGAACAAGTAGCAGAAGCATACATGCTCAAGAGGGATCACCCGAAATTCAAAGGCAACTGAATTTCGGCAACCGGGGCATCGAAGTCGGAATGCCGCGAAACTCACCGAGTCAAAGCGTTTCGCCGTTTGCGGAAGGATGTGTGATGTAGAACAAGTAGCAGAAGCATACAATGCTTAAGTGTAGTTGGGATCACCCGAAATTCAAAGGGCATCTGGTTTTTCAGGCTAACCGGGGAATACGATCAAATCCACTCGCCATAGTCGGAATGCCGTGAAACTCCTCCCGAGGGTCAAGAGGGTTTCTGCTGGTTTGCGGAAGGAAGTGTGATGTAGAAAAAAGTAGCAGAAGCATACATGCTAAAGAGGGATCACCCGAAATTCATAAGGCAACTGAAAAGTTCGGCAACAGGGTCCGGCAACGTGAATCATAGTCGGAATGCCGCGAAACTCACCGAGTGTCAAAGCCTGTTTCGCTGTTTGCGGAAGGTATAGGGGGAATGTTTTTTGGTTTGGAACAGGTAGCAGAAGCATACATGCTCATAAAAGGGATCACCCGCTTTTTCATAAGGCAAATGAAGTTTCGGCATCCGGAGTGGCTCCGTAGTTTTAGTTCGGAATGCCACGAGGCGAAACTCACCGAGTCCCGTCAAGCGTCTTCTCTGTTTGACCGAAGGATGTGTGATGTATGATCTAGTCAGCAAGACAGAAGCATACATGCTCAAAGTAGGGATCACCCGAAATTCTAAAGGCAAAGCCGGAATTTCGGCATCCGGTGCACCACGCATTGTTAGTCGGAATGCCGCGAAAATCATCGAGTAAAAGCGTTATAGCGGGTGTGGTGCCGAAGGCGAAGTCTGATGTAGAACAAGTATTAGCAGGAAGCATACTTGCTCTTGAGGGGATCTCCACCGAAAAGTGTGTGTCATATGGCAACTGTAGTTCGGCATCCGAGGGCACCGATGTCGGGTGATTATGCCCGCGAAACTCTCGCTGAGTCAAAGCGTTTCGCTTGTGCTTGCGGTTTGAAGGGATGTGTGATGTAGAAACAAGTAGGCAGAAGCATACATGTCTTCAACAGGGGTATCACCCGAAATTCTAAGGCAACTGAGATTGTTCGGCCTAACAGTGGGCATCGAGGGCGATATGGCGTGAAAACTCATCGACGTGGAAAGCGTTTCGCTGTGGTTTGGGGAAGGAGGTGTGATGGTTAGAAACATAGACGGTGAGCAGATGCATACATGTCTCAAGAGGGATCACCCGAAATTCAAAGGCAATGGAATTTCGGCAACCGGTTGCATCGATGTCGTAAGTCGGAATGCCCGGTGAGACGTTCACGGAATGTCAAAGCGTTTCGCTGTTCCTTGCGGCCGAATGATGTGTTAGATGTTAGAACAAGTAGCAGAACAGAGAAGCATACATACTCTAAGATGGGATCACCCCAAATTCAATGGCAACTGAATTTCGGCGAACTCGGGGCCAAAATCGAAGTCGGAATGCCGCGCTAAAGCTGTTGAGTCAAAGCGATTTTCTCGCTGTTATTGCGGAAGTAAGGATGAGTCAGTGATGTTAGAACAAGTAGCAGAAGAATACTTGCTCTAAAGGGATCACCCGAACTTCAAAGGCAACTAGTTTTCGGGCAACCGGGGCATTCTGAAAACAGTCGGAATGAACGGTCGAAATCTCACCGAATAGTCCAAAAGCGGTGTTTCGCTTTGTTTGCGGGTAAGGAACTTAGGTGTGATGTAGTACATGTAGCACAGAATTCAGAGAAGAATACATGCTCAATAGGGATCAGCCCCAATAATTCAAAGGCAAACTGAATTTCTGGCAACCGGTGGGCACCATAGTCGGAATGCCGCTGAAACTCATCGAGTGAAAAGAGTTTCGTTGTTTTTTTTTTGCGGAAGGTAGTGAGTGATGTAGAACAAGTAGCAGATGCATACATTGCTCAATAAAATGGGATCACCCGAAATTCAAAGGCAACTGAATTTCGGCAACCGGTGGATCGAAGTCGGATTGCGGGTTGCGAAACTCACCGAGGTCAAAGCGATTTCGTGTTTGCGGAAGTAAGTGTGATGTAGAACTAGTTGAAGAAAAGAATACCATGCTCAAGAAGGGATAACCCGAAATTCAAAGGCAACATGAAATTTCGGCTAACCGAGGGCATCGAAGTCGGAATGTTCCGCGAAAACTCACCGAGTTCAAAGCGTTTCGCTGTTGTGCGGAAGGCAATGTTTGATGGTTAGAACAAGTGTAGAGCAGAAGCATACTATGCTTCAAGAGGGATCACCCCAGTAAATTCAAAGGGCAAACTGAAATTTCGCGGCAACCGTGGCACTCGAAGTTCGGAATGCGCACTCGAAAACTTCACCGATGTGTCAATAGAAGTTTCGCCGTTTGCGGAACAAGGAAAGGCGGTTGATTGATGGTCCTGGTTGTAGATGGAACAAGTAGACAGAAGCATTAACATGTCTCTAAGTAGGGATACTTCCGAAAGTTCAAATGGCAACTGAATTTCGGCAACCGGTCCTGTTTGTGGTTGCGGGGTGGGCATCGAAGTCGGAATGCTCGCGTGTAAACATCACCGAGTCGCAGAAAGCGTTTTCACCGTGTTATTGCGGAAGAATCGTAAGATGTAGAAACTAAGTATCGAGAAGCATACCTGCTTAAGAGGGTGTCACCCGAAATTCTAAAGGCAACTGAATTTCGGTACAACCGGGGCAGGATTTCGAAGTCGGTAATGTCTCTGCGAAAAACTCACCGAGTCAAAGCGTTTCGCCGTACTTAGCGGAAGGGAAAGTATGAAGTAGAACAAGTTAGCAGAAGCATAGAACTATAGCATACAAAAAGGAGAATCTCTCCGAAATTCAAAGGGCCATGACTTTCGGGCACCGGCTGGCATCGAAAGTCGGAATGCTGCGAAAACGTCACACGAGTCAAAGAGTTTCGCTGTTTGCGGAAGGATAATACTGATGTAACAACAAGTAGCAGAAGCATACATATCTCAATAGGGATCAACGAAATTACAAAGGGCAACTGAATTTCGGCAATACGGTGTCCTTGGCATCGATAAGTCGGGAATGTCCCGCGAGGAAACTCATCGAGTCAAAGCGTATCGCTGTTTGCGGAAGAAGTCTGATGTAGAACCAGTAGCAGAAGCATACATGCTCAAGAGGGATTACCCGGAATTCAAAGGCAACTGAATTTCGGCAACCGGGGCATCGAAGTCGTTATGCTGCGAAACTCACCGAGTCAAAGTGTTTCGCCGTTAGCGGAAGAAGTTCGATGTAGAACAAGTAGCAGAAGCGTACATGCTCAAGAGGGATCACCCGAAATTCAAAGGCAACTGAATTTCGGCAACAGGGCACCGAAGTCGGAATGCCGCGAAACTCACCGAGTCAAAGCGTTTCGCGTTTGCGGAAGAAGTATGATGTAGAACAAGTAGCAGAAGCATACATGCTCAAGAGGGATCACCGAAATTCAAAGGCAATCGGAATTTCGGCAACCGGGGCATCGAAGTCGGAATGCCCGCGAAACTCACCGAGTCAATACGTTTCGACATTTGCGAAGAAGTCTGATGTAGAACAAGTAGCAGAAGCATACATGCTCAAGAGGGATCACCGAAATTTCAAAGGCAACTGAATTTCGGCAAACGGGGCATCGAAGTCGGAATGCCGCGAAACTCACCGTGTCAAAGTGTTTCGCCGTTTGCGGAAGAAGTCTGATGTAGAAACAAGTAGCAGAAGCATACATGCTCAAGAGGGATCACCCGAAATTCAAAGGCAACTGTAAATTTCGGCAACGGGGCATCGATAGTTCGGAATGCCGCGAAACTCACCGAGTCAAAGCCTTTCGCCGTTTGCGGAAAAAGTATGATGTAGAACAAGTAGCGGAAGCATACATGCTCAAGATGGATCACCCGAAATTCAAAGGCAAGTGAATTTCGGCAACCGGGGCATCGAAGTCGGAATGGCGCGAAACTCACCGAGTCCAAGCATTTCGCCGTTTGCGGAAGTTGTCTGATGTAGAACAAGTAGTGGAACCAAACATGCTCAAGAGGGATCACCCGAAATTCAAAGGCAACTGAATTTCGGCAACCGGGCATCGAAGTCAGAATGCCGCGAAACTCACCGAGTCAAAGCGTTTCGTCGTTTGCGGAAGAAGTATGATGTAGAACAAGTAGTGGAACCACACATGCTCAAGAAGGATCACCCGAAATTCAAAGGCAACTGAATTTCGGCAACCGGGGCATCGAAGTCGGATTGCCGCGAAACTCTCCGAGTCAAAGCGTTTCCCGTTTGCGGAAGAAATCTGATGTAGAACAAGTAGCAGAAGCATACATGCTCAAGAGGGATCACCGAAATTCAAAAGGCAACTGAATTTCGGCAACGGGCATCGATCAGTGGAATGCCGCGAAACTCACGAGTCAAAGCGTTTTCGCCGTTTGCGGAAGAAGTCTGATGTAGAACAAGTAGCAGAAGCATACATGCTCAAGAGGGATCGTCCGAAATTCAAAGGCAACTGACATTCGGCAATACCGGGCATCGAAGTCGGAATGCCGCGAAACTCACCGAGTCAAAGCGTTTCGCCGTTTGCGGAAGGAAGTCTGATGTAGAACATGTAGCAGAAGCATACATGCTCAAGAGGGATCACCCGAAATTCAAAGGCAACTGAATTTTGGCAACCGGGGCATCGAAGTCGGAATGCCGCGAAACTCACCGAGTCATAGCATTTCGCCGTTTGCGGAAGAAGTCTGATGTAGAACAAGTAGCAGAAGCATACATGCTCAAGAGGGATCACCCGAAATTCAAAGGCAACTGAATTACGGCAACCGGGGCATCCGAGTCGGAATGCCGTGAAACTCACCGAGTCAAAGCGTTTCGCCGTTTGCGTAAGGAAGTGTGATGTAGAACAAGTAGCAGAAGCATACATGCTCAAGACGGATCACCCGAAATTCAAAGGCAACTGAATTTCGGCAACCGGGGCATCGAAGTCGGAATGCCGCAAAACTCACCAAGTCAAATCGTTTCGCCGTTTGCGGAAGAAGTCAGATGTAGAACAAGTAGCAGAAGCATACATGCTCAAGAGGGATCACCCGAAATTCAATGGCAACTGAATTTTGGCAACCGGGGCATCGAAGTCGGAATGCCGCGAAACTCACCGAGTCAAAGCGTTTCCCGTTTGCGGAAGAAGTGTGATGTAGAACAAGTAGCAGAAGCATACATGCTCAAGAGGGATCACCCGAAATTCAAAGGCAACTGAATTTCGGCAATCCGGGGCATCGAAGTCGGAATGCCGCGAAACTCACCGAGTCAAAGCGTTTCGCCGTTTGCGGAAGAAGTGTGATGTAGAACAAGTAGCAGAAGCATACATGCTCAAGAGGGATCACCCGAAATTCAAAGGCAACTGAATTTCGGCAACCGGGGCATCGAAGTCGGAATGCCGCGAAAACTCACCGAGTCAAAGCGTTCGCCGTTTGCGGAAGGAAGTGTGATGTAGAACAAGTAGCAGAAGCATACATGCTCAAGAGGGATCACCCGAAATTCAAAGGCAACTGAATTTCGGCAACCGGGGCATCGAAGTCGGAATGCCGCGAAACTCACCGAGTCAAAAGCGTTTCGCGTTTGCGGAAGAAGTATGATGTAGAACAAGTAGCAGAAGCATACATGCTCATGAGGGATCACCCGAAATTCAAAGGCAACTGAATTTCGGCAACCGGGCATCGAAGTCGGAATGCCGCGAAACTCACCGAGTCAAAGCGTTTCGCCGTTTGCGGAAGAAAGTCTGATGTAGAACAAGTAGCAGAAGCATACATGCTCAAGAGGGATCACCCGAAATTCAAAGGCAACTGAATTTCGGCAAACCGGGGCATCGAAGTCGGAATGCCGCGAAAACTCACCGAGTCAAAGCGTTTCGCCGTTTGCGGAAGAAGTCTGATGTAGAACAAGTAGCAGAAGCATAACATGCTCAGAGGGATCACCCGAAATTCAAAGGCAACTGAATTTCGGCAACCGGGGCATCGAAGTCGGAATGCCGCGAAACTCACCGAGTCAAAGCGTTTTGCCGCCGTTTGCGGAAGAAAGTATGATGTAGAACAAGTAGCAGAAGCATAACATGCTCAAGAGGGATCACCCGAAATTCAAAGGCAACTGAATTTCGGCAACCGGGCATCGAAGTCGGAATGCCGCGAAACTCACCGAGTCAAAAGCGTTTCGCCGTTTGCGGAAGAAGTATGATGTAGAACAAGTAGCAGAAGCATACATGCTCAAGAGGGATCACCCGAAATTCAAAGGCAACTGAATTTCGGCAACCGGGCATCGAAGTCGGAATGCCGCGAAACTCACCGAGTCAAAGCGTTTCGCCGATTTGCGGAAGAAGTATGATGTAGAACAAGTAGCAGAAGCATACATGCTCAAGAGGGATCACCCGAAATTCAAAGGCAACTGAATTTCGGCAACCGGGGCATCGAAGTCGGAATGCCGCGAAACTCACCGAGTCAAAGCGTTTCGCATTTTGGGAAGAAGTATGATGTAGAACAAGTAGCAGAAGCATACATGCTCAAGAGGGATCACCCGAAATTCAAAGGCAACTGAATTTCGGCAAACGGGCATCGAAGTCGGAATGCCGCGCGAAACTCACGAGTCAAAGCGTTTCGCCGTTTGCGGAAGGAAGTATGATGTAGAACAAGTAGCAGAAGCATACATGTCAAGAGGGATCACCCGAAATTCAAAGGCAACTGAATTTTGGCAACCTGGGCATCGAAGTCGGAATGCCGCGAAACTCACCCAGTCAAAGCGTTTGGCCGTTTACGGAAGGAAGTGTGATGTAGAACAAGTAGCAGAAGCATACATGCTCAAGAGGGATCACCCGAAATTCAAAGGCAACTGAATTTCGGCAACCGGGGCATCAAAGTCGGAATGCCGCGAAAACTCACCGAGTCAAAGCGTTTCGCTGTTTGCGAAGAAGTCTGATGTAGAACAAGTAGCAGAAGCATACATGCTCAAGAGGGATCACACGAAATTCAAAGGCAACTGAATTGCGGCAACCGTGGCATCAAAGTCGGAATGCCGCGAAACTCACCGAGTCAAAGCGTTTCGCCGTTGGGGGAAGAAGTCTGATGTAGAACAAGTAGCAGAAGCATACATGCTCAAGAGGGATCACCGAAATTCAAAGGCAACTGAATTTCGGCAAACGGGGCATCGAAGTCGGATGCGCGAAACTCACCGAGTCAAAGCGTTTCACCGTTTGCGGAAGAAGTGTGATGTAGAACAAGTAGCAGAAGCATACATGCTCAAGAGGGATCACCCGAAATTCAAAGGCAACTGAATTTCGGCAACCGGGCATCGAAGTCGGAATGCCGCGAAACTCACCGAGTCAAAGCGTTTCGCCAGTTTGCGGAAGGAAAAGTGTGATGTAGAACAAGTAGCAGAAGCATACATGCTCAAGAGGGATCCCGAAATTTCAAAGGCAATGAAGTTTCGGCAACCGGGGCATCGAAGTCGGAATGCGCGATACTCACCGAGTCAAAGCGTTTTGCTGTTTGCGGATGAAAGTATGTCATGTAGAAAATCAAGTAGCAGGAAGTTGTGAGTTACTTAGCTTCCAAGAAGAGGGTAGATCACCGCGAAATTCTGTAAGGCATACTGAATTTTCGGCAAATCCGGGGGCCATCGAAGTCGGAATGCCGCGAAAACTGCACCGAGTCAATGTTGGGTTTCACCGTTTGCGGAAGAACGTATGATGGAGAACAAGTGAGCTAGAAGCATACATGCTCAAGAGGGATCACCCCGAAATTCAAAGGCAA